>OZ005655.1:128790197-129191963 GCA_963930645.1 Salticus scenicus | reverse complement strand
TTTAAAAATAAAATAAATAGACATATTATATTTATTTAAATTCATTTTTATTTCATCTGTTAATGACACCAAAAGTTACTTTTAACAGACTAATATTGATTTTTTTTTCCTTTTTTTATGAATTCGGTTGTAAAAAAGCAGTTTTGGAATTCTTAAATTTTAGACGGATTTCAAAAGAAATCGTTAATCGCCCTTGATAGATTAGCCATTTTGAGTCTAAAATATGTCAAAGATATTCATTATTGTAATACATAATACATCATTCAAAAGATATTTTAAAGTATTTTTATTGCAGGATATTAAAATGATATAAACCGTTCAAATTCTGTACGAAACTTTCGGAGAAAACTACGGAAAAACCAGAAATTTTTATTCTTTTATATTTTGCAGAGTTTCAAATTCAGATTTTCGCTCACATTACGTACTAATAATTTTTAACGGTATATAGCCCGGAATTAAGCAAGTTTTGGAGAAAACCAGATAAGTCAGACACAAATCTTTAAAAAAAATGTTTGTATTATCTTTGTATTTCAGCTTCTAATTAGTATAATTTCATTTTTATATTATCGAAAGTGGAATTAGAGATTTCACCTGATTTACACGTTTTAAGGTTTCCTGATTAGGTTTTCTTTTGTATCTCAGCTACTAATTAAAATAATTTCATAAGTAATACATCATTTGAAAGCTTTGATGATTTGGAATTGAATAATATATTACAGAAATTTCTACCGCCAGATGGCGCTGTAATATTTTAAAATTTCAATATTTCAAATTCTAATGAGCGAGGAAGGTGTTGTAAGTTCTAAAACTGGGATAAGGCGCCGCAGCCGCCACCGAGCGGGACTTAGCTAAAGTCAGAAATTTGAAAGATCATAACATGGTGAGCGAACAGGCTGTTTCAGATATTGAAAAGGGAAGAGGGCGCCGAAGGCGCTACCGCACGGGAATTTACTGCGATTTCAATAAGCTATTTTCACGATATATCAATAAGCTGTTATTAGACCTGAAACGGGAAAAAAGGCGCCACCAGTAGGCGCCACCGAGCGGGAGTTTCGTAAAGTCGGATTTTTCAGGGATCAGGAACCAGCTGGTCGCCGAAGGCGGCTAGTAATAAATAAATTCTCCCTTTTATGTATAATGAACTAAGCGAGAAATTGTAGACTTATTTATAATCGCTTATTTGGATTTGTTTTAAAACGTTTTATTATTCTCCTTTATCCAATGGAAGAAAATATTAGAATCATTAAAAATTTCAACTTCTTCTTCTCGAAATAATTGCACGTTTTTAGATGTCCAGAACGAGATATCATCATTTTTCGAAAATATTTACTTGTGTGTCTGTGTACGCAAGACAGAAATTTTTAGGAGCTCTAGATCAGGAAATAATATGCAGGGTTTCATAAAAAATTACATAGTTACGCCTTGACAAAAATTGGTGCGCTTTAACTTTTGGTACGAATTGCTGAAAATGTGGAACTGAAATGCTATAATTTTTCCCTTTTACAGGAAGGGTATATCTTAACTTTTATTAAATATAATTGCCTACAACTTGATCGAGTAGAGAGTCATTATGAAACGATATGTTGATTCAATTTGGGTATATATGAGTCGAAAGGTGGCGCTGCTATTCTGAATTTTTTCTTGTGCATGAGAAGGCTAAATATTAGAGCTTCTATGGTGTATATATGCGCCAAACTTGAAATGTGAGAGACTTTAGAAAAGACTATGCTGAATTATTTTGGTGCATATAGTACAACAGATGACGCTGATATGTAATAATTTTCCCGTTTATGAAAAACTGTGTATAAGATTCTATGACCTGTGGAAAATAACCATGAAGAAAAGGAATGCTGACTAAATTTATGTGTTTAGCAATCGAGAGGGGGAACCGCTATGCTGCAATTTCCCCCGTGCTTTGGAAGGCAGATTTCAGTTTCTATAGCGTATAAATATAAAAAACTTGATACATGAGATATTCAATATGAAAATGAATGATGTCTGAATTTGTATGCATATCGATCTAGATGAGTTTCTGCTATTATTCGGCTTCTGTGATTTGCAGATGGCTACATCTCAACATCTATTGGTTAAAATTAAACAAAAGTGTACATGTAAAATCTTTATTGTGAAAAGCTATAGGTAAGTTATTGTGTATTTTAACCATTACAGACTTTATAACTCTATATTTCTATACAGAATTTTCTGTATTAAATATATTTTTTTCTTTTTAAAATTATTTAGAAGAAATTTGAGTGATGATCACATTATACAAGTGTTTAGATATACTTGTCAGCAATTTGTAAATTGCAATAAAAAATGTTTATTCATAATTTGTTTATAAATACTGAAAATAAATAACGAAGCACAACATGTAATATTTTTTTACAATTTCTTTTTAAATAATAAAATTCAAGGGATAATAAGTTTGATTATTTTTTATCATTTATATTTATAAAGTACAGATAACCTTCTTTTCTAAACTCTTTTTTGGTGTTTCTTCTACCAGCTTAAGATTAAAGACTTTAAGTTTCAAAGAACTTTTTTATTTTATTTCAGGTTATTTCCGGCATTTGTCTTTTCTTCAGAAGTTTTAGTTATTGAAGGTATTTAGAAACTTAAAAAGAATTTGTTTCCTGGAGATATTTTTGCTGATCTTTATGAAGTATGTCACCAAAAAAGTATTTGTTGTGTATAAAAGAGTATTTAAGTTCTTAAAGGAAAATCTGTGAAAAGTCAATGATATACTGGGGCCATCTTTTCAACATTTCATTACCTTCAGCTATATTCTAAGAATGTTTAACAAAAAAACAATTTAAAATATTTATGAAACTTAATTCGTTCGTGTAATTAATTACTTCAATTTTAATTCGATACAAACTAACTTCCAAAATTAATTTCATCAAATTTCATTATTTGTTTTTATTATTATTTATCTCTCTAAAATGTTAAGGAAGTATTAAAATTTATATAGTACATTTAAAAAAATATATATCTATTTATATATATGTATATGTATATGTATATGTGTGTATGTGTGTTGGCAAGGGGTGCGAATCGGGGACTTCCGTGTGTATACACACCTTCAAACTCGGGACACACACGCAAATGGGGACGTCCCCAATTGCCAAAATTTAAGATTCGCATCTTATACTATTTAATAATGGATTTTTAGTATCTGGACATTAACAGAATAAAAAATTTAGGAAGTCTTCATTTGGAGGTATTTTGAAGCAAAGTGTGTATCTAGATTGTGTGTCGCAGAAGGAAGGGAAAAAGAAGTGTGTATGATAGAAAATCTTAGGTCCTCGTTTGGTCGGTAAAAATACATATCAGGCGATTGATGAATGAACAGGTGGGAAACCTGTTTCGAAGGAGGGGTTAATAATTACTATTTACTACGTTGTAGTAAACTGTACTTTTTTTCCCACGTTAATAGTAAAGTAGTTTTTGAAACCTACTTAGTTTGGGGCTATTATGCTTTCTGTAAATTAGGTTCTTTAATTCTTTGCAAAAAGAAATCTCAACATAAAAGGAAAAGGAATAATAGAATTTGCCTAAAAATGATTTTATAAATGCTTTTTTTATACTTAGTTTAGTATTTAATTTTTACATGAAAATTTTAACCTTGTTTATTAAAGAATGTAGTCCGGTTATATGAATTTGTTAATACTTATTTAATATTTATATTATCAGTAGTGCTGACATATGATTTTTTCATGATACTTACTGTACACATTTTGTAGGTTTTATGTTCATATACACAATAGTTATTTAACAGCTAGATTTAATACCTTTTAAATATTTTTAATCAATAATTATTACAATATTTTATTTTAGGTAGAAAATTATCAACTGTATTTAATAATTAATTTATATGAATAAATAATATTTATTAAACGTAATTATTTATAACCATTTTATGAAGTGAAATTAGTGTTTTGTTATGTTAAAAAAAAAAAAAGAAAGAAAGAAAGAAAGAAAGAAAGAAAAAGAAAAAGAAAAAGAAAAAAATTCCAGCATCTCTTACGGTAAAAATTTTATTAAAATTCTTGTTATGAAAGGATTTATGATATATTGTGCATTTAAATGGTTGAATGGTTTTAATGCTATTTTAACGTGCTTCACAGCGCCCCTAGAGGTCAAAATATGAATTTATAGTGGACTATAAATTTGTGGGTGCCTTAGGTTTTTTACAACTATTATAACTATATTAAATAAATTATGATGCATGTACTCGGTAATTTTCTTTATATTTGCCTGTGAAAATGGAATATTTTGTAAAATTTTCATCATTAAAATAAAAAGAAAAGGGGGGAAAAAAGGCATTTGTTTGAATTCATTTTTATACTTTATATCGAAATGAAATTTTAGCAATAATAAATAATTTACGTTTATAGTAATATTTTTATACGTATGGTATATTTGTATGTTGTTTTTGAACTTTGTTTCCTAGGGTTGGCAAAAACTTACGTCATGAAAAAAGAACACCCCCCCCCCTTTATTTATTTATTTTTATTTTATTTATTTATTTATTTTATTTATTTATTTATTTTATTTATTTATTTATTTATTTTTGAGGAGGGAGGGGGTAAGGGGGAGAGGTTATTTACTATTAAATGTTATGCAGAATGGAAATTTTAGCGATGATAAATTATTTAATATTTTACTATAATGATTTTAATTCAAGGTATATAAGTGACTCGGGTGCAATACATCAGATTGGTAAGATTAGCAATTAGAAATATGAACAGTGGGGTTTTTCAAGATACGCGAACAGTCTGGTAATGTCTGTCAAGGAAAGAAAACACCACGGACATTTATGAACAAGAGTTTGCATTAGAGTCAGTATTTTTTATGGCACACCAAAAGCCTGATAATGTTTATCATTATTGCAGTTCATTAAAGCAAAACACTCGATTAGTGCTTATAGCCCTACAAAACTCTCGAGTAAGAAACTTGCACTGTCATAAGTTACATGTGTAGCGAAACAGTTCCTCACTAAAAGCGGCTAGTGTGTAATAAAGTAAAATCAATTATTTGGTACCATAAAAAGTATTTAGTGTCTAATATCCAGAATAAGATCTTTTTTTTTACACCTGAAATGTCAAAAATAAATAATTTTACGGACGCATAAAGGGCAGCTCAGTTATTTATATAGCATTGTATAATTGTACAGATAACTACATATTTTAAATGTAAAACTATGTATTTTATCTAGCTTTGAGAAAAAACGAAATTGGTAAATTAAAAATATGGTGACATGCATAAAATTAATGCACGGATTATATACTGATAAATACAGCATAAAAGAAAAATTACACACGCCGCCCTTTTAGGATCTAATACACACCGGCAAGTTAAGATCTTTTACACACAGGCAAATGAAGACGTGATACACACCGGCAAATCAAGACCTTTTACACACAAGCAAATGAGAACGTGATACACACCGGCAAGTCAAGACCTTTTACACACAGGCAAATGAAGACGTGATACACACCGGCAAATCAAGACCTTTTACACACAGGCAAATGAAGACGTGATACACACCGGCAAATCAAGACCTTTTACACACAGGCAAATGAGAACGTGATACACACCGGCAAGTCAAGACCTTTTACACACAGGCAAATGAAGACGTGATACACACCGGCAAATCAAGACCTTTTACACACAGGCAAATGAAGACGTGATACACACCGGCAAATCAAGACCTTTTACACACAGGCAAATGAAGACGTGATACACACCAATCAAGACCTTTTACACACAGGCAAATGAAGACGAAATACACAACGGCAAATTAAAATCCATTACACACCCGCAAGTAAGAACATAATACACACATGCAAACAAGGACATAGTACATACCACCAAATGAAGACTTATTATACATCGGCAACCTAGGACGTAATTTACAACATACCGCACCTACAAGCCAGGACGTAGCAAATACAGAACTGTAGTAAGCAGGGGCTAAAAGCAGAGCTGGAGAGTATGATGAGGGCTTGGTCACCAAATTCGAAAGAGTGGAACCAGAAATACTGATGACGTAGCAAGAAACACAGAAGTAAAAAATGTGGTACTTGATTTTTTATAATTTCCGCACTTTCTGAAAGCAAAGTATTAGCAAGCCATGGCTTTTCATAGTTAATGCTGTAAGATTAAAAAACAAAAGAATAAACAAATTTTTTTGATTATCTATATTTTACTAACGGGAACGAGATTTAATAAAATTTTGCCAAAACGATGCAGTACTCAAAAGTAAATTTTTTAAATGTTTAATAGATAGAGGCTGAAATTAAATTTGTGTGAAATTTTTTTTTTCGCAATTTAAAACTAACAAATAATACCATATACATAAATAAATAAATAAATATATATATATATAATTATAAAACATGAGTTTAAATTAAGAATAATGTATGTATATATTTCGAATGGTTGAAATTCATTTTGCAGGTTTATTTGATTAAACTACTTCGAAATTGAGAATGCATGGTGTTGAATTGAATGCTATTGAAATTCAAATGAAGCAGTTATGTGTTACATTATATATTCCGTCGTTATATCATCGTCAAACATCAATTTCAGCCTTTATCATCTACTGCAATATGAAAGCCTCTCTTAGGTGATTCCATACTGCCCTATTCTCTGTAGTTCATCTCCATTCTGCTCGTTCTAAACTTCACAATATCATCACTCCAACGACACAGTGTTTCTTCCTCGGTCTTTTCTTATCTCTCGGCATCCAAAATAAAACTTTGGTGATCCATCTATCATCATTTCTTCTCGCAAGATACCCAAACTAGCTCCATTTTAACTTCTTGACTCAAGAAATATCGTCAGTAACTTTTGTTTGTTTCCTGATTCAAGTGTTTCTGTTTTTGTCTCTTCGGGTGAATCCTAATATGCATCTCTCTATGCTTCTCTGAGTTATTTGAAATTTTTGTATAGCTTTACATGCTAAAGACCAAGTTTTTGAAGTATAAATTAAAACAGGCAAAATGTACTGATCAAAAACTTTGCTTTTCTAATAAATTGGAAGGTCACTTTTTAAAATATATATATACATACACATATATTACATATAATAATAAGCAAGAGGCCTTCCAAACTGTATGAAGTACGACCACTCCAAAAAAAAAAAAAAAGATTCTGGAACGCGATTCTATTTTGATAAAATAAACGTCGTGTTATACCAGGTTTTAATTAGTTAAAAGAAAACTGTTCCATCCATCGCTACAAATGTTGGCATACTTATCAATCCGACGAATATCTATTTAACGTCGCAGTAAGATACTTAGTTCTAAAGATATTAAATAAAACCCCATTTTAACGTTAAATTTTTTTAAAAAGAAAGAAACAATGTTGCCCCCAAAACAGTTTTTTAATACGGGTCACAAAATCCCCACGGACAAAATCCCCGCCGGACAAAGCCACCACCGGACAAAATCCCCACCAGACAAAAGCCCCGCCGGACAAAAGCCCCATCGGACAAAATCCCCACCGGACAAAATCCCCACCGGACAAAAACCCCGCCGGACAAAATCCCCACCGGACAAAATCCCCACCGGACAAAAACCCCACTAAAGCTCAAATATACATGGGGGGAGGCTAAAGGGGACCACAATGAGTATAGCAAGATAATATATATATATATTTAAGATATTAATGAAACTTTGTTTAATTATCATTAGAGTTTTAAGTAATATATACTGAGAGTTACATATTTCTGATAGGGAGGGGTTTCTGCTAAAATTTAGCCATCATTACTGCTCGTTGTATGTGTAGATGAATGTATATGGATGCTTTTAATTTCTGTCAAAATAATTTGTGTGTGTATATATGATATTATGTGAAAGATTATACACAAAAAATTAAAAAATAAAATATATATTAAACACATCTTTATTTATTAAAAGTGAAAATTTTTAATGTTTAAATTAATTTGTTTAATAGAACTATTTGAGCTTTTTAATGGAAAACCTATTTTTTAAAAAATTAATATATATATATTTTTTTTCTATGAATGATTAAAAAGTAAAATAAAATAAATAAATAAATAAATAAAAATAAGTTTTAAAAAATTAACTAAAAATTTTAGAAAACTAATTTAACTAATATACATATAATCTATACATATAATAAATTAGTCGAGATTATTTAATACTATTGTTTTGGGTTTTAATATTAATAAAAAAAAAAAAAAAAAAAAAAAAAATCTGTTTTAAAATACTTTTAATAATAAAAGTTTATATATATATATATATATATGAATGATTATAAGGAAAACCTAGTTATAAAAATATTTAATGAAATATCCTAAGTAAAAAACTAATTTATTAATTAAAAATAACATTTTTAAGATTTCAATTAAGTGAGATTGTTTAATACTGTTGTCTGGACTTTCAGTTAAAAAGTTTATTTAAACATTCGAGCGGTAATCGATGCTAGTAGAATGGGAGTGTTAAGTTCGATCCGAAGTCGCGTTCGTCGATCAAGCCGTTGAGAGTTTCCCCTGGTTTTCTTCGAAACTTTCGCAAGTATAGGCTAAGGCTCCCGCCCCCTATTCCCACCCCGGAGAGCATTTCACGCAGGTGTAGGGCACTCAAGTTATCAACTGGCTTTAGCACTACCACAATCACCACGAAGATTTTTTTTTTTTTTTATATATATAAAATGATTCTTTTACTATAAATGATTATATATATATATACATAATTTATAGCAATATATTTTAATTAAAAATTAATTTAATTATTAAAAATATTTTTTTTTTCTTTTAAATAATTCAATTAGTTCAGATTGCTTAATACTATTGTTTGGTCGTTTAAATAAAAAAAACTATTTCAAAATGTTCTTAAACATCAAAAGATTTTTTTACTATCCATCATCATAGAAATAAGGAGCTAATTAAAATTATTTAATTTAAAAGACCTAATTGAAAAACTAATTTAATTAAAAAATATACATTTCAATTAAAAAGAGAGAGAGAGAGAGAGAGAGAGAGATTGCTTGAATAATAATGTTTCAGATTTTAATTGTTAATCTTATTGTAAAATATTTTTAATAAAAAATTTTTAAAAGAAAAAAGAATGCTTATATATATATATATATATATATATATATATGTATTTCTGTTTCTTTTTTTTTTTTTTTTAAGGTTAAAATTCATTTAATAAAATATTTTAATTGATAATACGTAATTTAATTATTAAAAATAATTTTTTTTTAATTATTGAATTATTTAAGATAATTCAATATTGTATTATATATAATATTACTGTTTGGATTTAATAGAAAAAAAATTTAAAAATTTTTTTTAATATAAAAACGTTTCCTACTAATAATTATCGAAAAAGGAACTAATTAAAATAATCTGTATATTCTATGCGAGGTACATATTTAAAGCACAATTTGGTACCTTTATACTAAATACGATGCAACAAAATTAATATACATATATTTGATGTATACAAAATAAATTTTCCTGTAAAATAAGGGCCCGCTAGCACTCGAGAGGTTCTGTCCTGTAAACTGGTAGACGTAAGATTACGAGTTCGATCCCAGGTCGCTCTCGTCGACCATGCCGTTCGGTGTTTTCCGTGGTTTTCACCAAAACTTGTATAAAGGAGCGCTAAGACCCCTTAGAAAGACCCCACGGAAGGCACTCCTCTTCAGGTCTAGGACCTTAGTGCAATCTTTCGCCTTTACTCCCAATACCAATAGCAATATCTGTAAAATAAGATATGATTAGCGTAATTGATTGACTAACAGGGTGTCACAAAGTATTTCTGATATAAATGGGAAAACTACTTAATATTAATTTTCAGTGTTGTACGAATTTTTTTTTAGTACATCATATGTGTGCATGTACAGTTTACACGATATATATTCGACATAAAAAGTAATCTGTTTAATGCTTTCTCTTATACATACATATGTATATATGTATTATGAATGCGTTTTATACATGCATAAATATACACGTTTCACACACCATGGAAGCCGAAAATTATTTCAGCAAATTTTGTCTGTGTATTTGTGTGTGAGTGTCAGCATGTCTGTACGCGTAGAACGCTATTTTCATTATTATAAAATATTCCAATATTAAAATATTAAAATATTAAAATCAGGGCGCGAAATTTCCGCTCGCCAGCTCGCTATTGGCGAGTGGAATTTTTACTGTGGCGAGTAAAAATTTGGTCTAGTTATGGATAGGATTCTTACACGATACGGTGACAGAAAACATTCTTTTTATAGATTTAAATATGGCAAAATCTTGCCGTCTTATAACCTCATAACCTGAAAAAGGAAAAATGCTTAGTGCCATAAAAGTTTTAATCTCTTCGGCAGTTTCGTTTCTCCAACTGTGATTTCTCCAAGCAGAGTGAGAATAGACGAGCAGAGAACCTCTTTGCCCCTCGCCCACTGTCCGAGAGAAGAGAAATGTGAAAGTTTGCCTATGCGATATTGGCGCATGAAAATGAACCCGATCCCTTTTAAAGATACTGCCTACGTTTATTTTGTTGAATAATGATAAAAAAAAACAGTTTACATTTTCCAGTTTTTTACTAAAACTCCAAGGATTTGCGCTTGTAATGATTTGCAGAAGGTAGGCATGTAAGAAAGGATTTTATCGAAAAAGTTATTCTGAAATGGCTATTTCAAATGACAACAATGAACAAGATATACACATCGACATTCCGTCTGATTACATAAATAAAATGGACGAAAAAGGCATTTCTGATGTAAAAAGTTAAATAAATAAACAGGTAAATGAGGAAACTTAATCTTTCATAATAAAAAGATTTTCACAGGATATTATTTAACAAAGAGTTTTTTTTTTTTTTTTTTCCTTTTTTTCTTTAATGACTCTTTGCATTTATGTTATTAGACATTTTAATCTTTTTCAATTCTCAAATACAATACATTATAATGATTTTTAATTATAAATGATTATGAGACATGATGATAAACGGCACACTTTTAATATATATAATTTTAAGCATATTTGTAAAAGCATTTCAGGAAATATTAAAAAAAAAAAAAAGACAACTCTATTTTGTGGCGAGTAACTTTTTTTTCGGCGAGTGTAATCTGAGTTGAAATTTCGGGCCCTGTTAAAATATTCTCATTCGATTTGTAGACCCCCAAAACAGTTATATTCCTATTTTGAACGATCTAACTCAATTTCTATTTTTTTGCCCCTTCGTCCCTCCCCCCCCCCAATTTTAAACGGTCTTACGGTATTTTTACTTTTTTGCCCCTTCGCCCTCCCTTCCCGCTCTTCTTAATAATTTTACACTCTCAAAAATATTCTCATTCGATCTGCAGACCCCCAAAACCTTTATGTACCTATTTTGAACGAGCTAACTCCAATTCTATTTTTTACCCCTTCGCTCCCCCCCCCCTTTCCGATCTTCCTAATAATTTTAGACTTTCGAAAATATCCTCATCCTATTTATAGGCCCCAAAAATCTACATGTACCAATTTTAAGCGATCTCACGCTAATTTCAATTTTTTTGTCCCCCCCCCTCCTCCCACTTTTCGAGCCAACCAATAATTTTGCACTTTCGAAAATAACCTCATTTGATTTGTAGACCACAAAAACATAGTAAAATTAAGAATAACAGAAGATTAAATGTCACCGAAATCCACGTTAACCAAAAAGAATTAATTTGTAATTAAATTAATAATAACCCGTGAAGAATTTAGTACAGATAAGAAAACAATTAACAGTTAATATCTTTAATAAACTATGAACGATCACACTGAGTTTCTAGTGGGAAAAGTAACAGATTTATTGAATAATTTATTTTATAGCGAGTTTATTAATTTGAAATGTTAATTTTATCCAAAATATCATACGTAGGGCCTTTGTCCGGGCTAAGTGGGGTTTTTGTCCGGTGGGGATTTTGTCCGGTGGAGCTTTTGTCCGGTGGAGCTTTTGTCCGGTGGGGATTTTGTCCGGTGGAGCTTTTGTCCGGTGGGGATTTTGTCCGGTGGGGCTTTTGTCCGGTGGGGCTTTTGTCCGGTGGGATTTTGTCCGTATCCCGAAGAAAACATCATTATCCTCATTTGCAGCAGGACATCATCTTGAATTTTGTTTATTATGAAGTAATCTATTATACAATCGAAGAAGTTATAAATTTCTAAGAAAAAAGCATGAATTAAAAGTAGCACGTGAGTACTAAATTAAATTCTATAAAAAATATATATATATATTATTATTATTTTATTTTTTAATACATTAACTGTAATTTAATAGTTATCTTTTGATTTAAATATGTAAAAATGAACAATATAAACCGATTCTTCTCTTTAAAATGTGAATTTGCGTTCCTTACTTGTGGTTACCACATTAATTTAATTTTTTATTTAATTTTAACTTTTTCTTTTAAACTTTATTTATTTTCTTACAGCCATCATACATATATAATTTCAAATGATGTAGACACAATTATGTGTCTTTTTTTAATATTATTACTATATTTATTTATTTATTTAACGATTTGTTGTATTGTACGAAAGCGGATAGCTTAATTTATGTAAAATTATTATGAAATTTCTCATGAATCATTTAACTTATTTTTGAATGCATCTCTCATATAATCCATATAATCATTTTGTGAAAAAAAAAAAAAAAAATCTCTACAAATTCTTGTTTTCTCTCTCTCTTTCTCTCTTTCTTTCTTTCTCTTTTTTTTTTTTTTTTTTTCTTTTAAATCTTTTCTCTGCTATCTTCGCATGCATTATTTCGATAAATTCTCGTTCTTTGTAGAAATCGATATAAAATTATAGCTTTTCCTGTCTTTTGTATTACGCTGCGACTATTATACTCAACAATATCATAAGATGACCTTATTAAATATGAATTTTTAGAATAAAACAATAGGCAAGTTAATTGGGTGGTGCAAAGAACTGCTGAGTGTCCAGTCCGATGCTTTGCTTTCTAGTAGAGTGTTGCCGCGCGCGATGTGTATTTTTTTTTTTTTTTTTTTTTTTTTTTTTTTTTTTTAGTGACGACATCAGACTTTCGATAGGGAAAAAAGACAAACATAGGGCGGCAGGTATATTTTCAAAAACATGTGACGTCTAGTTCTTATCTATTCCATCGACCTGGGTTAAAAATATTAATCTTCCAAATCAGTGGACAAATATTTTGTTTCCAACACAGTAAAAATACATAGAGCTTTACTCCCTCAAGAAAGTTCCATTACTTTATGACAAGAGAAGAATAGGCCTGAAAGAAGTCAATAAAAATTCTAAAACTCTTTAAATGAAGCATATAGCTTCTATTCTCGTCACAATAATCTTAGATGTATATAGAAAGAAAGAATTCCCAAGAAATTATTTTCTAAAATATGTAAACTGCTGTTTGTAAAAAATACAACACAAAGAAGGAATGCAAATATCATAATGATATTATTGAAATTTCAGGAAATTTGGAGTAATATGTACTGAGAAAACAGTACATAAAGCAGCGACCTCTGTGAGCAATAACTGCACTTACCTGCCTACGCATTGAATCAAATAGCGATTGGATGACGTGTGCAGGTAAAGCATTTCATGAAGCTTCAACACGATGCCATAATTCATCGATCGTAGTTACTGGTGAGTGATGGGGGTCACTCGCTTTTCAACGATTAAACAGTCATTTTCATTGGTGCAAGATCAGTAAAACGGACCGACCAGAGCAACAGTCGGACATATCCTGTATCAAGGATGATCCGGACAATACTTACACTTGCGGTCGTGCATTGTCTTGCCTAAGTACTGCGTTTCGTAGGCCTTGAATTTAGGGCAGAGCGAAGGGCCTTAACTCGTCAGAAATGTAATGGCTGGTATTCAGAGTGGTGGGAATCAAAACAAGAGGTGATCGAGACGTATATCCAATTGTACCACATACCATCACTCCAGGTGGTGGCCCAGTATGCGGCTACCAAAATTTTGATTACTTTCAAAACTGCATCTCTGATAAGGGCGCCTTTAATGTGTGATTAATGATGAATCTGGACGCAGGGATGACGTGAAGTCGCCTTTCAGACAAATCACAATCCTGTTTACAGCATCAAGATTTCCTTATCCGTATTTAACGGCATTGTCAATAATGCACAATGTCAGCTGGGATTCGGCATCGTCATACTCTCCGTCGCTTGCAGTGATGGTATGCGGTCCCATTGGATACACGTCTCGATTACTTCTTGTTCGCATTCCCGGCACTCTGAAACGCGGCCATTAAATTTCTGGTGAGTTAAGGCCCGCACCTCCTCTCTATATTCAAGGCCTCCGCAGCGCCACATTTAAGCAGGATAATGCACGACCGCAAGTTGTCTGTATAGTCCGGACCTTCCTTAATACATAATGTGTTCAACCGTTGCTCTGGTCAGCGCATTCTCCTGATCTCGCATCAACGAAAATGACTGTTTAATCGTTGAAAAGCGATTGGCTCCCCACCACTCTTCAGTAACTACGATCGATGAATTGTCGCATCGTGTTAAAGCTTCATGAAGTGCTCTACCCGTACATGTCATCCAATCGCTGTTTGATTCAATACCTAGACAGATAAGTGCAGTTATTGCTCACAGAGGTCGTTGCTTTATGTACTGTTTTCTCAGTACATGTTACTCCAAATTTTCTGAAATTTTAATCAATTGTTCTTCTTACTATAATGGATGTGCCCAATAAATATCAGTATGATATTCTCATTCCTTCTTGGTGTTGCATTTTTTACAAACAGCAGTGTAGAATATTATTATTATTATTATTATTTTTAAATAAATGAAAATACAACGTTAATAACTATTTTTTTCCCCTTCTTTTTTATTATTGAGTAGCGTTTATGCAAGTAATGAAGCATACAGCTCAAAGAGTAGTTTTTTATCTTATTATTTATTTATTTATTTTATTTTGCGGTATTTAAACTATTTAGCTTTAATTTCGAAAATTTGTGTACATAGTATATGTACATAATGCTTGATTAGATGCTTGATTACGGAGGATGGGTAGTGTTTTTTGGCTGGACGGATGGGAAGGATTGGGGGGAAAAAAGGGAGGAGGGGTCATTACTTTTATTTTTATTTTTCACTTTAACAGATAGCGCTCATTTCTCTATAACATATTCCTTTGCATCCATGAAATACTTCTACCTCAATATATTTATGAATTGCGAATTTACGTAACTCAAATTAATTTCTGTAATAAATTCAAATTTAATTAAATAATTAAAATTTAACATTAAGGTTTATTTACTAAAAATTAGAAGATCTATTTACACTAAAATTTAAACTAAAAATTATTTTACTTAATCGTTGAGTAGATGAATTCATTTCCCTTATTAATTGTGAATTTAACTGTTTTCTGTCTTATGGCTGTTCTGGAGTGTTTTACCTTTTTCGGCATGCTTTTCAAAAATAAAGAAAGTTAAAATTTAGTTTTACTAAATTTCCTTAGGGTTGATTTATTGTGAAGGGATTGGTGTTTTATGTTTAATAAGTTTATTTCTCTCATGGTATTTTCCACTTCAAAGATTTATTATGAAAAAATTGGTGTTTGAAGTTTAATATGTTTATTTCTTTCTTGGTTTTTCCACATATTGTTTGAAATTATTTTCAAGTCTTTTAGGTGACTTCAGGCATTGCATGCTGTAAATTTTTAGCAATTTGCATACAGCATGACAGAAAGATCACCTAATTTGCATATAACATTCATTCAGTGTCCTTGAAAAAGTGGTGAATTTGTATTCTTCAATATCGGGTTGCTTATTTTTTCTTTTCGTCAACTTCATTCATTTTTTATAGTTGTTTGTGTGATACCTGGTTTTATAATATGCAATGTTTGAAAGGTTTTCAATATATATATATAATATTATATATATAATCTATATATACATTTACCGAATCTTATATAAGTTATTATTTGATAAATATATGAAATTCTGATATATGGATACATATCTAGTAACAGTTGCATAAATTATACTCTTAAACTCTTGAACAAACATGATATAATAAAACTTTACAACATAGAATGAAAAAAAAAAAAAATATATATATATATATATATATATATATATTGTAGCATTTCGAAAATTATGAGAGGGGATCAAAAAATTTTATTTTAAAATTGACTCAAAATTAATCTTAATAAAATAAATTAATAATTAGATGTTAATTAATATTCACTATTTATTTGTATCAATTATAAAATATTATAAATTATGAGCATTTATAGCGCATTAATTTTGGTTTTAATTTGGTGATACTTTTATTTGGCAATAAAAAAAAAAAAAAAAAAAAAAAAAAAAAAACTTCGTAATAATCAATAAAGGGTGTCTTGAGTATGCTGAGCCCTCCCTTTCCTACGTCGCTTTTGTATTCGAAGTTCGATCCAATGTCACATTCGTCGGATTAGTAGTTCGGAGATTTTTATGGTTTTTCTTCAAAACGTGCGTGAATACGGACTAGCATCCCTGAGAAAAATCTCTCATTTCTGCCGAGGCGCAGGTCTCTATTATAGGCTAGGGTTAGGTACCAGGGATTTTGACTTTTCGTTATTATCGATAAAAACACTACATAGTAAAACAAAGAATGTAGTGTGTTGTTTAGATTATATTTAAATATCTATTTATATATATATATATATATATTGATAAAAATCCTTTTAAAATATTAAATACTGATTGTTTCTTCAGTGGGGTAAAATTTTTAATTCCATATGCGACTTCTAAAACTATAGAGATTTGTAAAGTACCATAAGCAGAAATACTTCAAGGAAATGGGTCCACCAGTGGCTGAGCGGTTCTGCGCTCAAAGCTGGTAGACGTGAGGTGCCAGGTTCTATCCCAGAATGCTCGTCGGCCTAGTCGTTCGGAATTCTCCGAAACTTGCGAAATACGGGCTAGAATCCCTTAGAAAGACCCCCTCAGGCCTAGGACCTACAGCAGTTAATCGGCCTTATTCCCAAAAATCCTTCAAAGAAATGTATGCAATATTCCTAAGAATAATTTTTATTGTGGGATAGCATTTAGATAAATGTAGCTTCTTCTATTTTTATTTTTTTGTTAATCGCGGCATGGTATACATTGCAAACAAGTAAATATATGGATTGTTGTTGTTGTTGTACCGAATAAGGCCGATTGACTGCACTAGGCCTGAGGAGGAATTCTCTCTGTGGGCTTTTTTTAAGGGGTCCTAGCTCATATTCACGCAAGTTTCGGAGAAAATCACGGAAAACTCCGAACGGCTAGGACAACAAGCGCGACTAGGATCGAACCCACGCAATAAATGGATTGAACTCTTCTCATACTAAGCCAGGTCATGTCTGAAAACGAAGGTGATCTGGATTCGCATTTGGCACCTTCCCCTTGTCCTAAAACATGCATATATATATATATATATATATATATATATATATATATATATATATATATATATATATATATATTATTGTAAATGTTAGTGGAAGGATCTTCAGGAAAAATTATCGTTCACTGGTAATTCGCAATAAATCTGGTAAGATTACGGCAGAAATTCGGTTTTCTTGAAAATCGCTGTAATGATTTATATGCGTGTATAAATATAGTGTTAGAGGTTTTTTTTTTTAGATGAAAAAAAATCTGATTATTAGATAATAGATTTAAATATTAGTAGTCGCTGGTGTCCGGTGCTTTTCCTGGAACAAAACCTAGCAGAAACCCTGTTTTCTAGGAAATTGCTAGATTTAGGGATTTGAGATGATAATTCGTTTTGAATTTGTTTTATCTCAAGGAAAATTAGATTTCACTGGTAGCCCGCACTCCATCCGAGACAATAAATATATATATATATATATATATATATATATATATATATTATCACATTTTCGAAAACGAATCCCTATATTACGCTACGAATAATTTTTACAACGGAACTAAGTAAACAGTCAATCAGGGACTGAATATAAAAAGAGAAAAAACTGGTACAGGTTATTAAAATGCTGTGTACATTAAGGTTTAATTAAAACAGTGCTTTACGCTAAATATTTAGTTAGTTAATAAATAATAATAATAATATCAATAATAATAAAGCTGCTGATTTCACAAGTAATTGTCGTTATATTATTCTAATAATTTATATCTTTTATCATAAGATTCCTATAAAAAAAAAAAAATCGTCATCTAAAAGAGATAATTAAAGTTTAAAAAAAAAAAAAAAAAAAAAAAAAAAAGATTATTATGTGAAGTTCTGTTCAGCCGAGCAATGTTTAAACTGATTTTACAAATTATCACCATCACTTCTAGAACATTTTTCATTATTTATAACTATTACTTACTTTTCATGAAAATCGCAATGAGCGGATTTCTTTTAAATTAAGTTAAAATATAATGAGAAAAAGTTGTCTTTAATATTAGGGAATACCGTATTTCAAACGGAAAAACTAAGAGCAACTGTGCGTTTCAACTTTTTAGAAGGTAAATATGTATAATTTTCATTTTTTGTGACTATAATATTTAATCTCTTTGCAGTATATAAATATATATATATATATATATATTTATAATAATAAAGCATCAATTAACCTTTCATATGTATTGTGAAAAAATAATTAGAAGCTTTGTGAGAGAAAATTAAATCAGTCCAATAGAAGAGGTATATCCTATATCAGTAAAAAATATTTCATTTTATTTTTGTCTTAATCTTTTAAATATTACCTTTTATATGCATTTAAACATCTTTGTGCCGAGTTTTCATAGAATAAAAAGGCACACTCTCTTTTTAACCACCTGCAAAAAACGCAAAGGCGCTTCCTATGTTATGTTCAGTATAAAATAAAATTCTTTTCAAAATATCGATCATGAACTTTAATGCATCAGAATTTTTTTTTTTTTTTTTTTTTTGCAAGTCCCTCTACATACATTAGTTGCGAAAATTATACAATTTTCAACAGAAAATATCGATAAGCCATAGAAAACTTGAATTAGGTATACCAGCTCCAAGCCCTTCAATAAATATTATCGGGGGAAAAAAAATCTTGATCACAGAGGTTAACAGACAAACAGAAAGACAAAACGAAGCCAACTAATTATTAGATATTCTTAGATGCTTTAAAACGCATTTTTATTTATTTTTTAATGGGTTTTTTCTGGGGACTTTTTTTCCTGGGGACTTTTTTTCCGGGGACTTATTTTCCTGGTGACTTTTTTTCCGGGGACTTTCTTTCCTGGGGACTTTTTTTCCGTGAATTTTTTTCCGGGGATTTTTTTTCCGGGGACTTTTTTTTCCGCCATTCTTTCTTCATATATGTATTTAAATAAAAGCAGAAGAACTATTGTTATTATTATTTTTAAAGAGGGGGGGAAATAACCTATAAAATTATAAAGCAAAAAATTAATTAATAAACAATTGATCTCGACACATAGAGAAAAATGCTTAATACATTTTTCAGAAAATCGATTAATATAAAAAGAATAGTTATAAAAAAGAATTATTATTTTTATTATGATTATTATAAAGCTCTCATTAAGCATAAAAATGAGAAAAATTCGCGATTTTAGGGGTGCAGATTCCATCAAAGGTGAGATAACTAAATGACTGACATGCCCTCAGGCAAGATAAGATTTGTCTATCTGTTTTGAACCTATTTGTTTGCCACCTGTTTTTCCGGAATCCCTCCCTTTCCGCGAACTGCTGAAGCAAGATTCTAGTTCTATCTAATGACTCTTTTACAAAAGAATATCCTACACTGCGAATTTGTATAGAACTATTTTTATGTATTACTTTTTCTCTCAATCTCATTCTTTCTTTCTTTCTTTCTTTCTTTTTTTTTTTTTTTTAACGAACATGATTTCAATATTCTTTTCACAAAACGTTTAAGGGGGAAATATCATTTCATTGAAAGCATAATCTACTTTTAATAATTTGACTTTTACATGATATAAAAAAAAAAAATCTATATATAAATAGTAGTTTTAAATTTTTCTGAAGTTTAAAAATAATTTCATAGACTATACAAATTAAAAGTTTTAAATAAATTTGTTATAAGATTAAACAAAAGCTTCAGTTTGTTCAATAAACTGTTTCAAGTGATGAAACTGTTTTTACTTTCCAAACATACATATATAACGAAAGTATTGTGTCATCCTCATCATGACAAAAATACGAGTGAGATTTTTGTGTTTCTACAAGTTTTGAGGTGCCCTGAGTTCACTTTTGCTATTTTTGCAGTGATGCATGCATGTAAGTACATGATTGAACGCAATATCGTTTAAACGTTTTGATCAATTGAACTGAAAGTTGGTGCATATATATATTATAGGAAACAAAAGAACGAACTCTATTAAGTGAATCTAGCACTTATAGCTTTCTTAGAGAGACATAACGAAAATTTCTTTATCATTATGGCCTATAAGATCAAATTGTTTAAAGTGCAATAGCGTCTTAATGCCTTATTAGATTGAGTTGAAAATTTAGGGAGGCAGAAAAATGGTTAAGTGGAAAAAATGATTAACGGAAAAATAGTTAATGGGAAAATGGGTAAGCGAGAAAATGGATAATGATAAAAAGGATAATTTGAGAATTGCTACGAATCATATACTAAAAATTTTCAAAATTATATTATACATATTAAAACTATGCATTAAATGCTAAAAACTTGATTTATGTGCACAGTGGATCTCAAAACGTAATATTATATATATATATATATATATATATATATATATGAGTGAAAACTTAAAACTTCAAAATATACTTTGTTTACACGCAGAAAGGGGCATGAGAAACTAATTTTTTTTTTCTTTTTCTTTCTTTCTTTTTTTTTTTTTTTTTTTTTTTTTTTTTTTTGCGAGCAGTGTTTATCGATATAGTAGAAGGCAGACAAACATTTCATCAATTATATTCAATAGAAAAGAACGTTTAATTTAATTTTTGATAGCCCTGTATGTTATAAAAAGCACCACAGAACTGCCATTTAAAACAATAAGAAAAAGAACTTTGTATAAAAACCATAAAATGCTATAACCTGCAACAACTGTTTCGGGTAGAAATTAGACACGACACTTCGTCAGGCGAACAATGTAGTCACGAGTGCTGCAATACGTAACCGCTTTGATTGAAGCACTCGTGACTTATAGTGTTTTCAAAGTTTTGATATTATTAGCCCTGCACATTCTCTAAAAATTTTATGCACGTTACACTGCGTAGTTAAATTTACTCTTATATGAAAAACACGTAACAGAAAATGATATACACATCCAGCAGTTTCCAAGTACAACCAAATTCTATTCAAATACTTTGGGAGCCCTGTAAACGATGAATGAGTTCCATATACAATTTATACAAAACATACTTTTTGTGCTTAAAAAAAACTATGTTAAATTTTGTGTGATGCAGCGTATAGATGTTACACTGTACTTAAAACAATTTTTTTTTCATAGACTTAAAGTATTTGCGTTCTCGTGGATGGCCCTGTACATGAACCCTTTGCTTGATCTCAAAGAAAGGTTTAGTGTTTGTAGCATGATGCATATACAGAATACCGAGCTTGGACTTCCTGCTTCCATTTGTTCTTGAGATATGGTGATAAGAGACAGACACACAGATCAAACGAAAAAAAAAAAAACATGATTTTTGGATTCAAAGAACTTTAAAACATGTAGCTATAACAAAAGCTCCATTTCGAAAATTTAATCTCAAAATAATATTTTCTCTACCGTGTGTATGGTTACGAAAAGTGAAAAAACAAACAAACTTGTGTATAGTTAAGGGGGTGCATCACGGATCGTCAAGGTCATCCAAAGCCTGTGTTATTCTATGGCGAAATTTGTTTATACAATTACACATTACCTAATGAATTTTTTTTAATTCTGTTTTCACAATCAGAAAATTCACAACCATACACTGAAGACCCGTGAAACAAAAACTGTTATATTTAATTTTTAACCCTGTATTTTTAAGCTGTAAAATGCGAAAAATACACTTGTGTTGCTTTACTAGCCTCTAACTTATCAACAAATTGCAATATCTGAAATCTGTATAGCGTGTCGCTTTCTCAAGAAAACCAAGCTTTTTATTAATGTTTTTATAAATTGTTTTATTTAAATCTCTATTAATGAGAATATAAGAAACTTTAATTTTTAAATTGAAAAACCTCAATTTCAGCAGAGTTCTCCGCCTCCCATCGGAAACGCCCCGCGAAACTTACGGGAAGTCATTAAGATTGATTGATGATATCGTTCATGTCGAAAGGGGAAGGGGGATAATGGTGTCGTTAAAACATACTTTCTGGGTCCACACAGAATTTTTCTTTTTCAGAGTCCAAATGCATTAAAGAAAAAAAAAGAGAGAGAGAGAACTCTTTGCTTAAAAATCTAATATTTATTTTTTATATATATTACAAAAAAAAAAAAAAAAAAAAAAAAAAATATGTTTGTGTCCCCGACTACCTCTTTACGAAATCTGAACGCAAAAAGATGCGAAATAACTCGAGGACTCAGAATTGAGCATATAAATAAAATTATTTCAATTAATTAAAAGACATTAAATAAAATCCCTGTAATAGTTTTAGAATTATTAAATATTTAATTAAAAATATAAAAATAAATAAATAAATAATAATAATAAATAAATAAATGAACTTATGAGTTTATTAATTAATTTAATTAATTTATTTTGTCCTTGGCATAAATTCATTTACACGCGAAAAAAAAATAATAATAATAATAATAGTAATGATAATACATACAAACATATATATATATATACAACGGCAACGAACGCCTGCAGAATTTCAAAGTGTTCGCTGACGATGACGCGAATTCCATGATTTTTGCTCACACAAAAAGTGCTCAATGCGCCTAAAGAAGTTTTCACTTCAAAAAGCTTGAAGCTGCTATGAAATCTCACATCAACAGATAGGAGCTTTCATAGCCCGCACTTTTTTTTTTTTTTTTTTTTTTTGTCGATGTTTTGGCGTATTATATTATTATTCATTAATTTTATTTAATATGTTTTTGTTTTTTAATCATGACTTAGATACGTTGGAAATAGATAATTTATATGACTATTGTTTTTATTTCACTAATTTTACGCCATTTAAAAATTTATTTATATTTTCAATACTCACATAGACTAAAATGTCTGCCGCGAAAATAAAGTAGGTTATGACTGACGAACAGTTTGTAAGATAACAAATGTTTTATAAATAATACTAATAATAACAAATAATGTATTCATTAAAAAAAGAAGAAAAAAGTTAGTTTTCTTTATAAAATATGTTTCAAATGATCATTAATGAAGTAAAAGATAAGCTGTTTCGAGCAGTTTAGAAAAAATTACGTGATGATTGTTTTCGTTTTATTAATTTTTTGCGATATTATGTGATTTATTTATAATGATTACGCGTGACTAGCCGAATTCGTCAAGGAGATCCTATACTAAAGCTGTTCCTGAAAAAAAAAAAAAAAAAAAAAAAAAAAAAAAAGTAAATTCGGTTAATTTAAACTAAACCATGAAATAAATTCTTAATTTACTTTTCTTATTATTTATTTCTAATTATGGATAAAGGTTTGTTTTCTATTTTCTCAATACAATGTTGCAAAAGTGATGGTATTTGTTTTCTGTCAAATTAACCTTTTTGTTTTTTGAAGGCCATGGGTAAAATTTTACTGTATTTATTTCGATGTTTTATTGCAGCTATAATGTTAGTTCTCAGCGTAACCGCTGAAAAAATATGGCTATTATTATAGAGAACGTTTTTATTTTGTTCCTAGAGTGTACATAGTTTTCAGTTTTCGGTTCTTGTTTATTTTACTTTCCTGAGTTTAAATACTACCCTTTGATATCTTTGTTTTGCAAATGCAAATGCGTTCATTGTTATTGATTTTTTAATTAGAAAAATGTGATAATTTATTTGATTAAATAAGAAAATGAATGCAACAAATTTAATGCAGAAAATGTAATTTGGCTTTTAATTTCCAATTTATTTTTATTTATTTATTTATTTTTCAGTTTTTATAGTACCTTGTCATGCCCTTATTTTACATCATATATTTATTTGTGTGTGTATATTTATGTATATATAGTATATGTAAATAATGAAAGAAATACAACTGAAAGCAAGAAAACGATAAATTCATTTGTCAAATACCAATATAAAATATGTTACAGCATCGAAAAATGTATCTGAAAACTCATTTGATGTTAAACTTAAAAATTATCCACGGGAGATAACACAGGCCGACATGTAAAATTTTGATTTTATAATTTTGGCTGATATTTATGTTTTTTGGTTTTCTGAAACCGAAAGTGAAGCCAGTTTGTCTCTATCACGTATTGATTTTTGTCAAAACAGGACACAATTTCTTCCATTACTCTTCCACCAATATAATTATATAATAAGTTTTATAGTATTTCTCCATGATTAATTAATCATAGAGGCCTATTGTTGAAATTGTGAAGCCCTAGTGCGACTTAAAACCATATCAACCAACCAACAAACCGATTGTTATGTTGGTATATATAAGAAATCGTGTCGGTAAACACCCTGTATTGACAAAAATCAATACGTGATAGAGAAAAATGGGCTGCATTTTCCGTTTCAGCATATCAAAAAACATAAAGGTCAGCTGAAATCATCAAATCAAATTTTGTAAACTTCATTTTTGTATGCCTGTGTAATTAAACATATTATCTGATTGAATAATAGACAAATGAGAGAAGGCACATAGAAATCAGAAATAATAATTGATTAACCAATCAAATTAAAAATTACTAAATTTGTCTGATATTTTGTAATGTTATTTTTGTCAATAAAAGTTTATTTGTGTATAGATTTGAATTCTTTTTCCTATTTATTTGTACAGCAGTTTTATTTTGTTTGATATCTTAATAAAAACAAATGTACAGAGAGTAATTAACAAATGCTTTTGCCAATATTCATACTTGTAGTTTAAAATGTGCGCATATATATATATATATATATATATATATATATAACACTGACCAAATTGGCTTTTGTGTGTTGTGGCAATTTTTTCATCTGTTTATTTTTCGTCTAATTAGAGACTATCTATCATACTAATGAATGTATCTGTGCGAAGGGCAATATATATATGAAGGATAAAATTTATAAACAAAATTCTTTCCTTTTTAATATTATAGTTGAATATAAAACTTTATTCTATGTTTTCCTTTTTCAAAGAAAATTCCTAATTTCAGTCACGATACAAAATATTTAGATTATGAATATAAATATTTTGAAATCAATATACTATTTTATTTCTTAAATTTCAATTTTTTTGCTGATATTTTTTTCAATTAAAGTATTTTTAGGTTTTAGAGTTTGAAAAAGTCTGTTCTATTGCCGTGCACATACAAAGTATTTTAGTATGATAGGGGTTGTGATTTAGGTCTTGTTAATATTAAACCGTAACTTAGCTTTGTTTCTTATTATGTTCAAAAATAAGAATATTAAAAAATTAACATGTCATTATTATTTATTATTATTATTATTATTTGTAATTGAAGTAATTGTAACTTTCAATGCTTCTCCTCTTTTTTACTTTCTCTTACCCATACGTTGAGAAAGTATTGTTTTTGGGTCAAATTTTCGAACGAGAGATTTTGTTATATTTACACGTTTTGAGGTCCCCTGAATACGAAAATCGTGTTTTTAGCAAATGGTCTGTGTGTCTGTCTGTTATCAGCATATCTCAAAAACAAATTATGGCAGAAAGTTCAAACTTGGTATTCTAAATGTGTATCATATAGGGATGCTACAGTAAGCTTTTCGTTAAGATCAAGCAAATGGTTCGTGTACAGGGACAATCAAGAGAATTCTAATACATTACGTCTATGGGGGAAATTGCAGGTAAGTAGAGTTTAACGTTTATAGACTGCACTAAACCAAATGAAACGAATATATATATATTTTATAATAGAGATAGTCAACTGGGAAAAAAAATTGTGTATGTAGGAGCCTCGCCTCCCCCACGGGGAGTAAATTTTCATGATGGGTATCTTTCAAAAGAGCTCGCCAATACCTTTAAAACGAATGGTTGAACCATCGATCTGCGATAATTCAAAACAAAGTTATCGATTTTTTTTTTCGCTTTTTACGAAAAAAAAAAGCTTATACCTCTACTGATTTGTGTACAGGGACCCCCTAAAATATTTCAAAGCATTGCGTTCTATGACAGGCTTTTCTATAAACCCTATTTTCATACCCTTACTGTACAAAAATCTTAATGAAATTGAAATATGTTATACAAGTTCACTATCGGATGTTCCCTGTTGAATATGGAGTTTACACCTCCACTAATTTGTGTACAGGGACCCCCTAAAATATTTCAAAGCATTGTGTTCTATGAGAGGCATTTCTATAAACCATATTTCAATACCCTTACTGTACACAAATCTTAATGAAATTGAAATATGTTATACAAGTTTACTATCGGATGTTTCATGTATAAAATGGAGTAAATACCACCACTGGGGGGGGGGGAAGTCCACCCTCGAGGGGAGTAAATTTTCATGATTGGTATCTTTCAAAAGAGCTCGCCAATACCTTTAAAACGAATGGTTGAACCATCGATTTGCGATAATGTAAAACAAAGTTATCGATTTTTTTTCACTTTTAACAACAACAAAAAAAAAAAAAAAAAAACTTAGAAAAAAAATCGTTTTTTTTTTTTTTTTTTTTTTTGAGAATAAAATGGACTTTTTTGGATATTTAGTGTCATACTACTTCTCTAATATGGAAATCGTCAGCATTATTATAAAAGATAATTTTTTTAAATAATAATTTTAATTAATTATTTTTAAAAAATAGAATTATTTTTTAACAACCGAATTAAATTCTATATAAATGTAGGTGCGTTAATGAAACGGGGGGTTGAGGGGGGCCGTAGCCCCCCCTCACACAGAATTAATTATCATACAAAACTCTTCCGAAGCCTAATTTGAATTGTTTAACATAGGTTTACATAATATCGTTATTTTACCTTTTAATCTCCAACCTATATTTATAGTATTAAAGTTCAGCGTAAGAGAAAGTCGTGTGAGTGACACACCAGATTATTTTTTTTATTTTTTTTCAACATTCCGTTATTTTTATTTATTTATTTATTTATTTTTTATTTATTTATTATTATTATTATTATTATTATTATATTTTTTGTAGAATGCTTTGAAACTGATATATGTTATTCAAGGTAGCTATGGCACGTTTTCTATTAAAAATGATATAAATAACGCAAATCTCCGGCAAAATAATAATAATAACAATACAAAAGCATAAAATTCTAACGGAATAATTATCTTATTTTCATTTTGTGTCCATTTCAAATTATGGATATTAATTTTTATTAATTTTTTTACTATAGTATAGTGTTGTAATTATGACGTCCGAACCTAAAACAGAGAATCTGAAACCTGTATTGCATTTGCTGTAAAATTAAAGCTATTATAATTAAAGCTATTATAATTCGTATTCATTATTATTATTATTAATTTAGAAAAAGGAATGGATTATGTGAGAATCTTTTTAAGAGGTCCTAATCCATATTAACGTGTGTTTTGGAGAAAATGATGGAAAACTCCTAGTGCTAGGCTGACGAGTGCTGCCTTGAATCGAACCAAACACTTCTCATAGCTTAGAGAGTAAAATCTTTTGGTTAGTGGTAGGGTTGCTATTCAAGAAAATGTGTTAATTAAATTAGTAATTCAATGAAAATCGAATAAGCGAATTTTTTCTTTGTATATTTATACTGTGCTTCGAATGGGATATTCGCAGTATGCTGTTATGTCGTATGTATAAATCGTTGTCACAAAAGTTGCGCCAAATGGGTGCAAGTTTATGCGGATCCCGGAAAAAGGGGCACCTGGGGAAAAAACGGGCACTTTTTCGACTCGCAAATTAAGAAAAGTGCCCTTTTTTCCGGATCGCGGAAAAAAAGATACCGGAAGAAAGGGCACTTTTCTTAATTGTTTCTTGTAAAATACTTCTAAATACGAACAATAGCAAAAAATTTTTGTTTTTGCGAGGAGAAGGGGGGGGGGGGGAAAGAGACAGATTAAACAAAAAAAAATCTGTTTCAGAACCCATGCATCATTCATAATTTATAAAACATTTTCCCCATTACTATGACATTTATATATATTGTAAAAAAAAAAAAAAAATAAGAGTCAGAGGTTGATTTTTATATAAAAG
Source organism: Salticus scenicus (assembly GCA_963930645.1). NCBI lineage: Eukaryota > Metazoa > Arthropoda > Arachnida > Araneae > Salticidae > Salticus > Salticus scenicus. Next base: position 129,163,768 of record OZ005655.1, on the reverse strand, counting down.
GAAGTTACTAAAATAAATTAAAAATATGCATAGATAAACAAAGATTTTCCAGCATTTTTGTGCTAAAAGAATTAGCTATCGTGGGTGAAATTGATAAAATATTTTTGATTTGATTTGACAAATTTGATTTTGTTTGTTATATCAGTGTCAAACAGCAGACAAACCAACCCATTATAGAGACATAGACGGTAGAAAGAGTCTGATTTGAAGTTTTTTCTTTAATATCATAAAGATTTTTTTTTTTTTTTTTTTTTTTTAATTAATTTTATGACTTTAAAAAATTGTAAATTTTAATGTCTGGACATAACTTTAAAATAATAATAATTTGTTAAAAATAATTAAATAAAGGAATGAAAAATAAAACTATGGGTTAGGAAATATATAATAGTGCCGTTGGAGCGATGAAATTGTGAAGTTTGGAAGAGCAGAATTTAGAATTGCAGAAAACAGGGCAGTTTAGAATCACCTAGGAGGGGACCTCTGCATAGGATTGATTTTACTTAAAGTTGCAAGTAGAAAATTATTGAAATTATTAATTTTGTTATCCTAAATGTTTTATAATTTATTGCTTTTCCTTTCTGCAGAGATGTAAATTATTTTGAGAAATAATAAGGGCGGTGGGGGATGAGGTTCTAAACTAAAAGCCTTGTAAATATTCCAACTTCACGGGTGTTATTTATCATAGATCCACAGTTAAAATATCAGGAAATGAACGTATTATTTTACTTTTTAATTTTTAACGTTTTCTTAATTAAAATATTTGCAGCTCTGCGTCTGTCGGATTATATTCCATCGAAATTCGAAAATTACATTAAAATTAGACCCAAAAATAAATAAATAAATAAATAAAATTTTTCCTTGAACTGTAATTCTACTTAATTAAATCTTAAGACTGTTTAGACTCAAGACTAAAATTTTAAGGAAGGAACAGGAAAATGTCATATTGTAATAAAATAATGAAAGAAAATTATATTGAATATTTACTGAAAAATTTTAAAAAGGTTATCATTATATATATATATATATATATATATTGCATATTAAGTTTTAAGATCAATAGCATAAGATAATAAAAATAATGTACTTAAAAAAAATCTAAAATTGCGGAACATTTTTAGAACATATGGAACAGTTTTATTTCACATGTATTTCTTTGTAAGAGGGATACTCCCCTCCTCCATCAAACCCACTTATTTATAATGCATAATTGTAAAAATAAACAAATGAATAATAATCAAGGCTGTTACTAATTTGACTTCAAACTTGACAACCTTGCTCAAAATTTTAAGTGGCAACCTAATACGAACTTTAAAATACCACTTTTGAATTTCCTGCAGTTATCTGTTTTTATGTTATTCTGATAACAGATATATATATACAGATCAACCGCTAAATAATGGACTTTTATAATCAGGGAACCTCAAAATGTGATATTATGAAGGAAAAAAAAAAAAAAAAAAAAAACTAGAGTTGAGAATAAAACTACTAAAAGTAATTCGTTTACATACAGTATGGATATGAAAAATTAATTTTGCTTCGTGAGCAAGTGTTCGTCGGCATAATAAAATATAGCAAAGCACTTCCATCAATTACATTCAATACAAAAGAGCGTTTAGCTTAATTTTGGGTAGCTCTGCATATTGTCGATAAACAATGTTGTGTATTTAAATTTATTCTTACTTGAAAAACTTCTAACACAAAATTAGTTATAATTCCAGCAATTTCCAAGTATAGCCTCAATATATCCAAATACTTTGGAGCTCTGTAAACGAATGATGAATGATTTCCATACCACAATCTACACAAAACATGCTTTTATGCATTTAAAAAAAATTGTTACTCACTTTTGTTTAATCAGCCTATTGATGTTAAATTGTACTTATCAGAACATAATTTATTTGAACTTTGAACCCCATAAACATCATGTATTTGAATTCTCTTGGATATTCCTGTACGTGAACCATTTGCTTTGTCTCAAGAAAAAAATTTAGTGTGGCATATTTATATGAAACCCATTTAAAATACCAAGTTTGGACTTTCTGCTATTATTTGTTCCTGATATATGCTGATAACAGACAGATACGCACACAAACCAACCGCTAAAACATTTTCCAATTCAGAGGATTTCAAAACGTATAATTATATAATAAAGAAAAAAAAAATCAATTTCGAAAATTTGACCCAAAAACAATACTTTCTTTACCCTGTGTATACGTGAAAGAAAGTAAATAGTTAGAATTAAAAAAAAACTTTTGAGTAAACATATTTCCTATTAAAACTTTAAAAAAAAAAAAAAAAAAAAAAAAAAAAAATCAACCACTATTTTTTAAAACACACTACCGTGGGTTTGAATCTTTCGACAAGAGAGAGAGCTATTTTATGCACTGTCTGAAACTATATATGTAGTATAAATAATTCAATAAACATTTTTTTATAATATTCATATATTTTATGCATGTATTTATAATTTAAAAAAATATTTTCTTCTGTTCCGAAACATTTTGTGTAAAGAATTTTCATTTATTCATTTAATAAGATTAAATTTCTTAACATTAGAATTTAAATCTTAAATCTATTTATTTTAGTGATTTACGTTTCACAAAATATTTCACTGAGCGATGCGATAGTTTGTATATTTTTTTAGCGGCGTTCTTGTAGATAATTGAATACAGGTGGGAAACTGTGTCTCTTATCACCTCTGTCACCCCACAGCTAGGAGAGGAAGTGTCAAAATAATTAAGGTAGTCAAGAAGATAATTTTTCAACTAATAGGGGAATTCGACTATTCACTGATTGGAGCTCTTGGCTGTCAGTTTTTAAAGTTAGGCCAACCCCAATTTTTTCTTAGAACCTGGGTGGCCATGTTGAATAGAAATCTTCATTTCCGGATGCACGCCCTTAAGGCAAATAGATTGAAGCAAAATAAAGACATTTAAAATCGCAGATTCACACTGAGAAAAAATATATATACCGCCTTTCTCTAAAACGAATAAGTGGCCATTTTCTAAATCCCTAAACTAGAAATATAGATTTCAGAGCTATGCGCATAAGGCACGTCAATAAACTGAATAGACGAAATTATCGAGAATTTCTACAGTACACATTTCTAGATGGTAAAACAATATTCTGAATACTCTAAATATTGCAGAGTATTCATTTATATTGCAAGAAATTCTCGCTTGATTTTCTAGAATTTGGTAATGAACCAAGATTATAGTTGCAGAAACCTGCCTCTTGTAGTCTCATTTATTTGCAGAGATTTTTAAATAACTTTGCCCTCAAAAATATAAGGAAACACTCTATAATTCTAATGAGGGCTTCTAGAACTCGCTTTCCAAAGGGACTAGAATTTATAAGGCTGACATGGAACTATTTTTTCTAGAGCCACAATTTAGATTCTAGATGTCAGTTACAGAATTTTTTCTCAGTGCAGGAGAAAAAAATTACACTTATTTCTTATTTATTTATTTTAGTGGAAAAGAAAATGAAAGTAAAAGAGAATACATTAATTGTTTCCATATTTAAGCATTTTTAAAAGCTTTACACCCTTTCTAATAAAACATTTTACAATAATTAATGAAGCCCGCGAAATGACGAAACTTTTTTGTATTTTACATTTAAAACGGTATTGTATAGACTACTAACATATGCCACTAATTAAGTTGTTTGGAAAACGATATTGGATTTAATCTTATTTATAATAAAATCCCGAAATTCCTGAAACTAACTTTTAAAATGATGTAATAGCTAAAACAGGGCATTAAATTAGAGAATTATAATTTTATTCATGTTTTCAATGTGTGTATTTAAGCTGATTAAAATAATGAGAAACAATAATTTAGCTGAATAATTTGCATTACAAATGTCGTCAATACGTCATGAGAAATTAATAATAATATTAAATATTAAATAAACATGTGATTGTAAAATAGGAATTGAAAGATTACAATATAATTTTAAATTTTTTGGAGACGTTTAGACCTCAAAACATAAATATCATGCAGGACAGCGTAGTGTTCAGTAATTTGAACTAGCAAAGAGAAATAAATTTTGGAATACCTGTGTAAAAATCGAGCGCGAGGCTATCGTCGTAGGCGGGTTAGTAATCATATAATAATGGAACTTATCTTGATACATAAAACTTACTTAATAATTGAATTAACTACAATTCGTGTTTAAACATAGTTGATGTAGGAAGAAAAATAATTGATGTTAGTGTTTCCAGATAAAACAATGCTTTGGTCTATGGATTTTCAGGATTAATTTTAATGTCATATATTACCTGAAAAATTAAATTTATATATAAAAATGAAATTTATAGTACAATATTCGTGAACACTAAACTTACCCATTTGAACAAGACATTTTTTAAAATTTATTTTAGTTTATATTTTATTAATTTACTATACATTTGTTTATCTTGTGAGAAAATAGGGAAAGCACTATTTCTTTAATTATTATTAATTTATTTTATTGATGTTAAAAAATTATTCCAATTCAACGATATTTAGGGGGGGAAAAAAGCAATAATTAAGAGCAAAAACTATAACTGCTTAACTGTATTTTTCAAATTGTTTATTTATGTATTTATTTTGTAGTAATTTTATATGGCATACTTATAAAATTGTCAGTTTCATGGAAATATTCTAAAACAAAGAAATGTATCTAATCTAGAATGTTTTCATTCAATATCATTATAAATCTCAATGAGATTAACAAAATGAAAGTCCCTGCATAAATAAAAGTCATCACATCTAAAGTTTTTTGCATTTATACTCTCTAGAAGTTGATATATAGCCTTGACGCACATGAATTTGAATTACAATGCCACCACCTATGCCTTGTCAGGCGATACATACCTAAATTGAAATAGTACATGTATACATATTGTCAATTTCATAAATCACATATTGTCAATTTCAGGTTTTATGCCATTATACTTTATTGAGGCTGAGATATAGCCTTCCGTAAATAGTAAAAATTGCAGTACAAAAAGCTCCACCTATTGGACGAATAACACCGAAATTTGATAAGCATTAATTTCTTTCAAGATGTATTTAAATATATGACAGGCCCCAGAAATAATTAAACTGACAGTGTTCACAATGTTCTACAGCGCAATCTAATTTCGAGAATGGCGGTAAATGTTATGCGAAGATTAATAAAAACAGATTCCGTTACGAATTCCTAATACGTAACGAATTTCTAATAACGGATATTCCTAATTATCCTGGATTTCCTAAAATTCCGGAAATATCCTAAGAATTCCTAATAATGGAATTTCTAATAACGCATTTCTAATACGGAAGATTAATAAAGACAAAGGATTCCATGATAAAAAAAAAAAAAAAAAAAAAAAAAGTTTTAAAGTTCCCACTCGGAGAATATACGGTGCTGCGTAATAATAAAGAGAGTTCTTTAAAAAAAAAAAAAAAAACTTTTATTTTAAGCAGAATTCAATTTGAGTAATTTGCCTTTTATAGTACACAATAAAACAAATATCACTTTTAAAAATTTTATAAGTTTTAAAAATAATTTCATAGACTATAAAATTTTAAAGTTAATGCAAACTTGTTGCATTACAAAACCAAATTTTTAATTTGTTCAGGTAACTTAAGTGAAATTATATTTTAATATTAATGATAAGTTTCATATATTGTTAACTGCAAATTAATACGGGGTTAACAGTAAACTACAGGAAGTAGAAATTAACATCAGTTCGATTAGAAGAAATATGCATTTGGGGGTGGGGTGGGGGAGGGATTGTATGAAACTGCCGTGTGTAGCAACAATTATCTCAAAATTGCGTTATTTAACTTTAATATTACTTGAAAATATAGGATACCAGAAAAAAGGGCACCGGAAAAAGGGCACTTTTTCAATTCGCAATTCGAAAAATAATAAATATCAAATAATGACTTTAAAGAATTTAAAGCATGACTTTCAAATTACATTTTTAGAGATATCATTTGATTTGGTACACAATTCATTTAGTATGTACCTCCTGGGAGAAAGGGAAGGGGGGGGGGTAGCAGCAGATTGAGAGAGAACAATTGTTTATATACCACCTTCTTACCGATTTTAATGAAAATTTGTATAATCACGTACAATTTGTGACGATCACAAGGAGCGTATTATATACCTGAAAGGCAAGGAGGTGGGGCAGATGGAAATAAATTATTTTTTAAAATACTCTATTATCTTTTTTTAAAATACACTAAATATATTCTTTTTAAAATACCCTATTACCGATTAAAAAAAAAAAAAAAAAAACTTTGTATAATCACGTACAATTTGTGAAAAAATTACAGTAAGTTTCAGATATACTTGGGGGGTACGGAGTTAAAGAACGGGGGGTGGGGTGGGGTGGGGGGTGCAGAGGAAAATAAAATGAGTTTTTATATATTTATTTTACCGATTTTAATGATATACTAGCGAGCTCCGCCGGCTAGCGGGTCAGTGTTTTTAAATGAATCACTAACAGTAACTTTTATTCTTAAGAAAAGGAAAAAAAAAAAAAAAAAAAACATTTCTGATCAGGTAAGAAGTTGCCTTCGGCAGCGCAGAAAACTAATGTTTGTATCACTACATTTTAATGAAATTTGTTATAAATAACACTGAATATTTAGGAAAATTTACGCTGATTTATATATATATATATATATATATATATATATATATATACATATATACATATCGGGGGAAAAGGCAAAAGAAAAAAATGATTGTATAAGTATCACAATTATCAATTTTAATTAAAATTTCAAAGAGTGTTACATACATGTTGGAGAAGGGGGGGGGGAGGAAAAAATTGTTTTTAAATCACTTTGCTTTATATTTATAGGAAATTTTGCATAAATATCAGTTATTGTTTATCAGAGAGGGTTACACTACCTAGTGAGGGCTAGGGGTACATGGAAAGAAAATATTTTTATGCCATCTTGTTGCCGATTTAATGAAACTTCGTTGAAATATTACTTCTAGTTTATAAAACATTACAATGAGGGTTAAGTATCAGTTCCGTTCTCTTCCTTTGTACGGAAAAATCCAATATATGATTTGAATTTCAAAAGTTACTCAAAATGAAATTTCTTCTTTTAATCTGTCTCTTTTGTCCCCCCCCCCCTTCGTAGAATATAAAAAACTTATGCTCTCGTTGATGTATAGCATGAGTTTTACAAGAAGAAATTAAGAAAAGTGCTTTTTTTTCCGGATCACGGAAAAAAAGGCTCTTTTCTTAATTGTTACTTGTAAATTACTTCTAAATACGAATGATAGCAAAAAATATTTTGTTTCTACGAGGGGAAGAGGGGGAAATGAGACAGATTAAACAAAAAAATTCTGTTTCTGAATAATCTTTTACCAATGTTTGATATTAACATTTAATTAACTCTATAATTCCCACGGCCTGGAAATTCTGAGGGCCTCAGGATCCCAGAAACATAGCCGAGTCTTGCGGTCACTACTTTCCCCTCTTTTTATTGTTCACTCTGCAGACCATGTGCCCTGTATAAAATGGAGGAAATACCACCACCGATTTATATACAGGGACACTCAAAATTATTCCAAAGCATTGCGTTCTATGAGAGATATTTCTATAAATCAAATTTTAATAACTTTACTTTCCACGAAGTTTTAAGAAACTGAAATATGTTATTTAAATGCACAAAAAAATTCTTTGCATAGAATGTAGCATGATTAGCATTAAATTTACAGGGTGACCCAAAAATATCCATTTATATTAAGAGTTATTAATAACAAAATGCTAGAATTGTACTTTCGTTTACGATAAGCGTTTTTAACGCTTTCTAACATTTTTAAGTGTGAATATGATTTCAGTTTGTGTATCTATCCATCTGTCTGTCCGTCTGTCTGTCCGCGCTCTAACTCCTGTAAATATTTATGGAATTTCTCGAAACTGATATATATTATTGAAGTTTACTATCGGATGTTCCATATTGAAAATGGAGTGAATATCTCTTCTAGTTTGTGTACAGGGGCACCCAAAAGCATTCGAAAGCATTGTGTTCTATGAGTGTTATTTTTATAAACATTATCCCTATAGAATTTTCCCCATTTAAAATGACATTAATAGGTCCTGTACAACTAGTTTGTTTACAAGGACAACAACAACAACAACAAAAAAAAAAAAAAAAAAAAAAAAAAAAAAAAAAAATGTCATTGCATTACGTTTTAGGACAAATTTTTTTGAAGTTATATTTAAAAGTCTTTCTACTGTAAAAATCATAAAAATATTGAAATTTATTGTTAATACTCTAAAATAACGTTTTGTATAGAATATGATATGAATAACTTTCTGATTTACAGGGCTACACTAAAATATTGAGAGAGATCAAAAACTGTAATTATAATCTAATGGCTACATTTTATTTTACGTTAAGCCTTTTTAACACTTTCCAACATTCCTAAGTGTAATTTTAAAACCAATTAATCTATTTGTATATTTTTCAGTCCTTCTGTCTGATGTGTGATAATTTAGGCAAAGAATATTGAAAGTTATTCGATACAACAATTACGTACAGTTGGAAAGTGTTACTAATCAATGCGTACTGCATGATTTTTCTTTCTTGTTTATTTCTCACTGCAAATAATTCGTTTGCTAGCAAGCCCGTGCGAAATTTTCGCACTTTATTTATCTCTTCGTTACTGTTAAAATTTAAAATTACTATTATTTTTTTATAGACGTCATTTTTTCATATGCATGAGGAAATTAAATTATTTATTTATTTATGTATTATGATTATTATTATTTATTTATTTATTATTTTTTTCACGTGAAAGCATATTTCATTTTATGCTGAAAAAAAAGGCAACAATTAAAAATTTAAATGCCTATTTTAAAGCTATTTCTATATTTATATTTTTGTTAATTTTAAAACATCTAATCAAAAATTTGTTACAAATAAGGTACCAAATGAAAGGGGCGATTTTTCTGAATCCATCGGATTAAACAGCTTATTGATTTAGATTTTTTAAAATTACATAAAGTATGAAAATTAGGTGGCGGTTCAAACACAGATAGTGTCCAAGGAAACTTCTTAGCCTTGACAGAGTCGGTCAGTAAGTGATGAGCGTAAGTATATATGCTGATAGAACATGTGCAAAACTTAATTTGGAGTAAGAAATTGCAGTAAAACTATTTACATTTTACAAGTGATTCAAATTTATGATTGTACATAGAACATTATTAAAAGTAGAAAAATAAATTTGTAGGAAGAAATGACAATGAATAATGTTGTAAATAAAATTTAAATTATAAGAAAAAAAGAAAAAAAAAAAAAATGAAAAGAATTTATATATATAATCAGAAATACACTGTCTACCTTACAGTATTTGGATACTTTCAAATTTAGACGTTTTGTCAAATATCTGGGAAAATTCTTTAGGAATTATCTCGAAACTTTAAGAGTATAAAGAATATATACAAAATATTCTAATGTTCTAAAATAATGCCTTATATATTTCAGTTATTATTCAGTTCAGTTATTCCTTATATATAAACTAATGCCTACCTTATATGTTACACCTCATACATTTTAGCAAAAGTTTTGTCCTGAAGAGGAAAAGAGGACTAGTAAAAATTAAACAAAAATCAAAATGTTTTGTGTCTAAAAAAAATAATGTTTCAAATGCGTTTACAATAATTTGTAAAAAATAATGTTTCAAATGCGTTTTAGCTACGGTATAAGATCCTTCTAATTATCTGTATAAAATTTTATGAGGCTGCCATATATTTTCATGGCGATAAGAGTTTCTTTAAATAAACATTAAAAAAAACTTTCTATCATAATACGTAGGGTGTTAGACCCAGCGCAAAGCCATTTTTAGGAAACTTGGCATACAAAATTAGACCTAGTGTATTGCAACCAGAATGTAAAAATGTTACATATTTTACAAAATATGAGCATTTTTACTAAATAATTTTAACTTCGTATGCGCAAGCTTTAATAAAAATTTCATTTGCATAATTTAGCAGCCAAAAACAGTGAACTACTTACATGAAAACTACAAAGAAATATCGTGGGAAAAAAAAAAAAAAAAAAAATATATATATATATGTATATATATATATATATATATATGAGAGATAGAATGGATAGAATTTCAGTCCCCCCCCCCCCCACCAAATAAATAATAATTAAAAAAAAAAAAAAAAAAAAAAAAAAGAAAAAGAAGAAAGAGAAGAAGAAGGAAGAAAAAATGGTGATAAGGGGTTTAATCAATATTTATTTATACTCAGCAAATACTGTATTGTCATTGGACCCTGACTAAATAAAAATAAAAATTTGAATAAAATCCCCCTCATAATATATGGCTTTTATTTTGAGAGGAACTAAAATTCTGTTTATTCTGTCGCTCACAACCTGATTGTTCTTTCATATAAGTAGTTCAATAGGTTTGGCTAATAAATAACACCGATGAAATTTTTCAAAAACTTCCGCATGCGTAGTTACAAATAATTTAGTAAAAATGCTCATGTGTCGTAAGATATTTAGCATTTTTGCATTCTATTTGCTGCATGCTGTGTCTAATGTAGTAAATAAAGTTTCCTAAAAATGGCTTTGCGTTGGGTCTAATACCCTACGTGTTACAATTAAAAATGTGCCCTCCCCCTTCCCCCCCCCCCAATTTTTCAAAGAAACTGTTATACTTCTGTGAATATAAATGGCAGACTCATAAAAAATTATACAGGTAATTAAAAGCATCCGCATAATCACATACTACAGTGAAAACGCATTTCAAGCCTTACTTTTACAGGGTGATCTAAAAAAACATTTGCTGAAATATATGAGGTTTTACAGGTTCTTTATACTTCTAAAATTTCAAGAGAATTCTAAAGCATTTTCTTTGATATTTAACAAAAACGTCTAAATTCGAAAAACCAAGCATATACTAACCACATACTTAGGCGGCTATCAGCACTAATTATACATGTTACTATATTTTTAAAGAAAATTACTTATATTTTACAAATGGTTATAATTTATGACTATATATAGAACATTTCTGAAGGTACAAAAATCAATTTATAGGACAAGATGACAAAAAATAATGATGTACATAAAAACAAAATTATTCGGATAAAAAATAATTAATCTCTCTCTCTCTTTCTCTCTCTCTCTCTCTCTATATATATATATATATCAGGGCGCGAAATTTCCGTTCGCCAGCTCGCAATTGGCGAGTGGAAATTTTACTGTGGCGAGTAAAATTTCGGTCTAAATGTAGATGGAATTCTTATAGTATACGGTGCTACCAAAAAAAAAAAAAAAAAAAAAAGGAAGAAGAAAGAAAGAAAAAATCGACTTTGAAACGTAAAATCATGCTAATCTTAAAAGTAAAATTATTTGAATAAAAATTAAATGAAATCAATGCAAAAAAAAAAAAGAAAAAAAAAGAAAAAAAAAATGTTCGAAACACAAACTGACCACATATTATTCAGCAACCAACACTAATTATACATGCTCCTAAATTAATATATATATACATTGTACAAATGGTTTTAATTTATGACTATATGTAGAACATTATTTAAGAGGTACGAAAAAAGTTTTAGAGAAAAAAATGAGTAAGAATAGTGTTGTAAACAAAAATAAAGTTATTCAGATAAAGAAATAATTTAAGGGAAAAAACGATTTTTTTTTTCATTAGAAATATAAACAACCTAGACAATAATATAGGCATTTGTGTTGCTTAGTTAATAAATGTATCAGCATTTTATTCTTTTTCCTTTTTTTTTTAGGTGTTCATTTTCCTAATTTGGGCCTCAATAATATATTTAGGATTTCTGATTGACATTGATCGTGGATGACGAGGATCTATTAGTTCAGGGAGAAGACGGTCCAAATAGAAATTTTTTAATTTTGATTCCATTTTATTTTTCCAAAATTCGTCATTTTTTTTTTTCAATTTTTTCTATTTTATAACCTTTCTTTGTCCACATTATAAAGACACAATATTCCCTGTTAGTTATGTGAAGTTGTCCCTGTATTTGATAATAAAATTTATGGTTTGTATTTATATTACCAATTTCATTTCTTTGTTTGTTAAAAGTCCAAAATGTAAATTTTCTTGATCGTATTCCTTCCTCTGGGGTTAGCATTTCACATGTTTGTGAAATACTCCAAATCTTCAAAATGTAACCAACAGTACGATAAGGAACTTGCCTCGGGGAACTAGTACAAGTAGTTCTTTCAGGTTTCAATTAGAGCCCCCGATTCACATCGAGGGCTCTAGTTTCAATTAGTAATAAGAGAGGGGGATTTGGAAGCTGTCAGAATCAGTATATATTCGTTTCTCCTTTTTTGAAGTGAAGTGATGATTAAGAAGGACTTTTTTTTTGTCACTACACAGCAACCTTAAAGGAGGTCCCTCAATGTCTGGAGTAAGAAGATAGTCTTTTTTCCTTTCATCAGACTCTGACATAAAATTACATCCCCTCAGTTAGCGTATAAGTAACAGATAAGAAGAGAAATCGTAAACATATGCGTTGTTTAGTATTTTATTATTTAAATCTATTTTAGAGAATAAATAATTGAATTCGGGGTTTAAATTTCAGAATTATAATATCAAATAAATTGATTTGTTATATAAATTTTGATTTGCTTCCGCAAAGTAAAGAGAATATGACCAATGTAAATAGCTCGGAAGTACATAAAATTTACAATTATTTTCAAAATGTAACATGAAAATAATTGTAAATTGTTTAAATTGTACAAATTTTAATAATTGTTTCAAGAAAACAATTACATGAAAATTTATTAACAAAGAAAAGGAATTCATCTAAAACAATTAATTATAAACTCTAGCGAAAATTAACGGGACCCATGTAATAATCTTTCTTTTTTTTTTTTTTCCCTTACAATAATTTTACATTTTTTTCCTTTTTATTATGTCAAGAGAAATTTACTCCATATTATTTGAGAAACATGCTGAGCTATCGGTAGTTGATATTCATGAGTTATAATTATAATATATGAAATATTTTAAATCGGAGTATGTATGGTGGGGTATAAAATAAGGCTAATTGTCTGCATTAGATACCCAGGTCTGGGTAGTTACTTCCGTGGGTCGTTCTAAAGGTCCTACCGCATATTAATGCGTGTTTCGGGGAAAACTACGAAAAATTCCGAACTAGCTCGATCTGGGATTGAACCTCTCGGCCACTGTTGAGCTTTGGGTATCTGTGAAATAAACTTCAGGGACTACTTCATAAATTAAATTTCTGAATACTCTCCCTTAAAATGTTTATTATCACATTTTAAATTTACATTGAATGGATAATTAAAATGTTCACCCTTCTTACTATTAAGCAAGTTAAAGTTATATAGGTATAGCCATAATTTCGACAATATAATTTTGGCAATACAATTTTACTAAATTTTAAAATATAATGACTTTATACCTACATTTAGCGAATTCTTTGTTATTAGTCTATGATTTATTTTATTTATTTATTTTTTCCTTCTTTCCTCTTTTTTTTTTTTTTTTTTTTTTTTTTTTTCCTCATAATGTTAAATGATTTTATAGAGGAAAATGATTTCACCAAGAATATATGCACAATTTAAAACAATTCATTACAGATACAATTTGAAAAGACAGAAAGAAAGAAAAATAAATAAATAAGAATAAAGAAAGAAAGAAAAATACTTTTTTTTTTTTTTAAATCCGTCTTTTCTAATACTTTCTAACATTCTGAGACAGTTTTTTCTTTTTCTATCTTTTTTTTTTTTAAATAACGTTTTAATAGAAATGTTTTTTTATAATTTTAAATATTTCTAAAAAATAAAAATCACTTGAGAAAAAAATTTAAAATATTGACACATAATGTTAAAATTCAAAAGAAAGATTGAATTTTCAAGCTTAATTTTTTACTGTTAAAAGTTTAAAAAGCCCTGAATATGAATATGTGTATTATCTGATGCAATTACTTAGAAATGATAAATGCTTTCTTTTGCTCTTGCATGACAGACAAAATGTCGATTTACAGGCCAACTTTTGAAGCAAGGTTTTGGTTAAATTACACGTTTTGAGTTCCCCTGGTTAAAAATATATTTTATGGGGGGGGGAGGGGAGGAATTGCATAGGAATGATAATTTTCCTTTCTTGCTTATAAACCAAGATTTATCTGTTTCATTTCAAATAATGAAATTTCAAATATGTATATGGTAAAATTTAAGTTTTCAATATGCAATTTAATTGTTTGAAGTTTAATTCAAAATTTTCTACTAATGAATAACACACATGCTTTATGAATGTGATGTTTTAAGAATTACTATTTTAAATTATTTTATATTGAAAATAAATGGACTATTTTTTATATTCATATTCGTAGATGTTTTTGCTTATTTATTTATTTATTTTTCATGGCTTAGATTTTCTTTGATAGTATTAAATTTATCACAGTTTTATCATTATGGTCTGTTATTGATATAAAAGAAATTACATCATATCATATTGCAATCAAAAGCAGTCTTTGTATGAGCAAATTTTGCAAATCTCACATTCCCATAAGTTCTGCACAATGTGTCCTAATTTTGTCTTTTTATTCTTTTTCTAAAAGCCATTTTGCATTAAAAAAAAAAAAAAAAAAAAAAGATCAAATTTTTTTTTCCTAAATATCTCAAAATGAAAGTTGTTGTCTTCGAATGCAAAGTGAAAGAAGCAACACGATTTTCAACCAAAGAGAAATGACACTTGTTTCGCTCTCTTTTGTTCGGGAATGACACCTGTTAGCGCTGACCATCACTGACCTGTTCACACGCCTCCAAGACTGCCCGCTCCTTATCGGTAGGGCGGATGAATTTTTTTGAGCTATCCTCGGCTATAACGGGATTCAAGTAGCTCGGATGATTTCGGCTATAACGGGATACAAAAGGTTAATGTCTGATGTGAACAATGCATTGAATTTTTGCATACTAACTTAGAAACAGAAAGATACTGCGATACGTAACCCTCTCTAAAAATTTTCATAAGCAATAACGGACATTTATACAAAATTTCTTATAAATATGAAGCAGTTTGATTTAAAAACAATCGTATCCCACCCCCCCCCTTGTCCCCCAAAAATATGTAACACTCACCGTAATTTTTCATTAAAGGAAAGGGATAGTTGTTAAAATTTTAATTAAAATTGGTAACATTGTGATATTTATACAATTCTTTTTCTCCTCTGTTCTCATACCCCCCAAGACATATGTAACAATCAGCGTAAATTTTCTTAAAAATTAAGTGATATTTATAATAGATTTTATTAAAGTGCAAAGCATAATGATATAAAACTTCATTTGTATATTTTTGTATCCAGCACCCCCTCCTCTCACCCAGATACATGTAACACTCACCGTAATTTTTGATTAACAGTAAGTGACTTTTGCACAAATTGTCAATAAACAGAAGTCGATAAGAAGTGTTATTTAAACAGATTTTGTTATACATCTGACCCTCGCCGCTGCTACACACACTTGTTCCCTTTTTCAAATACAGGTAACTTTCATTATAATTTTAATAAAATGTAAGTGACAGTCATACAATTTTTTTACTCTGCCCCCTCTTAGCAACTCCCCCCCCCCACAAAAAATAAAATAAAATAAAATAAATAAAATATGTGTAACACTCACTGTAATTTTTCTTAAACAGTAAGTGGTATGCACACAAAAATTTATTTATATCGATACTAGGGTAGTTTAAAAAATATATATTTTATTTCCATCTGCTCCCCCTTTGTCCCCCCCCCCAGGTATAGAATGCACTCATTGTGATTTTCATAAAAAGTAAGTAATAGCTATAGAGTATATCATTAAAAACGGTAAAATGGGGATATAAAAAATCATTTTATTTTCTCTGCCCCCCCCCCTCTTTAATTCCCCACCCCAAAGTATGTCTGGCACTTACCGTAAAATTTTCCCAAATTGTGTGTGATTATACAAAGTTTTTTTTAAATCGTTAATAGGGGAATTTAATATATATATATATATATATATTACTTCCATCCCCCTCCCCCCCTTGCCCCTTAGGTATACAATACGCTCATTGTGAATTTCATAAAAAGTAAGTTATAGTTATAGAATATATCAATAAAATCGGTAAAAAGGTGATATAAAAAATCATTTTATTTTCCTCGGCCCTCCCTCCTCTCTTTAACCCACCCCCGAAGTATGTCTGAAACTTACTTTAAATTTTTCACAAATTGTGTGTGATTATACAAAGTTTTTTTTTTTTTTTTTTATATCGTTAATAGGATAGTTTAAATATATATATATATATATATATATTACTTCCATCCCCTCCCCCCTTGCCCCTTAGGTATACAATGCGCTCATTGTGATTTTCATAAAAACTAAGTTATAGAATTATATCAATAAAATCGGTAAAATGGTGATATAAAAAATCATTTTATTTTCCTCTGCCCTCCCCCCTCTCTTTAACCAAACCCCCCGAAGTATGTCTAAAACTTACTGTAATATTTTCAAAAACTGTACGTGATTATACGAAGTTTTTTTTTTTTTTTTTTCCTTATCGATAATAGGGTAGTTTAAAAAAGAATATATTTTATTTCCATCTCCCCCCCACCCCGCCCCCTTGACCCTCAGATATATAATACAGTCGTTGTGATTTTCATAAAAAGTAAGTGATAGTTATAGAATATATCGTTAAAATCGGTAAAATTGTGATATAAAATATCATTTATTTTTCCTCTGCCCTCTCTCTCTTTAACCCCCCCCCCCCTCTTCCCCGTATGTCTGACACGTACTGTATTTTTTTCACAAATTGTACGCGATTATAAAAAGTTTCATTAAAATCGGTAGGAATGTGATATAAAAACAATTGCTTTCTTTTGATCTGCTCCTGGTCCCCCCTCCTTCCCCCAGGTATATACTAATTGAATGTTGTGGAAAATCAGCTGAGATTTTTAAAAATCGTAATTTTAAAGTCATTCTTTAAGTTCATTATTTGATATTTATTATTTTGCGATTTGCGAATTAAAAAAGTGCCCTTTTTCCAGTGCTTTTTTTTCCGGGTGCTTTTTTTTCCGGGCCCTTTATTTCCGGGATCCGAAAATATATTAGTTAATAAGAATCTAGAAGGAAAATATTTTATTTTGGAAGAAAATAGCTAAGCAAAATAGATAGAAAATTTTGGATAAAATAATTTTTAAACAATGACACTTTTGAATTCAGAAATTTTAATTCATCAAACTGGAAATTAATTTTTGATAGAATGGAGTAAAAGGCTGATTTTTATCAACTATATGAACGACTGAGCTACCTTGGCTGATAACCAGCTCGGCACTTCTCACATAATTTACGTTGGCAAGGTCACCGATTCTGAATTAAAGCAGCTATATCAAGTGACAAATTTAAACATGGCATAACTCCAAACGGCCACGAAATTTCAATTCAGAAATTACACATAGTTGGTAAAAATCAGCCTTCTACTCCATTCTATCAAAAATTAATTTCCAGGTTGATGAATTAAAATTTCTGAATTGAAATTTCGTGGCCGTTTGGAGTTATGCCATATTTAAATTTGTCACTTGATATAGCTGCTTTAATGCAGACTCGGTGACCTTGCCAACGTAAATTATGTGAGAAGTGCCGAGCTGGTTATCAGCCAGGGTAGCTCAGTGGTTAGAGCATCCGCGCGTTAAGCGGAAGGCCTGGGGTTCGATTTCTGGCTCTGGTATTTTTCCCATAGTTGGTAAAAATCAGCCTTCTACTCCATTCTATCAAAAATTAATTTCCAGGTTGATGAATTAAAATTTCTGAATTGAAATTTCGTGGCCGTTTGGAGTTATGCCATGTTTAAATTTGTCACTTGATATAGCTGCTTTAATGCAGACTCGGTGACCTTGCCAACGTAAATTATGTGAGAAGTGCCGAGCTGGTTATCAGCCAGGGTAGCTCAGTGGTTAGAGCATCCGCGCGTTAAGCGGAAGGCCCGGGGTTTGATTCCCAGCTCTGGTATTTTTCACATAGTTGGTAAAAATCAGCCTTCTACTCCATTCTATCAAAAATTAATGACACTTTTGATAAAGATAATAAACGAATATTGAATCAAACATTCAAACTCACATTTTCTGAAAAAAAAAAAAAAAAAAAAGAAAAAAAGAAAAAAGCAAAAAGCAAAATTCTCCCGTCAGTAAAAAAATATAGAAGCTATGCAAGAAGAATATTACATTTTATTTTATTTTTTCTCCCTCTCTCTCTATGTATATATTTAAAAAATGTTACTGTCCCTGGCGCGGTTTAAAATACGGTATTTAAACATTTCCTACATAATTTAAACAACATTTTAAAGTTAGTTATAGAAACAGTTTTATTTGATGTACATTCCTGTGTGAGAGTGGCATTAGTCCCTTGTCATTTCCCTTTTTTTAGATATTGGAGTTACGTTCATTGAAATATAAGACTCTCATTAACTTTTGAAGAATATTTAAATTTCATATCATTTAGAGAATTTTTACCCACACCGCTCATTGAAACACATTCGACTAATTAAAAAAAAAAAAAAAAAAAAAAAAAAAAAATCTGTTTTATCGTATATCAAATAAGGTAGTATCGCATAACAATTCGCATACCAAATAAGGTACTTAAATTAAGCACAACATACGCATATGTATAGAAAAACAAAGTAGTAGGGGGAAATAATGATCGTAACCCGAATGTGAGTGTAACCCGAAAGAACAAATAAATAATTAAAACAAAAGCAACTAGCAATATTTTTTAAAGTTAATTTTTTTAAATAAGTATATTGGAAAGAAGAGCGGCAAAGAGTATTGCCGCTTTGTTTGCAGCATTCGTGTCTATTTTGTTCGTCTGACGAAGAGTGGTGTCTGTTGCGGTTTCTTACATTTTATGGTGTTTATTCATAATTTTGTACTTATTACTTTTAAACGCCAGTTCTGTTGTGCTCTTTTTTACAATTTTGAAAGTAATTTTTATTGTATTTAATTTGTATTTATTTATTTTTTAAATAAATGTTATATGCAAATGATGTTATTGTTATTATGGTTAAGAAGTATATGAAAATAAGCATTAAAATTTTTTACTTTCTTTTACTTCAAACTCGGAATAAAATGAGCCGGCAAGGAATTAAACTGTGCTTCTTAATTTTATTTGATCCGCTCTTATGTATAAAAATCGGAGACAACAAAATTATTAATATTACCAACTAGTTTTAAAGGAATATGTATGGTTAAAATTCCTCTATGCTCTATGCATTAAAATTCAATGAAAATGTTTTGAATTATAATATTTAAAATTTTGTTTTTCTAATGTTTAATTTAGGATTTCTTTTACATCATTTAAAATTATAATCTTATGGTGCTGATATAAAAATTACACTTTAAAGTTTAAGAATAATTATCGTAAATTTTAACTTTCTAAAAGTTACAATAAGAATTTTAAAATCAATATTTAAATAATGCTATTAAATATAACCTATTAAATATTTTAGCTTTCTCCTTCAAATAATTTATTTAGTTATGTTAAAGAAATTATAACACCAGCTTAAAGCGGCAGGCACATTTGCGATTTATTTTTTAATCACTCTCTTTGTATTTTTCCCCTTTTCAGTTAACTTTTCAAGGTAACTATTCTTTACAGGCAATATACGTTTAAATGAATAGTAAACATGTGTTGTAAACATCTGGTTTTACCATAAAGTAGAAAGCGAAGTCCTGTCGCCAATTTCAGAAGGATAGGAGGACTTTCAATGCTATTAACGATAGGGAATCACAATGAGGATTATTTAAAGAATTCTAATTGGCTTTTTTCTGTTTGGCTAGGGATAATGGAAATGTCAGACTAAACGGATTAATTTAGAAAATATCGACTTTCAGATTTTCTTTCATAGTTTAGAATCAGTCATACAATCAGTGGGTTATTTAGCAGTGCTTAACATCCTAAATATCATGCTAATTTATTCTTACATGCTTTAAAAATATGGATAAAATTTCTTTCTTTCATTCTTTTCTTTCTTTCTTTCTTTCTTTTTTTTTTTTTTTTAATAAGATTAAGGAGGGGTGTATCTAGAAAACGGTGGGTGATTTGGCAAAATGGTGGTCATATTCGGATTCAGGAGGATATTTTACATAAAAATCTGCAATAATGGTATCAGATCTCGATTTTTTTTTTTTTTTTTTTTTTCAGAGCAGTGTAATTACTAATTTATAAACTATGAGAATCATCAGAATAATAAAAATGTTGATAAATAATTTTATAATGAACATTTTATCTAATTTATATGTTAGTATGATTTTTTTTTTTTTTTTTTTTTTTTAAGTTATTCACATGCAAAAAAATTAAGGAAAGAAAAAAAAAAAAAAAAAAAAAAAAAACAGAAAAGTGAATACAGGAAGAAAAATCTGGTTATAATCTAACATATGGACTTATAAGCATCATCACTGTCTTTAATGCATCCTTATGGCAATTTTTCATCAGGTTACCCTTTCTAAAATTGTTATTTATTTATTTATTTTTTATTTTTTAGTTTATTTTTGAAAAAAAAAAAAAAAAAAAAAAGATTAATTATTTATTTTAAAAATTTTACTTAAAAACGATTTATAAAATTTGATTAATTATATGATAATGAATATGCCATCCAGATTTTATGTTCCTATGCTTATTTCTTTGAAAATTACGTGTAAAAGAAGAAAATGGGAAAGTAGATTGTTCCTTTAATTTTGCATGTATTTGTCAACTTATACAAAAAGACAATTTTTTTTTTTTTTTTTAAACATTAACATGATATATTTCTTTTTTAATATTTAATAAGTTATTATAAGTTTAAGAAGTGGATGAAAGTAATTAGAAAAACTTCATTGGAGATTTAATGAAATAAAATGTATAAATGGCGGGAAAATATGTAATTATGCAGTAAAGTGACACTGTAGTAGGGTGACTATACAGTAGTGACTATGCAATAGAGCGATATAAATCTATTTGCTTTTAAAACATTAGATCACGCAAGATATTTCATAAACTTAAAATCTCTTTCTCAAATAATTACTGGTTTTGAGAATTTGGTCGTATTGTCGTGGAAAAATCTATTAAAGTGACAAATAATAGTGAAAATGTTTAACATCAATGTTAGAAAAAAAAAGTACTCCCATCAGTGACCGAAAAGTTTTGCTTTGTAGGCTTATTGGCTCAGCCATTCGAGTTTCCCGCGATTTCTTCCGAAACTTCCATGAATAGAAACTAGAAATCATTCGAAAGTCCACTCGTGAAAGGTATTTTTTATTTATTTATTTATTATTATTATTTTTTTTTTTTCATCGTTTAATTTGAATTTCCTATAATAATAATTTTGAATATAAAATGATGAAAATTTCGAACTGTTTAGAAATTAGGTTTAAAAATAAATAAATAAAGAAGTGGGGGAGACAAATATATAAAGGTTTGAATTTTTATTGAAAAAAATAAGGTAAACGTTGATAAAGAATTAAACTCTATATTTTATTTAAAGCAAATATTTTATTTTTATTCTTTATTTACGGTTTTTCTATACTTGAATGAAAAATTAATATTATATTGTATTAAAATTATACATACAAAACATTTTTCTTAAAAGAAAATAAATTTAGCGCTGGAGTTCTGTATTAGATTCGAATCTTTTCTCTTTACATATTTATAAACTCTAAGTCTGTAATGGACTATTTCTTATTATGCAAAATTTTAAGGGATTTTAAGCAAATTGTCTAGGTCCATTATGTAGTCTCGAAACAAATGTAAATCCATTTTTATTTGATGTTTATTCACAGATTTTAATTTTATATATGATAGATTTAGTATAAAGCATAAAACCATAATTTCACAGAAGTTATGTACATAAATCTGCATAAGAGCGATTTTTTTTTTTTAAATAATTTTTAAATAAATAAATAAAAATCTGTGTAATTTTTTAGTACTTTGTGTCCCTGGTGTGTGAAATTCATTAAATTTCAGTCTGCCATCTCACTCGTCTATTTTTGAAAACAGACAAAAATGTAGTGAATTTCCCGCATAAAAAAATACTAAAAAATAAAAATAAATAAATAAATAAAAGAAATTAAAAGTTTAAGTCAAAATTTTAAAAAGTCATTCGATCAAAATAATACATACGTATATGGTGAATGTTTTTTTTTTTTTTTTTTTTTTTTTTTTTTAATCGTAATTCTGTTTTTCTGTCCAGGAATATGTCAGAACTTCATACTACAAATATGGGGAAAAAAAAAAAAAAAATATATATATATATATATATATATATATATATTTTATTTTATTTTATTTATTTATTTATTTTTGGAGAAAAGTATTTTCTTTAAATGAAAAAAGGAAAAGTCATGTGATTTTATAGAAACTGAACTAGTAGGTCTAATTTTTACGTATGAGAAAGCATTTTTTTTTTTTTTTTTTTTTTTTTTTTTAATCTAATGTCAGAAGGATGTCTGAAATTCAAGTTCTCATTTGAGAACAACATCTCGAAATATGTATATATCTATATATACATAGATGCAATTAAACTCCAATTCATGGAAGTTTTAAAGATTTAAGAATTATTACAATAATAATACATTAAAATAGTGAATTTAATTATTAATGAAATCTCCCATTTGTAGAACCTTTTTTGAAATTGGGATTCGTCTCGATTATAATTTTTCGTATTTGAATAGTTCCCTTTGCCAACTTGTTATGTGTTACTCTCTGAGTTTTGTGTCTGAATAACATATGGATAAATATTATTTTTCTATCTTTGGTGTGTCCCAGTACACGAAAAATAAGCAATATATAGACCAAAAATTATACAGATATTTCTGCATAGCCCCTAAACATGTAAAAAAAGTCCCTAAAGAAGCCTGTATTATAAGCTTTCTAATGATACCAATTTTACACATCTAAGTTAATTAGGGAACAAAATTTGATATTATGAAAACACTGATGGAAAGTTACATTTTAATTTATAACTCAGTAACCTATGGCCGTCCCATGTTTTTACAGTTATTATAGATAAAGTAAAAATAACGCATAATTTTTTAAAAAATTATTATTATTATTATTATTATTTATTTATTATTATTATTATTATTATTATTATTTATTTATTTATTATTATTATTATTATTATTATTATTATTATTTATTTTTTTTTTTGAGATATTGAACATCAAAGGACAAAATGTTTGACTTTAACATTAAAATATTAAAAAAATTATACATGTGATCTATCATTTGAAAGCCTGTATTATAAGCTTTCTAATGATACCTGTTTGTTATCACTAAATTTAATAGGAAAGGAAATATATGGGTACATTTGTAGTAGAATAATTTCGGAAATTTGCACTTTTTACCCATTTTTGTAGCCTTGTATATCAAAAACTAAAAGTGATAGGGACTAATTAATTAGTATACATTCATTTATCAATAGGACAGATAAATGAGCCCAATTTCATAAAAATCTGAAGGGTCAGGTTAAAAATGCTGTTTTTGTTGTTGTTGATTTTACTCGTAATGATTACAGAGAGAAAACTTTGGATTAATTCATATTATTTTAACTATTCATGGATATATATTTCTTTTGAACCTTATTGATCGATAGACATTTGATCATTTGTTTTACAATACCGGCTTTCTATTATACATTTCATAGCTAAAAAAAAAAAAAATGAAGAAACGGAATATTTAATTAAAATAAATAAATAAATAAAAATCCATGTAATGGAAGCTTAAAATACTCGACACCCATCAGGGGCATTGATTGAATATTGTAAGCATATAACCAAAAATATTTACAGACAGAAATGACCGATTTATTTAAAGAGTGAAAACAAATGCAAGATATATTTAAACCAAAAATTAATATGAAGGCGAATAAAACTATATATATATATATATATATATTATTTACTCATAGAACAACACACACGCCTATATATATATATATATTATAATCCTTCATCTTTATAATGATCAAACACAAGGAGTGAAGACTTGAATTAGCAAAGTATCAATCCTTTTCTTATATTAAACGAGTAAATCGCTTGACATGTTATATTTATTTGTCCTGAGGAACATCTCTACGATATTCATGAAACATGAAATTTTGGGGTTAGGGGTTTTTCGGGTCCAAAAAACAATTGGATTTAGCCTTCAGGAAACTTCTCTGATAACCCTTAATCAGTTAGCTGCAATATATATAGCAGAATTTGGGTTTACTCACAAATAAATACAATGATTTTTGATGAAAGTTTGGGGTTAAGCTTTTTTAGGAGCTAAATTTATTCCACATATTCAGTTCTTCTGGAAAATTCGCGTTCGCTGTTAACCCTTTATCGGCCAGTTGTACCATATGGCGGAAATTGGTTTATTCGAAAACGGATGCCATGATTTTAATGAGTTTGGCGATAAGTCTTTTTCATGAAGTTAAATCGAGTGAACATATCCTCATTTTCAGGAAAATTCGCGTTTGCATTAATACTTTATAAGCCAGTTGCACCGTATGACAATAATTGGGGTTTAATCGAACATGGATGCAACTATTTTAATGATAGTTCAGGGTTAAGTGTTTTTTGAGGAGCTAAATCTTTTGGACATATCCTCATCTTCAGGAAAATTAACGCTTGATATTAACACCTTATCGGCCAGTTGCACCACATCACAGAAATTTTGTTTACTATGAAATGGATGAAACGATTTTTATGAAAGTTTGGAGGTTGTTTTTAAAGTTGCTAAATCGGTGGGACATATCCTCATTTTCAGGAAAATTTCCGTTCACTGTTAACTTTTTATCGACCAGTTGCACGGCATGATAGAAATTGGGTTTATTGGGAAAGGGATAAAACAATACAAATGAAAGTTTGGGGTTGAGGGAGATAAATTGGATTCACGTATGCTCATCTTCAGGAAAATTCTCTTTTGATATTAACCCTTTATTGATCATTTGCACCGTATAACAGAAATTGGGTGTGCTATGAAATGGATAAAACTATTTTAATAAAAGTTTGGAGTTAAGTGTTTTTGAGGTAGCTAAATCGATGGGAAATATCCTCATTTTCAAGAAAATTCCCGTTCGGTGCTAACCCTTTATAGGCGGGATGCGTCATATGGCAGAAATTCGGCTTACTTGAAAATGAATATAATAATTCTGATGAAAATTTGTGGTTAAGTGTTTTTTGAAGAGTTAAAGTGATTAGAAATATCGTCATCTTGAGGAAAATTCGCATCCGTTGTTAACCCTTTATCGGCCAATTGTAAAATACGGCTTTACAGTCGGCAGCAAAATCATTCGAGCGCTGGCAATAATTCCTATGTAAAAAAAAGTACACTTAAAAGTATTTTGTTAAATTAATCCTTGTCGAATCATTTTCTTAGGGCCGTATTCACCAAGCTTCATTGATCGCGGATTAAACCATGGATCTGGAAATCCGAGAGTCAAAGCTAACACTGGATTAAATTCCTACGGTATTCACCATCAACCGATTACGTAATCCATGGATTAACTGGAAGAGAAATGAAAGCTTCGTTTTGATTGGCGAAGAACGAAGATGGATTCCCCGTTCGGCTTCAATTAACCAGGGATGAGAATTTTCAGATTTTTGTAGGAATTTCAGACTTTTCTTAATTTTTTAAAAACAATTTTCAGGTTTTTGCTTCTAAATATTCTTATTTTTGTTCAATTTTCTTTCTTTGACTGTTTCTAAACAATTTATTTTCATATATTTTCCAATTTTGCTTATAGAAAGTATGATTTTGTGTATTTGTTTCTTCTTTTATTACTAAAATTAAATTATCTTTGAGTTTTGCTGATACTTTCAGACTTTTTTTCTATTTCCCACTCTCATCTCTGATTAACTAATCAATCGGATTTGAAGGTTAGAAAGGGTAAAAAGCAAATTGGCACGGCGAAATACACGGTTTTCACTCTTGTTTACTTCGCTTTTGTTTACGCACGGATTAAGAATCAATTTTACTTCAGAACATTTTTTAAAAGAATAATCACGCAGATGACAACTGTTTACGCTACGATTTAAAAATTTTGATTGTTATGGATAAGAGAAAAAAATTATCCGAACTACGCCCCCCCCCCCCCCCCCCTTACAAGCAATGCCCCTGACTGTAGACCAATTACAGGAGCTATTATCAAGCAGTCTTCACAAATTAGTGATTTTTTAATTGAAAATATTTTTAAATAACTATAATTAGTTTTTCTTTATTTTAGTTATCTCATTAGATTACTTAAAAATTTGGAATAAGTTTTAAACTAAAACATAACCATACAATGCAAATGAAGATAGCTTTTCCCTTGTTTCATTTGTTTACCAATTTTCAGTCGTTATTTCGGGTACATTTCTAAGTAATTAATAAAAAGGTTAAAAAATATACAAGTTTATTAAATAATTTTATGCGAAATTGGGGAAAATATATAAATTAATGAAAACTTTATAAGCTAAAACCATAAATTATGAAACACGCAACAATTGTTTCCGTCGAAGTACAACCTTTTATCAGGCAGAAAAAAGTAAGCACGATAATTCGACACGATATTACTGTTGCATACATTTGTAATTTAAAGTGCTAGTTTACAAACTTCATTCAACACAAATCATTTGGTGCATTTTCTATACATTATAGTTATATCATAATATCAAAGATATTTGTTTAAAATTTCTGCTATGCTACCCATTAAAATAAATCAATTTGTGAATTAATCTTTAGCGATTAAGCTCATGAAAATGAAGGCGAAGATATATATCTTTATTGATAGCAAAAATCGCTTAATCAGCAAAATTTTATTTGACATGACAGAACAGAGTACAATGTCGTCAGAATTGATATTAACTTAATTCAATTTTAATTAAGTAAAAACACAGTGATAAATGTGTATCATTAAAAAATTAAAGCATATTTTTTTACTCAAACTCTTGGTCAAAATCAGGTATTTAAAGACTGTGTTTCTTCGTAAAAGATTAAAATATAAAAAAGATATTAAAATGATTTTAAAAGCAATTTGCTGCTAATAAAACAAAATTTATATTTCTTTCATGTTCAATGTTTACGAAGCTGAGCTGTGGAATGCACATGCTTTACGGAAAGATCCGAGAATTATCTCTGTTAATCCTCCGATATTAGAGGATCAAAAACGAAGTGTTAAAGTAGCCGGTGAACTGCGGATTTTCGTTGGAGAATACCGATTTTCGTATGATCGAGCGATTACCGCTGATCCGAGGTTTAATCCGAGTGTTAAGAAGTTGGTGAATACGGCCCTTAGTCAGTCTAAGAACATGATTCGACAAGGATTTATTTAACAAAACTGACTAGGCGTACTTTTTTACATAAGAATTATTGCTAGCGCTCGAATAATTTTGCTGTCAACTGTACTCGTAAATGGATATAATGATTTTGTTGGAAGTTTGAAATTAAGTGTTTTTTAAGATGTAAAGTCGATTACAGATTTTCTTATCTTCAGTAAAATTCCCGCTTCTTATTAACCTTTTATCATCCGGTTGCAAATTACGGCAAAAATTGGATTTACTTGGTTGTGGATGTAAAGGTGTTGAAGAAAGTTTTGGAGCAAGTTTTTTGGGGTACAAAATCAATTAGGTATATTATCACCTTCGGGACAATTCGCGTTTACTCTTAATTATTTTTGAAAAACCTTTCTCATATATCCGTATTTCTAGGAAATTTAGCATTCATTGCTGTGTTAATCTTCACTCCACCGTGGCAAAGTATGGCTTTTTTTTTTTTTTTTTTTTTTTTTTTTTTTTTTGGGGGGGGGGGGGGGGGAGGGATTTGCTCGAACGATTTTGATAAGTATTTAAGGTATGGGGGTTTTTAGATGACAATTCAATTTGAATTTTCTTCATTTTTAGGAAAATTAACGTACACAATTAGCACTCACTCTGCCTTTTGCAAAATTAGGACAGAAACTTTCCAAAAAATAGCTCTAACTGTTTTGATAAAAAATTAGCATTAAGTTTATTTTTGAGAGCAGAAACCCATCTGATTTATCTCCATCTTCATAAAAATTAGAGTTTACTGTAAACCTTCGTTTCATACATAGCAAAATATGGAAAAGATATGGTTTTCTAGAAAGTATTTCAATAATTTTGATAAAAACTTAGATTTAGGGAATTTTTGAGTTTACAAATGAATTGTAAACACAAAAGTCTGACATTCTCTTTAGAACATTTAATATTTATCGGTAAACCGCACTTCCCCCAGGAAAAATGGCAAAAACTTCGTTTTTTTTTTTTTTTTTTTTTAACCCTCGAATGTCTTTAATAAATCTTTAGAGTTGATGTGTTTTTGAGATGACATTTTAATTTGCGTTTGAATAACACTCATCTTCATTGTAATTAGCGTTCACTGGTAAACCGCATACCACAAAAAAAGGCGGCATAACCTTTTTTTTTTTTTTTTTTTTTTTTTTTAATAGAAACTGTTGAAAGGATTAAAGGAAAAATGCTAGAGGTTATTTTTAAAACTAAAAACGGCTTCATTTATCATCATTTTTAGAAAAGGGAACCGTAACTGTACTAGAATAATGTGTAGCAGAAATCTTGTCTTTTAAGAAACTACTTAAATGATTTTGATAATAAACTGTAGTTAGAGATTTAATATGATAATTGGATTTGAACTTTCCTTATATCGAGGAAAATTAGCATGCATTGGTAACTCGATCTCCGCACTGAGCAAACAAATAATAAACATATTTATGTTTACCTGAAAACAAATCACAGCATCTGCACTACGAATGATTTTTACAATGAGACCGAGTGAACTCGGTCATCCAAGTACTAAGTTATTATATGTGGAAATGAAGCATAGAAATAAAAGAAAATAAGTTGAACAATTCAATTAATGTAGAAAAATAACTTCGAGATTGTCCAAAAATTGCTAACAACGGCATTTACAGTAGCAGGGTTAAAAAATAATGAGCTGTTTCTGAGACAGTGATGCATTAAATCATGTAAAATCACTATTGTCGGGGAGAAGGGGAGTAGAGAATACGATGCGCAGCACAGAACTCTTGTGTGACGGGACGGAGCTGATTGAGTCAGTCGCCGAATCGAATCGAAAAGAGATGCAATGCATCTTAAACCGAGAAACAAAACTCTTTCTAAATCATAAACTTTATTAGTTCTTATTGATTTTCCATAACATAAGTTAGGATTGTAACAATAAATCGTTTGTTAAGCAGATATTAGATGTCTGAGTCTATGCATTGGCATTATAGTTACTAATCCCGGGAAATCTGGCAGAGAGGGTAAGTAGATTTAAACTTATTCTCATTTGATTAATATGCATGTTATTCTGATTTGTGTTTGGGTAAAAGTTGCAGAATTTGAATCGAAAATAAATTCGTTAGAAATTCTTAATCCGAGATTCTAAATTTAATCAACCCTAATTCGAAATTCATAAATTGATACTTAGTCGAAATTCGTTGTTGGCTTCAAAGCCATAGTGGTCCGTCGATTCACGGAGGCTTAATTATCTATTAATTTAATTAGATAATATAATTAATCGTAATTCGTTAAATTAAAAAAAAAAAAAAAAAATTGTAAATTGAAAAAATTCTTTTGTTTACGTAGTATAAAACTTACTGTATAAGAACGTTAAAGGAAATTAAAATTTATTTGTTGAAAATAAATCATTAATATGAAGTTAAATTGTTTTGATATAAAACGTAATTCAAAGTAGTTCGGGTTTAGAAGTTTTGTTTTGAGAGAAAACGTAATTCAAAATAGTTTGGTTTTCAAACCGAAAGTTTCGGTTTGGAATTTCAGAAATAAACTTTCATATTAATTAATTGTTGAATAAAGGAGTGTATGAGAATGAAAAGGGTGCATTTAATATTTTATTAGTTTATTTATTTCAGTAAAAAAAAAAAAAAAAAAAAAAAATCTATATGTGTGTTTCCTTTCATTTGTTCTTATATTTTTGTTTTGTTTTACTTCCTGATCTGCAGAATAATAATTTAATTCGATCGATTAATTCATATTTAAATTTAATTGTTTGTAATTAGTTTGCTAATAAGATGGGTAGAAAGGGTAAAACAAGGGCGAATGACGCCGAAAAGAGTGCGTTGTTCCCAAAATCTAATGAAGTGATAAAATTTGAAAATGTTACTAGGGAAATAGAATTTATAAAATCGAAGGTCAATGATTGCGATAAAAGCGATCAAGCCAGATTAAAGATCCTAAAAGATAAGGTAAATGTACTGGAGATTAAATTCGAGGAAATAGTTACAAATTTTTCCGAAGAGGAAAACGATGAAAACTTTGAAGAAGTGATGAAAAATCGGGACATTCTGTTGGAGTTGTCTGTTGTGTTGGAGAGTAAATCGCAATCAAATACCCCAAATGTAAATAATGAGGCACGTACCAAACCAGGGACTTCTGTTAATTCGCATATTAGTCTTCCCAAACTTGAAATTCCTTATTTTTACGGGGATAATGAATCTTGGTTGTCATTTAAAAATTTATTTAAATCATCTATTCTGGATAATGACAGCCTTAGTGAGGTTGAAAAGCTACAATACCTCCAATCGTGTGTAAGAGGTAGTGCATCAAAACTTATTCGCGGATTTTCGTTACAATCGGAAAATCTTAAACACTGTTGGGAAATTCTTACTCAGCGCTACGAAAATAAACGTCAATTAGCTATAACTCAAATAAATAAAATCTTTTCAGTAAAGGTAAACAAAGCGGATGATCCTAAATCGTTTTTCAATTTAATAGATACTTGTAACGAAGCGGTGCGAAATTTATCGACCCTCGGATTGGAATCTAATCCTCTTAGCGATCTTATTCTTATAAATTTCATGATTTCAAAATTGGATTCATCCTTTAGGCATAGGTGGGAGCTCAGTCTAGAGAATACGCAAACTATTCCCGATTTAAATTCGTTTCGTACATTCATTGAAAGGGAGGCGTCGAGTCAAACAAAGCTTGAAAATAAACTGGGGATGTTTAAGAAACCAGTAGAAGGTAGTAGTGTAAAAAAATCTTGTATCAATAATTCAATACTAGTCAAAGAAAATAAATGCGTCGCCTGTTCTCAAGTACATCAATTGTTTAAATGTCCCAAATTCAATCGAATTGGTGTTCAGGAGCGATGGGACTTAGTTAAATCAAAGGGATTGTGTGAAAATTGTTTGCGAACTAATCATCAAGTGCGACAATGTAGAATTAATATTAAATGTAAGGTATGTGCAGGTTCACATCACACTCTTCTGCACATTTATACACAGAATTCTGCAGATCAGGGAGGCGGCCTTGTTGCTACGTCGGTGGCCAACAGTTTACAATCTAATGCAAATTTTAATAACCAAAAGGTGTTATTGGCTACTGCCCTTATAAAGGTTAGGTCACCTAACGGTAAAATTATTCAATGTCGGGCGTTAGTTGATAGTGCCTCACAAAATAGTCTCATTACAAAGGAGTGCGTTGAGAAGCTAAATTTGCCTTTGTTTGGCACTTCTCATCGACTTATAGGCATAAACGGTCTTTCCGCAGAAACTGTTTTAAATTTTACGGAATTCTCATTCTCGCCATATTTCGCTAACGAGTATAGGAACTTGAAAGCGCTAGTAGTAAATAGGGTTACTACCCCTCTGCCAAATTTCCGGGTGAAAACGACGTCTTGGCCACATACAAAAAATCTTCAGTTAGCCGATATGAATTTCTTCAAGCAACAACCAATCGAAGTATTATTAGGCGCAGATATTTTTGCGTCACTAATTTGTGGCACACCAGTATCGGGAAGGCCAGGAGAACCATCTGCCAATCCCAGTTCACTTGGATACTTACTCAGTGGCCCCCTCTCAAGGGATGGAATGGAACCAGAATCAACATATAGCTCCTCGTTACACTGCCTTAACTTGAACGAGTTTTTTGACAATCAGCCAATAATATCTTCTAAGAGTGAAACCGAAGCCGATCCGGCTGAAGAACTATATAAATCTTCCACCAAGCGCAACCCTGAAGGGCGCTATGTGGTGAAATTACCCCTCCATGATGAGATAGATTTAGGTGAAAGTGCCAACTGTGCACTAAAAATGTTTAAGAAACTGGAAAATCGATTTGCGCAGAATCCTAACCTAAAAAAGGAGTATGCTCAGTTTATGTGTGAGTACTCCGATCTAGGTCATATGACTCTACTAAGAGCTGAGGAACTTAACAGTCAACCCAATTATTATATGCCCCATCATGGAGTTATTAATGAAAATAGTAACACTACCAAACTATGAGTAGTGTTCAATGCGTCGGCCTTAACTACAAATGGCAAATCCCTGAACTCTAACTTGCATAAAGGGCCAAAACTTCAGTCCAGTATTTTCAGCAACTTAATCAGATTCCGTTTAAATAAAGTCGCCCTCTCGAGCGATATCGAAAAAATGTTTCGACAAATTCTAGTCGCAGAGCCTGATACAGACTTTCAAAGAATATTTTGGAGGGCCAATGTTTCAGATCCACTCAGAGTGTATAAATTGAAAACGGTTACTTATGGCACTGCCTGTGCTCCATTTTTAGCCCTGCGTACCATATTACAGCTATTAAACGATGAAGAACCCAATTTTCCCGTAGCTGTGCAGGCTGCCCGCAACAACCTGTATATGGACGATTTCCTTGGAGGGGCTGAAACAATCGAAGCCGCTCAATCTTTGGTCACAGACCTTCAGGCATTATTTAATGTTGGGGGCTTCAAGCTGCGAAAATGGGCTTCAAATTATGTGGAAGCTCTAGTTCAAGTCCCAGAACCTCTAAAATCAACAAATCAGGAATTATCCTTAAACCCCGATCAATCCCAACGTATTTTAGGACTAAACTTGAATTTAACATCGGATACACTGCAGGTTGGCGTCAACACAGAAGAAAACGTCACAACAAAAAGACAATTATTGTCCGTAATTGCCCGCATCTTCGACCCTTTGGGTCTGTTATCCCCTGCCACTATTCTTTTAAAATTGCTTCTACAAGATGTTTGGAAGCTAAAACTTGGTTGGGATGATCCTTTACCACCAGAAATTCAAATCAGGTGGAATGAATTCTTTGAAAAAATTGAATCCTTTAAGGCCATGTCAGTACCCAGATTTTTAGACCTGAAATCCGAACCTATTTACCAGATTCTGGGATTTTGTGATGCGTCAACAAAGGCATATGCTGCCGTAATATATATACGCCCAAGTCAGAACTCATCTTTAAAATTGATTGCAGCTAAAACCCGTGTAGCTCCTTTAAAACCCATTACCTTGCCTAGGTTGGAGCTATGCGCGGCTGTATTACTATCGGAACTTTTGTCAGTCGTCCAGAGCTCGCTGGATTATCAGGATGACGAAATTCTCCTATGGACAGACTCAACAATCGCCCGTAGTTGGATCTTAAATCCACCCTTAAAGGGCAACACATATGTCCTACACCGAGTAAACAAAATTAGAGCTCTCACAGACCCAACATCATGGCATCACTTACCAAGCAAACATAACCCAGCAGACTGTGCAACCCGTGGGCTGTTACCCGACAAATTAAACCACTTTAACTTGTGGTGGTCTGGACCTGATTGGTCAAAATCCCGGTCTCAGATCACGAGTCCAAGATTGCTACCTCAGTCCCATGTACAGTTGTGGGAATTCCTGGACTAATAGAGTCAACTCCAATGCATGAATCCGTTATAGAGGATTTGGTTTCAAAATTTTCATCAAGTAATAAACTTTTTCGTGTAATTGCATTTATGAAGAGGTTTATTTATAATAGTAGAAATGCTACAAAATTGAAAGGACCAGTCTCAGTACAAGAAATTTCAGAAGCTAGAAAAATTGTTATTAAATTCGTCCAACAAAGGTCCTTTGCTTCAGAAATCGCCCTTTTGCAGCGCGGCCAACCCGTGGCAAACAGCAGTAAATTAAAATCTCTCAATGTGTTTCTTGATTCAGAAAATCTATTGAGAGTGGGAGGTCGAATTGATAAAAACATCACTCTGCCCTATGATACTAAACATCCAATACTCATACCTAAAAATCACCCTTTTACATCGACATTAATAAGACATTTTCACATGTATAGTCTTCATGGAGGTGTCGACCTAGTATTAAATTTCATTCGCCAGTCTTACTGGATTCCTGATGGTAGATCCACTGTGAAAAAAGAGCTTCGTAAATGTGTCACTTGTGCCAAAGTCCAACCGACACCAATTCAACAACTTATGGGTGACTTACCCAGTGCAAGAGTCAACCCTTGTAGGCCATTTCAACATGTCGGAATTGATTATGCAGGTCCTATAGAAACTAAGTGTGACCAGAAACGGAAAGTTACCAAATTTAAATCCTATATTTGCCTTTTTATCTGCATGTGCACCAAGGCAATTCATCTCGAATTAGTAACTAGTTTATCTACCGAGCATTTTTTATATGCCCTACAAAGATTCATAGGGCGTCGAGGTTATCCTACTGACATTTACTCCGATGACGGACGCAACTTTGTTGGTGCCCATGCCCATTTGAAGAAACTCGTGACACTTTCAAAAACCAATACTATTCAAGACTTTGTCGCAAATAGACAAATTCATTGGCATTTTATGCCACCTTACGGGCCTAACTTTGGCGGCCTATGGGAATCTTCCGTTAAATTGGCTAAACGCCATTTAATTAAAGCGTGTAAAGGCAGTTGCCTATCGTTTTAAGAGTGTGCTACGATTCTCACAACTATTGAGTCTTGCTTAAATTCACGACCCTTAGTCCCACTTTCCACCGAGCCCAATAATTTCTTAGTACTTACACCAGGACACTTCCTAATTGGGGCTCCGCTTCTTCAGCTTCCTGAACAATCTCTTAACCAAACTAATCAATTTTGTACCAGTTTTTCTTCCAGATGGAAACTCCTTCAGCAGATCAAAAGGTCCTTTTGGAACACCTGGACGAAATCTTATCTTACCTCTCTACATTCTAGAGCCAAATGGAAAAGCGGTGTTACCCATCTGCATTCCGGAGAACTAGTTCTCGTCTTAGAACCCTCAATTCAGCCAGCACACTGGACCCTTGCCCGAATTCTGGACGTCCATCCTGGTGAGGATGGCATCATTCGAGTTGTTACTCTGAAGACGCCCTCGGGAATAATCAAGAGACCAGTGAATCGGATTGCCAGTCTGCCATGCTCACCCCCCCCCCGGAGGATGTCGGGGAGAAGGGGAGTAGATAATAGGATGCGCAGCACAGAACTCTTGTGTGACGGGACGGAGCTGATTGAGTCAGTCGCCGAATCGAATCGAAAAGAGATGCAATGCATCTTAAACCGAGAAACAAAACTCTTTCTAAATCATAAACTTTATTAGTTCTTATTGATTTTCCATAACATAAGTTAGGATTGTAACAATACATCGTTTGTGAAGGAGATATTAGATGTCTGAGTCTATGCATTGGCATTATAGTTACTAATCCCGGGAAATCTGGCAGAGAGGTTAAGTAGATTTAAACTTATTCTCATTTGATTAATATGCATGTTATTCTGATTTGTGTTTGGGTAAAAGTTGCAGAATTTGAATCGAAAATAAATTCGTTAGAAATTCTTAATCCGAGATTCTAAATTTAATCAACCCTAATTCGAAATTCATAAATTGATACTTAGTCGAAATTCATTGTTGGCTTCAAAGCCAACTATCATTGTCCAAAATCGCAAAGATTTCTACTAGGAGTTGAAATAAATGTAAAAATGTGCAAATAAAAAAAAAATACAGTTATTATGCATTAATATATAGATTTACACAAAGGAAGAACAGTTTAAGAATAATAAATACGATACAATTATCTATATATTCATTTATGCTAAAAATATATATACAAAGTATTTCATTTTCAGCACTCTAAAAACGTACGTTAATAATATTATATGGAATGTAAATTAACATTATTAAAATGCAATCTATGGTCTGTAATGTAGCGACAAAAAATATACAAATAATTCAATGTTGCTTGTGGGCATTTGAACCAACTTTTAAGCAGGACCTATATAACACGGACAAAAATTTGATTATAAATATACAGTCAGATCTCAATATTATCAGATCTAACTGGGAATAAACCTGAAAAATACATTTTAAAGAACTCGTCAGCAGCCAGTGGATCATTCAAATTTACTCATAACTTTGATGAAATCTAATTTAGAAATTTATTCATCAAGCCTGAGAGTTCAT
Source organism: Salticus scenicus (assembly GCA_963930645.1). NCBI lineage: Eukaryota > Metazoa > Arthropoda > Arachnida > Araneae > Salticidae > Salticus > Salticus scenicus. The sequence goes on along the minus strand of OZ005655.1, from coordinate 129,127,577 downwards.
ATCAGAAAGTTATAGAGTGGAAGGCTGATTTTTTATACCAACTATGTGAAAAATACCTGAGCCGGGAATCGAACCCGGAACTTCCGCTTTACGTGTGGATGCTCAAGCAGAAGTCCCGGGTTCTATTACCGGCTCTGGTATTTTTCACGTAGTTGGTATAAAAAATCACCCTTTCACTCCATAATTTTCTAAAATTGATGAAATCTTTTTTTTTTTTTTTTTTTTCCCTGACCGAATGAAAAAGAGTAATCTGGTGTATCACTGACATTTCTTTCCGTTATCCATATTAGTGCAGAATATTACTATAGTTTAATGTGTAAAATGTTATTTATTTCAAAATTTCTAGAGTAATTTAAAATCATTTAAAATTAATTTAAAAAAATTGTTTCTAAAACCTTTCTATTTTTAATGACATGCATTTCGGTTGAAAGACTATAGCCTCGCCGATCCACAACCCCTGTTTGAATATTATGTACACATTAACAAAAAATATTTAAGTTGTTATTAAATTTAAAAATATGTTTCAAATTGTCGCTCACTCACTTCGTTAAAACACATTAGACTATTTTAACTAATCCTGTGTATCAATGAGTAAAAAAAAAAAAAACTTTTCTGTCAACATCACAAAATGGAATAAATCGCGGCAAATGTTCCGAGTTTAAGGTCGAAATAAAACTGTGACCCTGAGTCGGGCAAATAAAGTCGGCATGAAAGTAGCAAAGCGGCAACACACAAAAATGATCCAAGAGACAAGCTAAATTAAAATCAATAAAGATCTGGTGTGATAATTATATAAAAGAACAGAAAAAATATCAAAAATAAATTTAATCAAAAAATAAATTTAATCAAAAAATAAATGGTGACATTAAAAACAACAACAACAACAACAAAAAAAAAAAAAAAAAAAAAAAAAAAAGAAGAAAGAAAGAAAAGATCGACCATAAGAAAATTATGTGAGTAATTTCCAAACATCAGATATGAAAGGCGTTGAAGAAATATTAATAAGATTTTTAAAAATGTAAAAAAAAAAACTTCCAAGAAATCCAGATTGGAAGAGGGGATAGGAGAGGAAATAATGCCAATTTTAGAAAATAAAAAATAAAAAATAAATAAATAAAATAAATAAATAGTAAAAATAAAAATACCCATGAGACCAATAAGGGAAAGTAATAGAAAATTTGGAGATCTTTTCATCACGAGCGTTTAATTTATTTTAATTTTAATTTTAATTTATTATTTTTAATTTTTTAATTAATTTATTTATTTTTAATCATTTTTGTGTGTGGGCTTATTTATATGATATTTCAAAAGGCTTCTAATTTATCTGTTTCAACAAATAACTTAGGTATTATTAAACACCACGTCAATTCTCAGTTGGAATGGAATTTTTAGGAAAAGTGAATTTAATATTGTTGACGAGTTTAAAAATGTTATTATTTCCAAATTGTGAAAAAATTGTAGATACTCTGAAAAAAAAAAAAAAAAAAAAAAAAAAAAAAAGGAACAATAAAAATGTAAAATTATATGATTGAAACATTGGTAATTCAAGTTAAAAAGAGAACATTTAGAATTTTTGATTTTTAGAGCTCTATCGATCATAGAGGGACTATAGCTGGAGAAAGAACTTTAAATGTTAATTTCTTCCCAAAATCAGAAGAATCAGAGAAAATGAAAGCAAATGAAGCCGGTAAGAATAAATACAGAAAGCAACCATTTTCTGTTAGGGTGGGTGATTATAGAGATTATGTGGAAGAGAGACATAATAATGTTTTCTGAAGACAATGGTTAAAATCTAGTCATTTTATATAGAAATCGAAACGTCAAGGTAAAATAGAGAATTATTCTTTTCAATTTTGAAAGTAAACTGATTTAGAAGGCGTTTAAAATATCGTGTAAATTTGCGCACCGAAGGAATGCTCCTAACGAAATAAATCTTCCCTTGCTTTCCACTGTTGGGATCATTTTTGATAAAAACGTAGTTTTAGAACGTTTCTTAATCATTTCATCTTTTTTTAATTTCGAATTTTTTTAAATATCCACTTAGAAAAAATATAAATCAGAAGTTATATGAAATTTGAAGTTTCTAGATACATTTTTACTGTAGGAAATATACAAAAGTGTGGTTTTCCAGCGGGGTTTTCCTCACACCCTCCCATTGTGCGTGTACTAAAAATTTTAACCCGCAGTGATTCAAACATTGTGATAAGCACTGATTGTGTCGTTTGGTTGAAATCGGTTCAGGGGTTTAGGAGATGAAAGACATACAATCATATATACAATGACTTTTATTCATATTAATAAAAGTATTTTTATTCTTCATGGAAACTAAAACCTGTTGAACCACCTGTTAATTGACTAGTTATGGCTATTGTTCATAAAGTTCTGCCTTATAGGTGTACATTATTTCCTCGCTTGGTGGCGAGCATTACATCCTAAATTGTTGATGTGTATTATGTCTCTGTTTGCCTGTGTGTAAAAGGTCTTGACTTGCCGGTGTGTATCACGTCTTCATTTGCCTGTATGTATCACGCCTTCATTTGCCTGTATATACAAATGTCTTGACTTGCCGGTGTGTGTCACGTCTTCATTTGCCTGTGTGTAAAAAGTCCTGACTTGCCGGTGCGTATCTTCATTTGCCTGTGTGTAAAAGGTCTTGATTTGCCGGTGTGTATCACGTCTTCATTTGCCTGTGTGTAAAAGGTCTTGATTTGCCGGTGTGTATCACGTCTTCGTTTGCCTGTGTGTAAAAGGTCTTGATTTGCCGGTGTGTATCAGGTATCCAATTGCCTGTGTGTAAAAGGTCCTGACTTGCCGGTGTGTATCATGTCCTCATTTCCCTGTATGTAAAAGGTCTTCAATTGCCGTTGTGTATTAAGTCTTCGCTTGCAGGTGTGTATTATGTCCTCTTTTGTCGGTGTGTATTACGTCCTACCTTAGCACGTGTGTATTATGCCGTTGTTTGTCGGTTTGTATTATGTTCTAGCTTGCCAGTGTGTATTATGTCTTAACTTGCCACTGTGTATTCATCTCAGCTTGTCGATGTATATTATGAATTGGTTTACCAGTGTGCATTATGTTCTTGAGTGTCAGTTTGTATTAACACAATTTTCTTACCTGCTTTTTTTACCAACAGGAAGCACTGTGAAACACTTTTAAATTATTCTTAAAACTATTCAATTACTTAAACACATAATGTATCTTAATCTCGCTCAAATTCTTTCATTACAACACAATCAGTTAAGATTCCTGATGTTATGAGGCACTGTAAGCATTTTAACACAATAAAATCCTGATTTCACATCATATGATGAACATACTTAATCATGTGTGCGAAATAATATTTATAATAGATTTTATGTATTTTGATCGCCAGAGAAGCTGAAGCACACTTTAAAATAGGATGAAAACCATACACTTACTTAAACATGCAATATATTCTAATCTCAAACAAACCCTTCGAATACAACACTGTTAATACATTTTTCCCATTAGGGGGCGCTGTAAATTATCTTAACCATAGCCTTCTAAACTAGATGCCTTTCACGTGGCTCGGAAACATTGTGGTAGGCAGCGCCACCTGGTACAGATTGTGCGACTTTTATATTCAACAACCCCCAAAAATTTTTTAAAGTGGGATTTGATATACATAAAAGGTGAACAGAATCGAAGAAACGTCGATTATATATATCATATATCCGTTATGAAAATTATTGGTGACAGTTGAATGAAAAAGTCGCGCAATCTGCATCAGGTGGCGCTGTTTACCGCTTGAACTGCTGCTAAGTTTCCGAGCCACGCGGAAGGCATCTAGTTTAGGAGGCTATGTCTTAACATCAAAGAAATCTCAGCTTCAAATTGTGCAATATCAATAGGCTTACAATACAATATACTTAATATTGTATACGAAATATCATTTATTCATAATAAATTATAAATTGGTATTTTGATGATCAGAAGCCGCTTTGAAACTCATTAAAATACTAGTAAAACTATTCACTTGCATTACAAAAACTGTTCACATAATTACAAATACTTTCGTTACAACACATTTAAAGAAAAAAAAAAATCCCCGAAAACTTTATGCGGCATTTAATTCGCCATCGTGCATCGTCAGTCACTTAGCAAATCTGAGCGTTTTTATTATTGTAAAATATTTTCTTAAACTATGTGCAACATGTATTATATGAATTGCAGCATAACATAAAAAAAGAAAAAAAAAATCTCCATGTCCGTATTTGATTGTGTGTATCAACACAGTCAATGTCCTCATTTGATTGTAAAATTACAAAGTCCTCAGTTGATTGTGTGTATCGAGTTCACTGTGTGTGTTGCGGTGTATCGAGGTCCCCATTTAGACGGTAAAAATACATATTGAGAAATATTGGAATTTTATGAAAAATCAAAGCTGATTCATAATTGAATGAGTTTTATTAATAGTTATTTATCAAAAATATGCTTTTAAGTCAATTATTTACGAAGTCCCCGATTGGCGGTGTATACACATAGTCCTCAGTTTGCACGTCTTGCCAACCTATGTGTGTTTGTGTGTGTATATATATGTGTGTGTAAAAATTGTAGATAATTTTTTTATATATTAAAAACTACATTAAATATCAATATTATTTAGAAACCATGTCTACGATGATATTCTGTGTGAAATATTAGTTCCGACAGTTCTAATGTATCCTATAATATTATAAGACTAGACTCTTGAATTTTTAAAGAAATACTCACCAACGAACCCAACGAAAAAATACCCACCAAGATTTAATAACGATAAAACAAAAATAATAAAATTTAAGCAAGTAATTCACTTCTGCATTACATATATTCCGTAACTTTTTTAATAAAACACTAAATCAAATTTTATTTTGTAGGAATTATAACAACAACCGAAAAACGATTGAAATATTATATGATATTAATAGATGATATTGAATGAAAGATAATATGGTAGTGTGTTGATATTTTGAATTATGATCGATTCATTTAACGAAAGGCTTAGACGTAACTATTTCGACTAACTATTCTAGATCTGACATTCCGTGAAAATTACTCACAGAGGCCCTGAAAATATTCACGCAAATTTTGGAGAAAATCAAGGAAAACTTCGAACAACTAAACCGAGGAGCGCGACCTAGGTCGTACCCTGCACTTCCTGTCTGCCAGTCTCCAGTGCAGAACTGATGGGAGGATTATACAGCAGAACATCTTTAAACCTACTGAAATTTACTTTCTAAAGAGCAGATCTATTTTTTCTTTTTTAAAAAAAATGAAAATAGCATTAATAAGTACTCAAAAACATTTCAATGGACTATTTAGAAAAAAACCTTGCAAACTTTCAAAAACTGATACTAAGAGGTTATAAACTATAGACTGAAAGAATGGACATTATTTATTCTGTTTTCTTCATATCTTAGTATCATGAGTATTATTATTTTGCTTGTATGTATTTTTTGTATTTTATTTTATAGGTCAAAATGATGTAACAAATGCACAGAAAATAGTTCTAGTGTAATAGAGAATTTAAGCATAGGATTTATATGATAGGGTTGATATATATATAGATATAGATATTTGTAGAAAGGGGGGATATAAATGTTGTAATTAAAATTACACATTTAGATATGTTTATAGATACATAAATGATTTTTCATTTAAGTATATAGCTATTCATGTATAAATATTTTTTGTGGTAGAATAATGGAAAGTAATTATTAATCTGTATGTAAATATTTGGATAAAAAAGTTTTTTTGCTTTTAAATAAGAATAAGATAAATTTATAAGTACTGCTTGTAAAATTGAAGGAGAAGGGAAATAAATGAGATAGGGATCTTTTAGACTAACTGGCTGCCCAGTTGACAATTTAGAACAAAAAAAGGAAAGACGATAGTTTATAGGACTCATAAAACTTGAATGGAGGATCGGAAAAACAACTCCAGGCTTGGGGAACTATAAGCCACCCACACACTCTCTCTCCAGTCCACTACTTAAGAAGAGCATTTTTTTTTAGAAGTGTGAGTACGGCTTCTTGGTCAACTTTTTTTCGGCGAGACAGCGATGGAATCTCCCGGTGGTGCAATCTCCCGTTGATTCTTCAGATATCCTGCTTCATCCCTCATCAACTACCTTTGAAATTTTGATCTCAAAATATGAAAAATATGAGCGACCAGAAGAACACGCAAAACACCAATGATTCGTTTCTGGAAAGAATCTATCGAATGGAGCATCGAAGTGTTCTCCCTACTTCCAGGATCCCAAAGTGCCCTAGAATTGTGAATTAGAAGTACTCTATGATTTGCTTGAGAGTTATTATAAAGAGGAAAGATGGAGAAATCTCACACTGCCGTTTACGATGACATAACCTCTATATGCGCATCTGGGTGAATCAAGATTTTATAGTCTAAAAAAAAGAGAAAATGTTTGATTGTGTATCTATCCCCATTTTTTTTCTATTATTCAATCACGTCTGAATGCTACCTAAAGTGGTTTTGAATAAAATGAAACTTGAATTAAATAAAAATTAGTTTAGTATAAGAGACCAAAATATTTAATAAAATACCTTATTAATGAAATTCTTTGTCTATCTATTAATTAAGGAGATATTTACTTTGGAAAACTTTGTTTAATTTGAATTTATCTCCTTAATAAATAGATAAATTTTATGACCCATTAAAAATATTTAAAGAACTTGGGTGTAATTCCGATGTAGAGAACGCAATGGAGAATGTCTTAAATTAACAATTTTTCTCCAACACTGTAAAACAAAGGAAAAGCGATATGGTGCCTATCCAGTTGAGGTCATAAAATGAAATAATAAAAATAAAAAATAAATAAAATAAAAAACTAATTTAGGAAAACGTTAAGGGGGATTCAGACAAAATAATAATAAAGAAACATACTAAGCAGTTGCTTAAATAAAATTGGATAGATATAGATAAAGGAAATCATAGCATTATAATGTCATTGTATATGAATACTGATAAAAAATATATATAACGAATAGATATGTACATATATATATAGATATATAGATATAAATTACACTTTCATTAATAATGATAAGTAAAATATGAAAATAAATGAAGTGTAATTAAGATAATTATTACAGTTGTAAATTTTGAAAAATTACTGGAACTATTTTATCTGTACACATAAACAGCGAGATTGCTCAGGAAGGTTTATAGACATCAAATAATCTGACATTTTGTTTGTTTGATAATATTATTTTTGATGCCTGTATACATATAAAACTATAAAACTTGAATATTTTACTTTTGAAGAAAGTAAATAGTTTCCTAAAATAAGGAATAATAATAATAATTGAACTAGAATAATCTAGCTAGTCAATAAATATATGTATACATGCATAATTTGTGTTAATGTTAATACATATAAGAATGATTTTTTAAGAGTTGATTTAAAGTAAAGGTTAGAAAGTAGCTGATGTAAATGAAAAGTACTTATAAATTGAGAAATAAGGGTGCAAATAAGTACTATACAAAAACTCAAAATCAGAAGAAAACTGTGGAAACAAAAACTGAGAAGGTTTAAAATCAAGGTAAAATCAAAATGGAAAAAAAAGTTAACAGTGTCATTAGATACGCTATTAATGGGTCTTCCACACTTCAGTGGGGACAGTCAGGCTAATATAGATAAATTTCTAGAGTCATTTGAGACATTAACAAATGAGACAGAATTAGAGGATGGAATTAAATTATTAATTTTAAAAAGTAAAATCAGTGGAAAAGCGAAGGAGAAAATAAACTTGGATGAGGATTTAGTAAATGAGAATGTGTATGAGCAATTCAAACTTAAATTAAAAGAAAAATTTAAGAGCAAAGTAAATTTCCCAAAGCTCAAGCAGATTTTATGAGTATCAGGCAATTACCAAAACAAACTATAGAAGAATATGCAACGGAAATAATAAAAAAATCAAATACATTTTTAAAAGGGTCTGGATTCGAAAACAAAGATGGGGCAAAAGAATTTGTAATTAAATAAATTTATTGAAGGCATGAGGGCAGACATAGCATTTGAGTTAAGAAAGGCAGATATAAAAGATTTTGAAAGTGCATTAAAAATAGCTAAGACCATTGAAAATGCAATGCAATTTAACGGAGGAAATAAATATTATAGAGAAAAAAAAATACCAAAAAAACCGATATGTGTACATTATTATTAGAATTAACATCGAAACAAACTGAACAAATCAAACAATTAGAAAAAAAATCGAAGAATTAGAAATAAGAAATAACAGATCAGAAAGTCAAGAGAGACAAAAATACGACAGCACAAGATTTTATGCAATTTGCAAAATTAGGTCACATAACACTGAACAATGCTGGTACAATTCAAGAACTAATCCGAATATTGTAAACAATACAATCCCTATAATACCAGAGAGTGAAAATTCAGGGGTTAGAAACGTAAGATCAGACGAAAATAGATCTAGTAATACAAATTATAGAAATTTGGATAGGGGAAGTAGAAATAATTTCATAAGAAGTTCACATAGAAGTTTTAGACAAAGAGGTACAAACCGCCCTGCTATAACATTTCGAAGGCAGTCGGGAAACTAAATGAGGAGTTTATCAAGAGTAAAAAAAATAACATAGTCCCTCGTAAATCCCTTAACATATCCAGGGGACTAAAAATGCATCAAAATATGTGAATCAAACAGACAAGAAATTATACAGAAATTATTATGAAAAATAATATAAAGTACAGACGCAGAGAATCGAGAAAGATGACAATTCACGCAGGTATAATAAAAACAAAAATAACTCAAATATAATTCATACACCAGATCGATATCTGTGCACAGAAATATGGAAAAACACACAAGGAATTAAATATTTGACAAATATGGATCAAAATGATATAGGTAACTTACCCATCTTAGATTTGAATATAAATGGGGTACCTACACGAAATTTAATAGATACAGGCGCAACTTTAAATGGAATGTGTCCCAAAATATTTCAAAAAATCAAAGAAACAGGGATAAAAATTCAGTATTTGTCAAATAATGTAAACATACACACATTAAACAATCAGAGAATTAATTTCAAAAAATGCATTAAAATTATATTTAAAATTAAAAGGAAATTCGTGACAGGTGTGTTTTATATATTTAACTTTAATTTTGATAAGAAGTATAATGTAATATTAGGTTATGACTTTCTCAAAAGAAACAAAATGATAGTAGTCTGTGAGGCAGGACATGTACTATTTAATAACATGAAACTGGAATTAAATAAAACTCCAAACAACCAAGAAATTACAAATCATATAAATACCATGTCAATAAAAACAAATACAGACACATCACAGATGAAGGACAAAATACAATTCCCACAGTCAGGAGTGCATGTACAGGAACAAGAAGAAAATGCAAACATTTATCGGAATTTTAAATGCTCAAAGAATCAGACAAAGTCAAAAAACAATGAAAATGAACTAATAAATTGGGAGGCAACTTCTAGTAAACACATGATAGAATTAAATGGGAAAAATGAAGAAAACATTATAAGGCAGGATACGTTAAATCAAAATTATAACTTTGCAAGACTGATAAAAAAAATTGATGTTGCACCGAAGCAAACAGTTTGGGCGGAAGTAAAAGTTCCTAGAATATATCAACACCAAACAATATTCTTTGAACCACAGTCAAATAATTCGGGTAGAAACATAAATTGCTCTATACAAAAAATAGATAATGAAAATAAACTAAAAATTCAAATTTCAAATTTCAAATACAAAGGACCATAAAATTACTTTGAATAAAAATATGAAAGTGGCGAAAGTTACACAACAATTCATAATACCGGACAAAACAAAACCAAAGAGAGAAATTATTAACAATTTAAACATGATAGATGCTAAACAAATGAGAAAAGCTGACTTAAAAAGGGGAGATTTTAATCTAAGTCATTTAGATTCAGTGACACAAAAAGAAATGCATGAAATATTAATGAAAAATTATGCGGCGTTTTCCAAAAATTACCAGACACTAGGACAAACATCGTTAGTCACACCAGTATTTAAATTTGCTCATAATTACCCCATACAATTAAGACCTTATGAATTGGCTCATAATATGAAAGAAGTGGCGAAAGAGGAGATAAATAAATTATTAGAGGCGAAAATCATTGAGCCAACTAACTCCCATTATGCAGCTTCCGTAATTTTCGTAAAGAAGAAATGTAACTCGAAAACAAATGATCCAAAACACATTAAAGTGATAGCAGCACTAGATTACAGGGACCTTAATGAAATCACAGAAGTTTCACCATATCCCATCCCGGATGCGAAAGAAATAATTCAGAGACTTAGTGGCAAAAAATACTATACTGTGATGGACTTTCACTCGGCATTCTTCCAAATTAATTTGAAAGAAGAAGACCGAGAAAAATTAGCATTCATTACGGAATTTGGTTGCTATCAGCCAACCAGATTAAATTTTGGTAATAAAACATCAAATATGACATTTGCTAAACTTATGGTTAAGATTCTAGGTCACATAGATAAATAAAAAATAGGGTACTTTATTGATGACATTATTTTAGGAACAGACTCAATAAAATATATGAAAAAATTAATGCAGGAAGTCTTAGACATTTTGATAAAAAACAATCTAACTATTGACGCGCAAAACATGCAAATATGTAAAAATGAGATAGAGTTCTTAGGGTATAAAATCAATGAACATTGTTATTAACCATCGGAGGGAAATTTAAACAAAGTAAAAAAAAAAAAAAAAAAAAAAAAAATGACACCAAACAATAAAAAAGGTATCTTACAACTGTTATGGTTTTCGAACTATTTCAGAACATTGATAAAAAATTATAATGATATAATAGATCCATTATTACAACTCACAAACAAAGACATAAAATTTAAATGGGGTGAAGACGGGAAAAAGCATTTATAAATTTACAAACCGCGTTATTAAATGAACCAACTCTAAGTGCTCCAGATATGAGCAAAGAAATTTATTTGATCACGAATGCTTCAAAATACGCAATATCAGCGATTTTAGCACAAAAAGAGAATGGAATTTTGCATCCAATTGAATATTATGGTTGGAAATTAAAGAATTCAGAAAAAAATTATCCAGCCATGAAACAAGAGTTACTATCAATACATGGAGCAATATTAAATTATAAAAACTTACTGTTAAGGAAAAAAAAAATTTTTTTTTGTTAACAGATGCGAAGGCGTTAACATATTTTATAAATTTGGAGAAACAGCCCGACATAATTTCGAGATGGCTTTTAGATCTCCAAGAATTTGACATAACAGTAGAGCATATATCAGGATCACAGAATCCGAGTGATTTTTTAACTAGGCACATAGCAAACACAACGCATGAAGATCAAGAGAATGAAAAATATTTATTTAAAGCCGAAAAAGAGTTGTCAGAAGAAAATATTTTAAATGAACAACAACAACAAAAAAAAAAAAAAATGCGATGTGACAAACTACAGAAAATAGTAGTATGCTTGAAATCAAACAGAAATAATAAATACAAAAGAAAATACTCTTTATTAGACAATGATCTATTAGTATTGAAACATTCAAATAATGCTACGGAAAATACACAAAATATTATCATAGCTCCACATAGTTTAAGAGAGAAAATCATAAATACCGCGCATTCCCCACACTTCGGTTTTGAGAAAACATATCAAATGATTAAAAGTAGATTTTACTGGATTGGGATGTACCAAACAGTAAAATATTTTTGTAGGCGATGTATTTCATGTAACTCTTACTAACCTCATCAAACAATAAAACTTACGTTGCAAGTAATGAATAAGAACTATGCATGTGACCAAGCATTAAATATTGATATTGTTGGAAAATTAGTACCAACGCTACAACAGAACTAATATCTTTTAACAATCATTTGCGCATTTTCTAGGTTCTGAGAAGTAATACCGCTAAAAAAATACCAATACAACTACTATCATAAATGCGCTGCTAGAATAGTTCGGAAAATATGGCCTATGCCTGTATATAAATTTAGACAATGCGGCTTAATTTAAAAGCAAAGATTTTACAGACTTCGCTAAGAATCTAAATATAGCATTGCGTTATTTGAGCATTTACAAACCCAGTAGTAATGGTACGATTGAGAAAGCACATTTAATTTTAGAAAAATTCCATCTCAGCCATGTGTCAGGAAACTTTTGATTGGGACACGAGAATAATTTTTTTTAAGTTAAAGTTACGTTAGTTTATTTTATGTCGAAACATCGAGCAACGGGATACGAACCCACGGTATTATTTTTTTGGGAGAAAATTAAAAACTCCATTTCTAGATTGCAATGACAGAAATAAGGAAAACCCTTCGCAATATATATCAAAAATAAAACAGCATATGCATCCGGCGAGAGCAAAAGCATTGGTAAATATGAAAAAGATTTCAGAAGGGTACAATAGAAATAAAAGTATAAATCCTAAAGAATTGGAGATAGGTGATGAAGTCTATCTTAAACCACTAAAAAAGAATATAAAATAAGGTAAAAGGTTTGACGGACCATTTTTGGTGGAAAGATAGTTCAGAAACTCAAATTACTTGATACGAGAAAAGGAAGGAAATAATAGTTTAAAAATTCATATTTCAAAAATATTTAAAGTACCACAAGAAAAAGAAAATTAAAATAACCAGTTAAAGAAAATAGGAAGGATCTAGGTCAAAATAATGGAACAGGTTAAAAAAAATAAAAAAATAATAGATAGTAAAATAGTGTGGATAGTTGAGACAGACATAATTTTATTGTTATAGAGGGGTGCTTCAGATTTTTAACTGGTAACTGTTTGGAGCTGGTCTGCAAACAGAGAAATTAATATTTATGGCGGGGCCCCTTTATTAAGCTATAGATATTTTTTCCTCCTTGCCAGTGAAGGATTTTGAATGTGGCTTTAATAGCAATCATAAAAATATTATTAAGATTAATAATAATAGTAATAAAGTTAATGCTAGATAGTATACAAAAATATATCAAATTGCGAGTGTAAAAAAAAAAAAAAAAAAAAAAAGTTATTATTACAATTTGGCTGAAAAGAGTATAGAAATTAGAGCAGAATGAATCAATTACAGCAGTAATAATAGAAAAGAATAAACATAAATTACATTGAGAATAAATAAAATGTGAGATAGAGATTGGATGAAATCTCTAAAACGGGGATAGGAATTTTTCTCATAAAACCTACAGGTTAAGATTAACACAAAATCTCACGCATGCTGAGGGAAAAATCACGAATTTTAGACTATAACATTAAGTAGGTTAGGAGTTTTCAGATAAACAGTGTATAAAATAAATAAATGAATAAAAGTTGTGTAAAGAATGTTGACATATTCAAATAATCCAGAGGAATAACATAATAGTATGTATATGTATAAACTGTGTGTGAAATGCTATGATTTTGTTTATTTATATTTATGTATATATAGGTATAATTTTTTTTGTATTTTGAAAATTTTTGGAAGATGAAAAACTTTTAAGAAAAACATTTCTAAAATAAAGAAAAATATTTCCTTTTTTTTTTTTTTTTTTTTTTTTTTTTTTGAGTATACTCACCTAACAACAATCAGTAATAGATGTGCTCAACAGAAGCAGACAAATATATAAATGTATAAAAATTACAAAAATATGTGTAGACTTTTTAAGTTCAAAATGAGACTCACAGAATATACGATGGTAATATACAAAGAGACATAAACAAAAGAAAAAATGAAGTGAACTCTTTCATTAAAAATTATTCTAAAACCAATAGGAATGAACACGTAAAGTGCTATGAACTGTAATTTAGCAGAATGGACAATATTTTGTGTATGTTCTACATTTTTTATGTTTAGGTGAAGATAAAAACATTTCAATGGACTATTTAGAAAAAAAACCTCGCAAAACTTTCAAAAACTGATACTAAGAGGTTATAAACTATAGACTGAAAGAATGGACAGTATTTATTCTGTTTTTTTCATATCTTAGTATCATGAGTATTATTTTTTTGCTTGTGTGTATTTTTTGTATTTTATAAGTCAAAATGATATAACAAATGCTTACAAATACGCAGAAAATAGATCTAGTGTAATAGAGAATTTAAGTATATGATTTATATGATAGGGTTGATATATATATATATATATTTGTAGAAAGGGGGGGATATAAGTGTTGTAATTAAAATTACACATTTTGATATGTATATAGATATATAAATGAATTTTCATTTAAGTATATAACTATTTATGTATAAATATTTTTTGTGGTAGAATAATGGAAAGTAATTATTAATCTGTATGTAAATATTTGGATAAAAAAAGTTTTTTGCTTTTAAATAAGAATAAGATAAATTTATAAGTGCTGCTTGTAAAATTGGAGGAGAAGGGAAAGAAATGAGATAGGGATCTTTTAGACTAACTGGCTGCCCAGTTGACATTATAGAATAAAACAGGAAAGACGATAGTTTATAGGACTCATAAAACTTGAATGGAGGATCGGAAAAACAACTCCAGACTAGGGGAACTATAACCACCCACACACTCTCTCCCCAGCCCACGACTTAAGAAGAGCATTTTTTTTAGAAGTGCGGGTACGGCTTCTTGGTCAACCTTTTTTCGGCGAGACAGTGATGGAATCTCCCGGTGGTGCAATCTCCCGGTTGTGCAATCTCCCGGTGATTCTTCAGATATCCTGCTTCATCCCTCATCAACTACCTTTGAAATTTTAATCTCAAAATATGAAAAATATGAGCGACCAGAAGAGCTGTATAATTTTTGGTGTATATCTTCTTTACGGCTTGTGTACAGGAATACACTAAAATTTTTCTCATAATTGCAGGCCTATGGGCCGTTTAAACGCATTTTACCATGGTTACACAGCATTCAACATCATGAAATTAACATACATAATTAAAATGTTTAAAACATGTTGTGTGCTAAGACTTAATAATTTATGTACAGGACTTTGCAAAAGTGTTCCAACAAGGGCATTTACTTATTCAAATTATGTCAAATTTCGAATAATTATTCATGAGATATATCGAATAACTTGAATAGTTTTTACTGGTGCATACAATGTTTATGGTTTGTTTACAGGAACACACAAAAGAATTTCGTGATATTAGAGACTATGGACAATTTTTTTTTTTTTCGAATTTTAAGATGTGTATGATGCATGCATCACAATTAAATTAACATGCGTTATTAAATTGCTTAAAAGCATGCTTTTTCTAGAAAAACGTTACGTATAGAATAAGCAATTTATTTATAAGACCACACGAAAGACTTCCGATGACATTCTGTAATCATCCACATGATGTTAAATTTGGTTCAAATATTAAGGAGTTACGAAAAATTAGTTGTAGCACAGGCTTCGTAAAAAATCAGATCTCCTAAAGCAACATTTGCGTAGCGCAATTCATTTGGATCTAGGTTATCCCTTTCTACATGAAAGGTGGTGGTAAACATATACACAGAGACAACTGCATTATCTCTATAAACTCAATATAGAAATTTAAAAAAAAAGAAAAATCTTTCTGGCATAATTCCCGCTTATGACAACAAGAAAATGTATACTTAATTTTGCTGTTTTATCCATTCTTTTTAATCCTGGTGAATTCGTAAAACGTACATTGATGAAATAGAATTTACTAACATCTATGCTTCTTGTTATATTTTTCATGAGCATATCTTCAAAGTACTGCAGTCAGCTTAACATTTACGAATTCTTGCATTGAAGCTGATCAATAAATTTCGGATCTAAAAGGTGGTCTTCTCTCAAAAACTATAAGAGACACTGTTCGTTTCTTCTGTATTTTCCATATAAGACGACTGATTGGATAGTAAAACATGTAAGCCATTGTCTCTATGAAATCGAATAAGGCCACTAGGGATAGGCCTAGCCACATGCCCATGTATCCACCAATGTAACTGTACAACTCTATACTCTGAAAAAACAAATTAAATATTATAATAAATATTCACAACTTTATTTTACAAATACAAAAATATGTATGCATCGTAAGTTAGAGTTACTTGGTCCATGGAGACTTAATTTAACTCGGAAATGTAAAATTAATAAACTTGATCCTGGCACTGGTTTAAACCAGGTTCGTTTAATGGATGTAGTTCGTATCTTTATCGATAAATTATACGAACTAAGTTTATTAATTCAATAATTTATCATTCTGGATTAAAGTAATCCTCCAGTGTTCAAGTAACTCAGACATACGTAAATGATTTTAATTTTTTTTTTAGTTCCTGGTAAGATGGTTTAAGATAAAATTATTTAATCTAGTATATAGATTCCTTATTTTATTAGGTTTTGGAACTATCTTTTAAAAAATTAATCTTTCTTCCTTTCAAAGCAATTTAGTATAATTTCTTCTAAATGTTATATGTTGCGCTGAAATATCAAACGATAAATAATTGTTTATCGCATTTTATTTCTAAGCTACCAACACGATGCTAAATGTTACTCCAACAGTACTTGCCAATAATTATTAGGTAGAACCAAGAAAAGTCCGAGCACATTTCAACAAAACAATAAATAAAATCTAAACAATATTTTACAAGGGAAAAGAATGATGCATAGTTTTAGTTTTATTTACTTTTTATGCATTTTCATAGTTATTTTATTGTTATGCTTTAATTAAATACAACAGATAATCTATTTTGCATTATCTCTTCTTACAATGATGTTGTGGTTGCACACTTGGGTAGGAGGGATTGTTATTCATAATAACTACCATTATAAAGGTAACAATAACATTTGCACTGAAATGAAATTGTAGTAAAGTTTTTGGCATACAAATATTATTGTATTAAGATTAAATATATCATTCTAATGATTAAAGTATTAGAAAAAAAAAAACGAAACATTTTACGAATAATTAAAGATTAGAAAAAATGCAAAGAAATGATCTCAAAATAAAATTAAGTTCCAGATAAAATGTTTAACTTCATATTATATTATTATATATTTATTTCTGCGGTTTGAAGGATTTCTTGTCTGGAGATCTAAATTGTGGTCATCCACAATCGCTGGCCTTCTTGTAAATGGTGCAGCTTTATTGCAGTCCTTGCCATAAATAACACATTTAATCCAATCCGGGTTGCATATTTACTGCCTTTACACGAGTTCAAATGCGGATGCAGTTCGACGTTGCTGATTGGTTGCTACCTTTTATGACGCAATGATTCTCCACTTTCTATAATACTTAGATTAAATCTGTAATAATCTAATATGAGAATAAATAAATATGAATGTTTGAAAGAGTTTTCTAATTGTATTTGGAAAACAATGTTTTCTTTTGAGTAATATAATTTTTTTTATTTTACCATATTAAAATTGTGACAGACAAAATTACTCTAATAAAAACATTCTGGAAAAACAAAATAGTGGCGCCATCTATACTTTTCATTGATTTTTAATTATTAAGTAATCTTTTTATTTTATTTTATTTCTTAATTACCCTCTTTTCCTAATTAATTTATGTTAGAAGTTCGTAGAACTTTCACGAAAATTCCCTAAACATACTTTTAAACAATTCCTTAACAGTAATTTCCTTAAAAAAAAAAAGAAAAGTAAAAAAAAAAAGTGAAATTCATTTATTTTTTATATTAAGAAAAAATAAAAAAAATTATATATATATATTAATTTATATTTCATTTTTTTTATTTAAGTAATTATTTTTATTTATTTATGCATTTATTTTTAATTCCATTTTTTTTTTTTTTTTTTTTTTTTTTTTTACTTTTGTTCTTTGATAATAATCAAAATAATAAATTTAAAAATATTCAATATATACACTTGTTAGAATTCTGCATACTTTATTAATTTAGAGAAAGAAAAGAAACAAAAAGAAAGTTGATTAAAAAAAATATCTGCAAATCTGATTTGAAAAATAAATAATTTCATGTAGTAGGGGAGAGTGGGGATGAATGGGACAATAGCAAAATTTTTATGTTTTGCAAGCACCATAAACTTGACAATTTTTCTGATATATGGCAGTACTGAGGTCATTCATCAAGTGTAGTTAAAGAATTGTGCTATCTTATGGAAGAGCAGAAAAAAAATTAAAGTGTTTTTTCTGCTGCCAAAGTAAGTTTTTACTGATTCAATTAGTAGTAGTTAAGAAATTAACTTTTTACATAAAGTTAGTATAGCTCTTATATATTGAAAAAGCATAATCTTTTATTATGTTTATGATATTCAAGAAGAATATTGACAATTGTTCCTTAAGCCTATTTCCTGTTTTATATGATCATGTGGTGGTGGGGATGAATGGGACATCCCCCACTATGTGCTAATTTAAAATTGTGCACAAGAATTATATAAACAAATCCTAAATAGATTTTCAATATTTTTATAACTTGTAGTTCAGTAGTTATAACATGAATTTATAAAAGTAGCGTGGATTTAGAGAAAAATAGATTGAAATTAATTGTTCTGATTTTTTTTTAATAATAATTATGATTAAAAAAATTATAAGTTAGAATATTCAATGCAACTTAAATCAATAATATCAATAATTAAAAAATAAACTAATAAATAAACTAATAATAATTTTATTAAAATCACAATTTCCATCAAGCTAATTAAATAAATCCTGGTGATTATTAATGTGATACAGAACAAACAGAATGCTGATTTTTCCCGATTAGTCGGAAATAAAAATTTATCTGGATAATTTGTACTCTATTATAATGATATATATCTTTCTAGTGTCTTATTTATTTATTTAGTTTTAAATTAGATCTTATTTGATTAAATTACCAAAGGCTTGACCGCTAGGAACTGTGCGAACCAAAGGACTTTTGCCTTTTGATGCTAATTTGAGTCAGTACATCAGTTTATGTTAATTTTAGTAAATTCATAGTGTGTAATAAAATCACATAAAACAATTTAACTTTATTACTTTCCATTTTGTTTTCTTTTCTTTGTTAACTGCAGACTTGTCCCATTCATCACCATAGGTGGGGATGAATGGGACAATGCACATGCATGTAAAAAAAATATATATATTATATATTAAAAATGATAAATTTTTATTAAAGTTAGTATGTTTATATGTAACTGAATACTGAAGTGAACTTATGAGCAATGTTACAAAATTATGAATTACATATGGTGAACAATAAAAACAAGAAAAATGTCCCATTCATCCACTCTCTCCCCTACTAAATATCATATTAATTTATTGCACTTTTGGAAAAATAAATAAACAATTCCTTAACAGTAATTTTCTTAAAAAAAGGAAAAAGAAAAAAAAGAAAAGTAAAGAAAAAAGTGGAATTCATTTATTTTGTATATTAAGAAAAAATAAAAAAAAATGTATATATATTTTTTAATTTATATTTCATTTTTTTTTTTTTTTTTTTTTTTAATTTAAGTAATTATTTTTATTTATTTATGCATTTATTTTTAACTCAATTTTTTTTTTTTTTTTTTACTTTTGTTCTTTTATAATAATCAAAATAATAAATTTAAAAATATTTAATATATACACTTGTTAGTATTCTAAATACTTTATTAATTTAGAGATCCATCCTCATAGGTGGGGATGAATGGGACAATGCACATGCATGTAAAAAAGTGGAACAGAAGTTTTTTGTAAAAAAAAAATATTATTAATTAAAAATGATAAATTTTTATTAAAGCTAGTATGCTTATATGTAACTGATTACTGAAGTGTACTTATGAGCAATGTTGCAAAATTCTCAATTACATATGGTGAACGATAAAAACATGAAAATTGTCCCATTCATCCCCTCTCACCCCTACTAAATATTATATTAATTTATTGCACTTTTGGAAAAATAAATAAACAATTGATTATCATTTAGAGAATTGCTTATCCATTAAAAGTCTTAATAATATTTTATAAATTCTTGTATATTTTAAAACATATAATATGTCTTTTTCTTTTCTTTGTTCTTTTTTTTTTTTTTTTTTTTTTTTTTTTTCTTATAAGAAAATTAATATGATCTCTCTCTCTCTCTCTCTCCCCCTCTTGCATTATTTATCCATTTTGTGGTAAAAATAGTTTTTTATATTTCGCGTCATTACTTTTTCGTGACAATGTAGTAGGAGTAAAAGTATGCTATGTATTAATAAGAAATATTGAAATGTATAAATGGCAATTTTTACTTCGAGAATTTCAAGGAAAATAATTTTTCTGTTATTATTCTCACCATTTATCTCTGAGATGAAGATTAACACTGAAAACTATAACTAATTGAAAAATAAATAAATAAATAAAATAAAGCTCTTTTGTAATTTTTTTTTTCTGTGTAGTACAAAAATATAAAAACATTCATGCACAACATTTTTAGATATTCTAAATAAGATTCAAGTTATAAAATATAAAATATAAAATATTTATGTTACTGAAAACCGTTTATTCTGTTAAAAATTACTCGATTTAAAAAGATATTATCTAGCATAAAAAATAAATAAATAAATAAGTATATTTTTAAATAAAAATTGCAGCATAAAATAGTTAGGGAAAAAAAAAAAAAAAAAAAAAAAAAAGCTTAATACATAAAAAGCTTAATACATAAAAAGAAAGAAACATAGAGTACAGCTGCATATAAATTTAATTTGTGTCCTTATAAACTAAAATTTAAAATATCTTGTAAAATCTATTAATACAAAATACTTATATAAAATGAATTAAAATAAATAAATAACAGTATTTTAAGTGTATTAACTAAAATTCGATTCTACATATGGCGCCACGTTCAAACATATTTTGAATATTTTAAAGATATATTTAAAAAATATTTGTGCATTGCAGACTTAAATGTAATAAAATGCAATTGTAACTGCATAACTTTAGCAAGTTAAGACAGTTTTGCTTCATAATTACTAATTCCTATGCTTTTGTTAAAGATAAATTTCTTTTAAGAAAAAAAAAAATATATAAATAAATAATTACAAATTAATTAATTAATTAATTAAAATTAAAATTAAATTAAAATTAAAAATAGAATAGGAAAGGTATTATTTTATTTATCTATTTATTATTATTATTTATATTACAGTTTTTTCTTTAAAAATGCTTAACTACGATGCATATAAAATTAAAATGGAACGGAGAAAAAAAAAAACCTTATATTAATACTTATGAGCAAGCAAATCTTTGAGCTGATGGCTTTAATTCCACTTGGTGTTTGTCAACTCATCAAACTCTTGTATCCATTTTTTACGCTCATCTAAATTTTTTATATTGCTACGAATTGTAATTATATTATGAGAAATTGACTCAATTTCATGAATGAATGAGGGAGGAAATTTTGACTCCGAAAATACAAACATTTTACAAATAAAGTCGAAATACAATAAAATATTATCATTAAAACTTTACGAGATCTTTAATCTTTCATCAAATTTTCGCGGAAAGCGTGACGTCAGTCAGGTATGACAAGCGAAACAAAAACCAATCAGCAACGTCGAATTGCATCCCCGTTTGAACTCGAGTAAAGGTAGTAAATATGCGTCCGGGTTTCCTGTTATTGGTCGACGTTTCCTCTTTATTGTCTCATCACTGTAATCTCTCCTAGAATGAAAAAAAAAAAAAAAAAAAAAATGGGGGAAAATCGTCACCTCTCCTAAGAAGCATATGCGCTCGCTACTGTGGCAGAAAATATTGTGCCGATTTTATTTAAACATGGCCGCTTTTAGGAAGAATCTTCCTTGTTCACAATTTTAGTCTAGATTAGTAGCTTATAGGAAATCGCTTAATTATAAAATATTTTGCACTAATGCTAGTCTATAAAAATTTAGAGGGAGAGTGGGAAAATCAAGCATTTAGTCTGAGTTGATTTGTTAAAAGTGTTTAAAAGATGAAAGGAGGCCTGTCACCACTATTGAGTGTTTTAGAGTGATTCATCCTCCCTCGTTGTTTATTATATAAACAAATAAAAATAATGAAAAAGAAAAATACAAGATCTGCCAGGTAAAAACGTTACGTGGCAAAAGGGCGGAAATATCACAAATCGTTTGTAGAATGGCATCAGAAGACTATCTCAATCCAGGTCAAAATAATGGTAACTACCGTGAAAAGTAATGAAAGAAGTTGGTGTTATGATATTATATTTGATATTTCTGAGAAAAACACAAAGATTTTGGAAATTTTGTTACGAAAATGTGGATGGTCAGTAATATTTATTAACTAGTTAGTTGGGATAGGAATTGGACGAAGAATGTGCCAAGAGGCTGTTAATTGCCAATTATAGTAAAAGCGTTGTGGAGAACCCTCTTTGCCACAGGGACATTGAGAGAAGCGTGAGCAATGAAATTTGTAGAGACAGAATGGGAAACGGCTAAGACCAGAGAGGAATGTTGTAATCGCTGGATTATATGAAGAAAGAGAGATTCTTGACTTGATTTCGAAGGTATAACGTCCTTTCCTTGATTATTCCCAGTACAACATTCCTCTATTATTTTAGATTTTAAGAACTTTTTGACTCATGAGGGTGGACTTGATAGGTATATGCCCACTGTTTCTTTTACAGTTGCTTCCTTAGCTATTTCGTTCGCTAACTCATTGGCCAATACTCTCTATACGCCGATACATAAGCAAGAGATGTCTTACCTGTAAGACTGAGTAAAGAAACTTTAAATTTTGCCTTAATGGGATGTTTAGTTCTTATGGCCTGTACACTCGAGAGGCTATCACTGTAAATGGGAATGATATTAAATTCTGGTATTACTAGAAATACGTAGTAACGCTTGTAAACTGTCATATAATTTCACTTGAAATACATAGTTAAAATCTCGTTAAAAGTGCGATAGCGTCTAAACGCCTTATTCAATTGAACAAAAATAAATAAATAAATAAATAAATAAATAAAATAAAATTACACGCATATTACAGGTCGCAGTTACTCAATCTGTATAGATTTTGGAGAATCTGGCACTTATAGTTTTTTTACAGGGACACAAAGCAGAATTCTTTATCTTTATGGCCTACCGGACCAAATTTTAAAAAGTGCGATAGCGTCTAAACGCCTCCTTAACCTCAGAAAATAATTTATACACATATTATAGGTACCAGTTTCATGAACTGCATAGAGTTTGGTGAATCTAGCACTTATAGTGTCTTTACAGGAATACAAAGAAAAATTCTGTATCATTATGGCCTATGGGACCAAATTTTAAAAGTGCGATAGCGTGTCTAAACACCTTATTCAATTGAACAAAAAAAATTACACACATATTATAGGTCATAGTTTCACGATCTATATAGGTTTTGGTGAATCTAGTACTTTTAGTTGTTTTACAGAAACACAACAAATAATTCTGTATCATTATGGCCTAGGGTGTGAAATTATTTAAAGTGCGATAGCATCTAAGTGCCTTATTTGTTTAAGTGGAAAATTTATTTCCGAGTTATAGGTCACCATCGCACAAACTGTATGAATTTTGCTGACTCTAGCACTTAACGAGTTTTACAGGGACACAATTAAAAATTGTTCATCATTAAGATGACCTATAGGATTAAATTATTTAAAGTGCGACTAAACTCCTTATTCAAATGAACTGAAAATTTATATACATATGTTATACGTCACCGTCACACGAACTTTATGAACTTTACAGAATCTAGCACTTGTGGTTCTTTTTACAGGGTCAAAATGCAATTTTCTTTATAATTGTGGCATATGGACTCAAACTTTAACGTGCGATAGCGTCTAAATGTCTTATCCGATGGAGCTTAAAATTTATATAAATATTATAAGTCACTGTTGCACTAACAATAAGCATTTTGGTGAATCTAACATTTGTAGGTTTTTACAGGGACACAATGAATTATTCGTTTTTATTATGATCTACGTGTTTGGTAAAATAGCGTTAAATTAAACATCGTGTACAATATAAAGAAAAATACCCAAACACCCTATTATAATTTTCTCTTTTGTTTATTTAACAACTCCTCTTACTTTACTTTACCTACAAAACCATTAATTACTCAACGTTCGGAAAATCGAGTGGAGTCACTCCAGATTTTTTATAAAATTGATCATCTAAAAAATTATTATTAGACCACATAGCTGATCACATATATGTATTAAAAAAATAATAATAATTTTGAAAAAAAAAAATCGAAATTGAAACATATATATGTTAAAATGAATAACTCCAAATAATAAGTAATTTAATAAGTAATTAACTTTTTAAGTAAACAAAATAAGTTTCAAAAACTCACAATAGTAGTATCAGGTGTGAAAAAAAAGTGATTCTTAATCAGGTAAAAAAAAAAAAAACTAGGCACGAGTTCATCACCAAAGCTGCAAGGTGCACTCTCCATTAATACAATATTAACTTCTGCATGTGGTTTCTCCTTAAACATTATGGGATAAATTTTGCAGTAGTTTAGTTATTTAATGTACATAGAAGAAAGAAATGTTTAAAACATAGAAAATTTGTGAAAAAATTGTTGCGCTTTTAGAGAAGGTTAACTATTTCGTTTCAGTTTGTTACCGATGAATGTTTAAGTTTTAATACCACCATCAACCCTTCTTTTGTTAATAATGAAAATTGAGTGATTTTGCATTAAATTATTCAAAATTTTTACAGAAATTACACTCTGCCATATTCTTTAAATAGGGTTCAGTTTAAGGTTTAAGGAAAATATTTTTCCTACATTTTCAGCATATCGATATAATATTTGATTTACATTTACTTTATTCATTTATTTTGGTTGCAACATCATAATTTTATTTATTTACTTTCAAATACATTATTTTTATTATTATTTTAAGATACAATGTAACAACTCGTTTTTAAAAACTTATATTATTTGTTTTCTATTTATCATACATAAGAATATAAATAAATGCGTAAATGAATATTTCTGATAATGGCTGAGAAAGGATGATTTTAAGATCAATTCGAGAATAGATCTAAAATTTTTAGTTTTCCTCCCTTCATAAACTGTACAAAATTAATAATAATATAAAATTATAAAAAATTTAAATCTATAATTTTGATTTTAGTACTCACCTCAAATTTTGGCTCATACTCGATCGTAGTAATTCGAAACGTGTTAAAAAGTAATGATATTTGTATTTTCGAAACTCTGGAAAAAAGGTTTGCATTAATTCTTTCATAGATTAAAATATAATAAAAATATTTTTTCTGATATTACAATTAGCAAAGAATAGTATGTATGATGCTTAGGTGTATATCAGAATTCTGTATTTTGTATTAACACTGGCTGCTGGGACATCACTTTTACATAATATGATTGGCTAACCAACCTACCAGACCATTAACAGCAATGTGCAAGCGAAAGTGTAGAACTAATATCCTGTCCTGGACTAGGGTCATGTGCGAGTCTGGCAAATTTTCCTGCACCCAACCTACAACCTGATCGATCCGCAACTCGCAATCAAGTGTTGTTAAATTTATGTATACTATCTGGCTTCACCATCTAGCTGGCCAGAGACCCATTAAAATTGTTATCAAAAAACATGCTCTCGGCGACTGCGGCGCCAATCGTAATTTGTTCTCTGTAAAAGTCGCATAATGTTATAATGTTAAAAATTCAAATATTTTTAAAAAATTTTAAACGTAGCTCTAGTTCAACGTAAAATACACTGAAATCAATGAAAATCAAATAAACCAATCAAATCTCTCGTAATTCCTCATAACGTAGCTCTAGTTCAACGTAAAACACACTCAAACCAATGAAAATTAAATAAACCAATCAAACATCTCGTAATTCCTAACAACATAGCTCTAGTTCAACGTAAAATACACTCAAATCAATGAAAATGAAATAAACCAATCAAATCTCTCGTAATTCCTCATAAAGTCGCTCTAGTTCAACGTAAAATACGCTCAAACCAATGAAAATTAAATAAACCAATCAAATATCTCGTAATTCTTAACAACATAGCTCTAGTTCAACGTAAAATGCACTCAAATCAATGAAAATCAAATAAACCAATCAAATCTCTTCTACGTTTCTCCATTCTGTGTCATTATAGAAATGGGAAGCTTTATTTTCATATTTTTATTAATTAAAAGAAAACTAATCAAAAATTCGAAAATCTGACTTCGATGTGCGCAATGACCCTACAGAGGGCACCTTTGTGTTAAATCACGTGGCTGTCCGAGCTACCGTTTTCGAGAACAGTGAAATACACACACACACACACACACACACACACATATATATATATATATATATATATATATATACAAATATTGCTCACTTAATAGGATAAGATAAGAAACTGAATCAAAAATCTAGCAAACAAGATACAATTACATTATTGAACAAATTTTTAAAAGAATTAAATGTTACAAAATATATTACTAAAGCTTTATTTACAATTAGATTACTATTTTTTTTTTATATAATTGTAAAATTATAATTATATTAAATGTTACTAATCTAATTATAACCTCCAGTGTATAATATAACCAAATGTCTTATGTATTTAAAAAAAAAAAAAAAAAAAAAAACGACTATTCCAAATATTTTGACAATATAGCATAAAAGTAGTAAAATGAGGAAGGGAAAACAACATTGAAAATCAAATAATTTTCTCATATAAAGTTTAAAATGTTAAGTACTAATATTTATGCAATTGCAATTAAACTCGTTTTATGAGTCATGTTCCTTAGAAGTGTCATCGAATTTCTGCATTCAAAAGGTTATGTTCATAAAAAAGCATTAAAAAATGTTAGGATAAATATATATATAGCATATATGTATATTCTGCTTGTAGACCCGCGGTTTTACTCGTGTATCAAAATATAATGCAAACTTAAATTGTACCAGACCCACAATGTGGATCGCCGAAGGTAACTGCGGCGATCCACATCCACATCCACATACATCAAGTCGGCGGGTACCCGACCTGATGTCGAACTTGGCACAGTTGCATTTTTTCATAAACTAAGGGGTGCTACCCCCTTGCTTGCTCCTCTCACCAAATCCCGAGGTAGGCTTCACATCATCCCCAGTTCGCTTTACTTATTAAACCTTGTGGGGCTCTACATGCCTATTCGCAGCTTCGCCTTACATTGAATAGGAATGTTATTAATACAGAACACAAGACAAGAGAAGAACAATATTATGAAAATCCCCATACTTGATATCACATTTAAATAAACAATATTTAATACTATATCGTTTTTTAAATGAAATAACATATCAAACAAAGATCTGTTTTAACGTTCGACTACTTAACAACAAGTGTCACTATTTTGGGCGAAAACATACGTTAGCTAGACTATACTGACCAAACGTCCCCATTTAATGGAAACAAATGGGGACGCTTTTTTTTTTTTTTAAGGCATTTTTCTAAGTTTTGAAAAATTGTAGAAACTAAATTATTAATCAATAACACTTTATTTTTAGTCCTTATTTATTAGGAATGAAAAAATACATCCATAATTTGATAATTGTAGCATTTTTTAATGCTTCTCTATTATAAAGGTACTTTGATCTGGTCAGCCTAAGCTAGACTCATAAAATAAACAATGACGTAGTAACATTTCTTTAGAACGCAGGGAAATTCTTAATAGCATTTCGTAATTTCATCTAACATTAAATCTTTAGTATATAACCCCCTTGCACAATTTTAAATTTTTTGTCATTATTTAGAAAAGTTTCGAAGAAATGCACGCCTCAGTCAATATCAATGTCAATTTGATGAATAGCAATATCAATAACAATAAAAAAAAATATTTTTTGCAGTTAGTTTCTAATTATCCATAAAAAACAACAGTCTTTACTTTTATGTATACTGTCTAAAACTTAAATGTAAATAACTAGTTTATTTGGCGCTGCTCAGGTTTATGTAGGTTAATAAAACTTCCAAATGATAGAAAGACCTAAGCAAAGAAGTTGTCAGGTGGAATAAAAATTAAAGTAAAATTATAAGTCTTCCATCTATATGAAACTGTGACAGAGAATTTCGGATACATGCTAGCAGGTCAACGTAAGATGTTGACTGTTGGACAGAAGATCTGTATAAAAAAATATATTTAGCTTTTTCCTGAAGGAAACACTAAGGGCCTTATTCACCAACTTCTTAACACTCGGATTAAACCATGGATCAGCAAATCCGAGAATTAAAGTAGCCGTTGAACAGCGGATTTGGTTGATCCGTAGAACAGAGGTTCACTTTCTGCTTGGCGAATTTCCGTAGTGAGAAACTGCCTATCCTTGTAAACATAACTTAACAATTCTATTATGACGCAGTATGGAGAGATTTGATTGGTTCATTTGTTTTTTATTGATTTGAGTGTATTTTACATTGCACTAGTGCTACATTATTGGTAATTAGGCTATATTTAATTGGTTCATTTTTTTTAGTATATTTTACGTTGCACTAGAGTTACATTACAGGAAATTAGGCGATATTTGATTGGTTCATTTGTTTTGAGTGTATTTTACGTTGCACTAGAGCTACAGTATGGGAAATTAGGAGATATTTGATTGGTTCATTTGTTTTGAGTGTATTTTACGTTGCACTAGAGCTACATTATGGGAAATTAGGCGATATTTGATTGGTTCATTTGTTTTGAGTGTATTTTACGTTGCACTAGAGCTACATTATGGGAAATTAGGCGATATTTGATTGGTTCATTTGTTTTGAGTGTATTTTACCTTGCACTAGAGCTACAGTATGGGAAATTAGGCGATATTTGATTGGTTCATTTGTTTCGAGCGCATTTTACGTTGCACTAGAGCTACATTATGGGAAATTTTGGTCTTAACATGCGCGATAGTGATTGCCGCGGAGCCGAGTTACGTGCGTTTTCAGATTCATGCACAGAGAGGTAGGGGTGTCCAGTGATGTTTTTTTGGTTTTAACATGCGCGATAGTGATTACCGCGGAGCCGAGTTACGTGCGTTTTCAGATTCATAGCTTTATACAGCCATGTTTCTTTGTTGGTTCACATACCTTAGGGGTATGTCCCAATTCATCCTCCGTCGTTACAGTGGCCGGATCCGTGAACTTTTAAAACAGAGAAGCTTTAAAATGCTACAATTAACTAATTATGCATGTATTTTTTTTTTTTTTTTCATTTTTAATTAATAAGCACTAAAAATAAAATTTTAATATTAAATAGTTTACTTTCTATAATTTTTTAAAAAATTATAATAATGCGAATAAAGTAAACGTTGTCTGTAGAAAATGGGGATATTTGGTTGCCGTACTCATTGCCCACAACGTAGCACTAGTTCGACGTAAAACTCACTCACTCAATCACTTGTTGGTCAAGTATATGAAAACTAGGGAATTTTTCCCTCCGCTGAAATGTAAGTGTTAATGAAAAATTCGAAACGATATGTGTCTGGAGAAATAAAAGCGTATTATTTGATAACTTGAAAATATGTTTTTTTATTTTATTTGTATATTCTCATAATTTTTATACCCATGTGTTTCGATTCATTTGAATGCGGTTTTAGAATCCTCGAATGTTACGAATTAACTGAGCGCGAAGTGAAATATTTGATATGTGATTTACGTATTATGGAGTCAACAGAAATTTCAAAATGGAAAAATAAATAAATAAATAAAATTCATGTTGCATATCTTGTGAGTTTTCATGCTTTTTTAATTACTTTTAAGGTTATATTTTTATTCTGAATTTTCATTTATTTACATACATTTATTGTGTTGTTGAAATTTGCTCTTAAAACTTCGATGACAAAACGTGCATTTTGTTAAGTATTTGCTTATTTATAAAAATATTGTAGTTAAAAAGTTAATTAACCATCGCCATTTTATGAAATTTCTTCGATAATTTTATTTAATTACGTTAAATAGTCGTCTGCATTAATATTTCTTTCATTTCGAACGTAAACAAACATTTTGTAAGGTTGCCATAAGATAAATTCATTTCCTTGGTTCGTTGGCGCACGGATAATATCGCCAAAATGTAAACAAACACCAGTGAACCTCTGTTCTACAGATCTGCCTCGGATTTTTGTTGGAGAATACCGATTTTTGTATGATCGAGCGATTACCACTGATCCTAGGTTTAATCCGAGTGTTAAGAAGTTGGTGAATAAGGCCCTAAAAGTATTTTTTACATAAACACAAAGATTAAACATGAGCATTAACATTTTACAGTTTTTAAACGGTTGCACCCAACATATAATTGACTATGAGGGAAATACATCGACATGACGACTAGCATCAGCTTGAATTCGAAAATAACATGGATATTTCATTCCGCCTTATCTTCTAGGCTGCTTTGAGCATCTTCTCTTGTCTCCTTTGAGGACCTGCATGATACATGCCTTTTATCTCCATTAGTCATATATTTTTTGTTCATGTTTTACATACTTCTATTTCAGCATGCTTTTGACGTATGTCTTGTGTGTGTATTTCAGTTTTTTTTTTTTTTTTTTTTGGTGTTCTAGATGCTGTTGTTGAGCATCTGCACAGTACCGATGTTATCGCTGGTTATTAGTATTTTCTTGTCTACTATTAACTCTCTTTTGACACTTAGCAAGACACCTCGCTTCTATTTGTTCTTGGATCACTTGAAGAAATAATCTAAAATGTGGCTGTTTAATACTTTCTTAATCTTAATTTGTTTGTAATTTTCTTTGTACTGCAGTTCTCTTATGGCCTTTCCATAAAGCTGCAATCAGATGGACGATAATTAAAAAGCTATCATAATGACTGTATATTCTGAATATAAGACATTGCTTCTCAAAGCTACCGAAGAACTTTGTTGAGTTGAATCTATAAACGAAATCCACAAATGTAAAACACGGACGCAATATTTGGCGATAATTTACCTCGGGGATGTTTGAAAAGAAAAAAGATTGTGGATTATCTGAAATCACGATTCTCTGATTGGAGGAGTTCATGCTGAAATCAACTGTATGAAATGTAAACAATCGAATGTTCGTAATTGAAGAATATACGTAAGACAAACTGTATCGAACGGGGATATTTTGGCTGTTTTCCTCATGAAAAACCTGTTTATGAAGTAGTATGGGCTAATGATTCTCCTATTACACCTCGTCGAATAGATTCTTAATAGTATTATAGTTTTAAAAAATTAAAGAACACGCTTTTACAGAAATGTGAACTAAAAAGCACAAAATATCTATCTAAGAATTAAAATGCAGGGTAAGAGAAAATCGTGTGAGTGACACACCATAATATTTACGTACATTTAAATGTTTAATTAAAATAATTTAGAATTAAACAAAAACCATTTTTAAAAAATCTCTCCTGACTGGACTCGAACGCTAGACCTTTAGGTTCATAGCGCGGAGCTTTACCTCACAGCCACAGCGTTCACGTAGGGAAAGTCTTTTTTTACAATATAGATTTTTTGTTTGCTCCCAGAGCAGTTACAAACATACATACAGGTGAAGCTAATAAAAGCGTGTTAGAAAAAGATGCTTTTATTGCAGGCATTACAGTTTTATATTTAAAGACTAAAAATATAGGTTCTAATTATTCATATGACACTTAAGCTTTAGTATCAAAACTATTTAAACGTTGAAATTGAAAATAATAATAATAATAATAATATAGAATAAAAACATTGCAGTAAAATGATTCACAGCCTCAATAAAATCCAAACTATAACTAAATGTCTATATTTTTTCGACATAAAATGAATTATATTCATTTATAGGCGAATAATGAAATTTGAAATAAACCTTTATCAGTTAAATAAACCTTTATTACCATTTGAAGTTATATTGACGTCAGTTTTGCCAGATGCATGAGCAACTTTTGTCATTGATAATGTTTATATATATATATATATATATATATATATATATATAATTTTATTATTTACGTATAAAAACATACATTTCTTTCTTTTTAGTAGAAAAAAAAATAATAATGCTTAAGCTTTTTTAGCATCATCTTGGTATTTCTCTTCAACAATCTTAAAGGAAATAAAACTGCTTGTATATTATAACTTTTGAACAATTATCCGATTGAGCTAAAAAATATAGCCTTAGCTAGATTTTTTTCTGATTATAAAGTGTACCAATTTTCATGAAAATTAGCTGAGCGGTGTAGTTTTGCTTCTGTCATATTTCAATAATTAAAACTAAATTTATCTTAATATTTTCTTCTGAATTATATATTACTTGGTATTTAAAACATTTGCAATGTAATATACAGAATTAACAGACTGCCCCTTCGTTAATTCTAAATACTTTTCTTTATTGAAATTTTAGGATACATGCTTGAAAGTAATGTTTCTTTTTTGGTACAGATTAATTTTTAATTCAGAAATTAATCAAGATAAATTTATTACCTGCACCATTCATCCTTACACTGAAATAAATAAATACATCTATAAATTATTTATGAAAAATTCAAAATAATATAAATAATATAGTTATATTTTAAAACAACAGGTAAAATTAAAATTTTAGAAAGCAAGGAATACTAAAACAAAGTGTATTAAACAGTTTTTTACTGTTATGATCAAAACTAATAAAATCCGTCATGCATGCTATTAGGTTATGGATTTCTGTCTAAAAATTTTTTAATTAATATTTAACCATTGGATTGTAACATTATATTTAACTATGACTTTCGTTTATAAATATTTGCAATAACTTTAAGCTATTCACTTATTAAAAATAAATATATAAATAAAAGTTTCCTCAAAATTTTCAAACAGTATTTTCATTTTTACATTGCGTATTTCCATCTTAACTTAGATAATGATCAGAAAATATTGTTGTTTGTGTGAAATTTTCGAAATTGATTTTTTTACAATATTTCTATGTCCTGGGGTGAACTGAATCAGAAAATGAGATTTTTGGCGGTAGGTGAGCATGTTATTCATATAACCCAAGAACAAATGTTAGAAAAAATCTAAACACAGTATTCTAAATCATAGGGTAGTATTACTTGAAATTTTCAAAAGATTAAAAAAATTTAATATTAGAGACATAAAATTTTTAAAATTACTTATAAAAATTACATAAAATCGAGATAAGCATACTTCATTCTCAAAGCTGTTTACTTCTTCATATCTGACTTCATATGTAGAATCACTAGGAGTTAAAAAAAAATATTTTAATGAAAAAATAAGGGAGAAACTAATATATGAAAATTGAAAACAAAGTACTACAAGTACACACTCGAATGTCTTGTTGAATCAGAAGAAAATTTGCTGTTAAGAACAAATATTATTTTTAATGTCTTCCAATAGAAATTTTAATCAGATTAACAAAATAATTTTTGCTGATATATATATATATATATATATATATATATATATATATAAAGTTGTTTTTATTTACAAATATAGTGCATAAATTAATGTATAATTAAGCAAAACATTTTATATGGGAAATACAAAGTAATTTTGTTGAAATTTTGTAAATATATTATTAACAACCTCACACAGATAATAATAACCTAAAACACATTTTGTAGTTTATTCTAGTCTTTTAGCTGGGTGTACATAAACCAAAATTTCAAATGACAAAAAAAAAAAAAAAATATATATATATATATATATACACTGCATTTATAAATTGTAATCTCTCTCTCTCTCTCTCTCTCTCTATATATATATATATATATATATATATATATATATATAGAGAGAGAGAGAGAGAGAGAGAGAGAGAGAGAGAGACAGAGAGAGAGGGAGAGGAAGGGAGGGAGAAATAATAAAAGCCGACCCATAAAATTAGTGGAATGCAAAGTTTAAATCCGTGCATACGCTATGTATATACAGAATGAGAATTTATAAAATTACTTTACTTTCAAACCCCATTGTCAAAAAGATTTATTAAAAAAAAAAAAAAAAAAAAAAAAAGATTTATTAAAGAAGTAAGTAACGATGTTATGCATTGAAAAATCCATTAAAATTCTTGTAAAAATTCTAAAATTTAAATTTTTGAATAGTTTTATGATTCCTAAAATAAACGTTTCTTTCTTTTATCATTTAAACTGATCGAGTTAATATTTTTTAAACTTTGAACTAACTTTTATGGATCTTCTACAAAGCGAGATTGTAATATGGAAATTTAATATAAGGAAAATTGAAATAAATATATATATATATATATATATCAGTTGATTTTTCTCTTTAGAAAGCAAAAACATCTATAAAAATCGCAGAATTTTAATTTCAATATCTCAATCATACTTATTACAAGAAATGTGCTACTTATTTTTTTCTTATGTTAGTAAGATTATTTTAATATATATAACTATAAAGACACGAAAATCATACGCAAATTTATATTTTACTAGCTGGCTTTGCCTGCTTCGCTGAGCACTATACTTAAATGAGTTGTCAAAATTCCATATCATTATTACTAACCTAAGTTAAAGTTTCCTCTGTATTACGTAAAGGTTTTTCCCGATCGCAACGTGAGAATTCCGGGTCAAAATTGCCTTCGGAAGCAATTTACCTGCTTCTTACTTTCCCTTCCCCAGCGATACCAAAGTACATAATGCGTACACCTAATCAACACCCACGCACCAAAACTCATCATTCTAAAATAATGTAAACCGAATTCAAACAGAATAACGTGTTTTTACGCATGTTTATTGCCTTCCTCCCCGACCCCA
Source organism: Salticus scenicus (assembly GCA_963930645.1). Lineage (NCBI taxonomy): Eukaryota > Metazoa > Arthropoda > Arachnida > Araneae > Salticidae > Salticus > Salticus scenicus. The sequence goes on along the minus strand of OZ005655.1, from coordinate 129,092,997 downwards.
AGGGGTAAGTGGGCGAATTTCGTAAAACCTCGTTACAATAAGTGTCGGATACATATAAAAAAATTGCGCACCAAATTTCGTGACCACAGATCCCATAGATTTCCCAAAACAAATTTAGAGTTAAGTTTAAAAAGGGGGTTTAGTTTTAAAAGGGGGGGTCTTGAATTTGCAACCCCCCCCCTTCCCGGAAAAAAAAAAAAAAAAAAAAAAAAAAAAAAAAAAATCGAAAATCACAAAAAAACGAAAATGTGTTTTTGAAAATAATCTAAAGAAGACGTATGGCTATTTTTAATACCTTTGTAACATCTTTAGTAGAGCTCTACTAAAAAATCCGGAATTTCTGAAATATCTTTGAAAAACGATTTTTCCTCTCTCTCCTTTAAGAATCAAGAACTCTAAAATCGTACATAGTGTTATGTTTATACTCTAGACTCATCAAGTGCAATTTCGTCACCGTGAAGTAATTTGGCCCCGAGTTATGCTTACAAACGTTTTTTTGCTTCGTGTCCCCCTGGGGGGAAGGGGGTATTTCGATAAATCCCGTTTCTTTAGGTGCCCAATGCATATAAATAATCCAAGCACCAAACTTCGTGACCGCAGCTCTCATAAATTTCCCAAGATAAGTTTAGCGCTATTAAGGGTGTATCTAATTTGCCCTTTGCAACACATATTCCCCTGTCCCCTCCCAAAGAAATAAAGTTGCAGATCACAAAAAATCAAAAATGTGTTTTAGTAAATATCCTAAGAATGTCGCATAGCCTTTTTTCAACATCTTTGTTCCATTTTTGGTAGAGTTCTACTCAAATCAGGAATTTTCGAAATTTCCCGCCAAAAATCGATTCCCCCTTCTTCCTTCCCTTAAAAATCGAAAATTCCTGAATCGCAGGTAATTTTTTATTTGTACTCATGTCTAGTCTCTTCATGTGGAATTTCTTTATTGTGAAGTAGTTAGGAGCCGATTTATGCTTAGAAACGTGTTTTTGTCTTTTGCCCCCGCAGGGGGGAACAAGGGGGTGGAATTTCGGAAAAGTTGATAGGTATAATTTTAAGTTGGCTCAAGACCTAAATTCAATTCTTGCCCAGCGCCCTTGAATTCCGTCAGCCGTCCTCAATACCCGGACAAACGTGTTTTTGTCTTTTGCCTCGCAGGGGGGAACGTGGGGAAATTTCTGAAAAGTTGATAAATATAATTTTAAGTTGGGTAAAGACTTAAACTTCTGCGAAGCACCGTTCAATTCCGTCCAGCCGTTCTCAAGTGATACCCGGACAAACGTGTTTTATTCTTTTGCCCTCCAGGGGTAAACGAGGGGGGGGATATTTCTGAAAAGTTGATAGATATAATTTTAAGTTGAGGAAAGATCTAAGTTTCTACCAAGCGCTGTTTAATTCAGTCCAGCCGTTCTCAGCTAATGCCCGGTCAAAAATAGCGACATACAGACACGATGACACACACACACACATACAGGCAAATTTTTCTAAAGTCATTTTTGGTTCTCATGGTGTGTGAAACGTGAAGATATCGCAAAATTTTTTTGATTCTGACAAATTTACAGACAAAAGATAGATTTTATTAATATAGACTTTTATTAAAAAAATTAATTTTGCGATCGTTTCTGTGGTACCACATAGCATTTTTATTTCAATTGAAAAAATTTTCAATTAGAAGTACTGTCTAATAATAACTGTTAAAACCCTGTATTGAAGCACGTAAAAGTCAGTCTTTCATGGTTCATTTCTAAAGATAAATTCTTTCATTTTCCATTTAGATATAGTACTTATAAAATTTATTTTTACAAGTGCAACAAAGTAGTACACTATTAGCAAAGCTATCGAGAAATGCTTTATCAAACAAAGTCAGAAGAAGTCGAAAACTAAACTCGACAACAGCGCCCCCTACGTACAGCGTCTGCAGAACCTAACTAAAACTAAGAAACCTCTAGTCCAGATAACTCAACTTTTAAAAGTTATGCATAAATTTCTTTAAAATATTACAGAAAGACTTTATACCACATTTTACGAAAGTAAACATTATTAAATCTTCTAATATATATTACTAGTAAACATTACAATGAAAATTTAACTTTACAAATTATGTATTAATATTTTCTGTATCATTTTCCGGTGTGAGATTCTTTACTTATTACCACAACCGCAAGGCCATTGAACAAATTCGTAACCACATCATCTCTACATTCATTTAAGTGACTACGATTTAGAATACTCACTTTGGACTACTGGTATTTGGAACTTGTGAGTATAATTTGGTACCAGTCAAATTAATTAGTCTCCTGTTTGTTTGAGGCAAATCTTTATGGTTGATATTATTATTATTATTATTATTAATCTTCTTCAACCACATTTCTTACGACCATGGAAGCCTTTGAACAAGTGTTATTTCAAAGAATCCAGTGTTAAAATAAGGGTGATAACCTTTGTGGCTGAGAGAATATAAGCGATAAGGGAACGCCGAGTGATTGGATGTTTGTCATATCCTAAACTGTCTCTCAATTTGGCACCCCTCCAAGCCTTTAAAATCGTCTTCAATGCTAGGTCGTTAAACGGGTTTGCACTATACCTACAACTAGTTTAAAAAATATTCATTAAAATAGTGTGTAGCGGATGACATAACAGAATTAAAACAAAAAGCTTGAAATTGTTCTTGTCGTTAATATTGACGTTAATCCCATTTATAACTTTTTAAGATAACCCAATAATTATTATGGGAAAAATGCTATAGTGCCATAAAATCCTCATCTCCAAATTAATAACAATAAATAAATAAAACCGAATAATAAATAAAATAAAATAAAGTGAAATGAAATCTTCCTTTAAATGGTAACGAAAAAGTATTATCTAAATAGCAGGAGTCAATCTAATGTTTAAACAAAACTTGTATATAAGCACAATCCTGTTGAAAACCTGAGAAAAACTTGCAAATAACATGTTTTTCAAATAGTTTCAGTTTAGAAACTCAATTGCACTATTTTTAACAGAAATTGTTCAAAAAATAAAGCTTAAACTTTGAATTAAATGCAAAATTGAAAGTTTCTTATAACAATAAGTTTACACAAACCGCCAATAGTAGGTAAAATAAATCAATTTTTATAGGAACGCAAAATGTTAATAATAAAATGAAGATAAAAATCTAAATGGGAATAAGAATAAATTGGAATAGGAATAATTAAAAACACTTAATTATACTTTTCCTTAAACAGTTTATTTTAAAGTAAAAATAGTCAAAGACCACAACATATTATGCTAACATAGATGAATAATAATAATAATAATAATGCAAAATCTATTGGCATTTTATTATGACAACTAAGAAAAAGAAATTTGTTTTATAATCTGAAAACATTTAGGTTACCATGATTTCTATTACGTAAAAATATCGAAACAATTTTTCATTCTGTGTAAATTACTGACAAAATTCTTATTGACAGAAGTTCGCTGACAAAATTCTACTACTATAAATAAGTTTTATTTGATTAAGTTTTATTAAAGGTATTTGGATATTTAATTTTAGTTTTGTTATATAAAGTATATCAAACTTAACGTTGAAAATATCTTTCAGTTCTAAATTCAAATGACATAAAAGTAAATAAATTAAAAACTTATTTAATACCTGCAAGGATTTCCACATTCTTTTTTGCATTTTTCAATGATTTCACTGGTTATACTTTTTACACCTGTTAATTATATATTGTTTAATTCATTTTTTTTAAATAAGAATATAGGTAAAACGAAAGTTAATAATAAAATATATTATTTTTTGTTGTATATTGTTGAGGTAAATAGTTATAACGTTCTTGTAGTGTATATATGTATCTTATCATGGAAAATTATATTACTATTAAATGTTTCTTCTTTATTGACTGCAACGTTCTCAGTTACAGAAAAATCTCTGAATTTTAACAAAATCGAGCATTAATAAAACGTTAATATTAGATAAGTTCTAATAAATTAAAATGAACACACATAAAACGATTATACATTAAAATTCAAGGGTTGAAAACTGAACTCTTCAGAATAATAATTTCGTTGAATATTTAACTTAAGATTATCTTATAATGAAAACTTTGATTGTTATACTAGCGAAATATCGAAACTTTAGGCAAAATGATACGAAACTGACAATTGATGAAAACAAACAGAATCTGTAAAATATAAGAGCCAGACTAATTGATGAAGAAACAAATCTAGATGAAGCAAGCGAAATGAATCTGTATTCACCGCAAACTTCAGAACACATAAATCATAAACAAATCACCAAATCACAACAGTCATACATACTAAATAATAAAATAAATAAATAAATAATTAGTTGTTGTTTTCGCTGCATAATCTTGCATTATGAGAAAGAGTGTCGCTCGCGACAGAAAAACAAAAGATACTGCAGTGATACAGCAGTACATCTAATGAATTCGTAAAATATTTTTAATATTCAAGTAGAAAAGTCAGCAAATACTTGACGAGGCCAGCAAATACTTGAAAATAGAGCATCGGCTTTGTATGACACATCTTTTCCATTCATTATGAAATTTTCAGAAACTGAGTGAATGTGACACAATCCGTATAGAAGGCGAGAGAAGGTTTCCAATCGAAGGAAAAAGTGAGGTAAAAAGTTTGAAATTTATAAACAATGTCTGAAAATTTAAATAATAATAATGTTCTGTGTAAGTCGTGTCTAAAGAGAAGGTTGTTTTCTGAATCTAGTGTAACAAAAAAAAAAAAGACCTTGAAAATCGTCAAAACTGGTAAATGTGCTCAAACATTAACTGAGAAGATAACTTCGTCGTTTAGGCCATAATAATTGTTGTTGAAATGAATTATGGCTACTGAGGGCAATGTGCTACCACAAGTAGTATTAAAATATGGCATGAATGACTAGGTTACACCAATCTAAAAGCTCTGAATAATTAACAGAGGAATGATTGATAATTCATTTTTTTTTTTAAGATGCTGATGAGCTCATTTGTCAGGATTGTTAATATGGTAGACAACTTAAATTTTATTTCTTGGAAAATGCCAAAACCAGAAAACATTGTGAATTATTCTATAATGACATGTGTGAATTAATTTCAACAGCATCAGTAGGCTGTTCAAGACTTTTGCAATTTTCAAAGATCGTATTAAGGGTTATATCTCCATTGACTTTTTGAGATATAAATGTGATGCAAAAGATCATTTAAAAAAAATATGTGTCTTTTCCCCAACAGAAAAAAAAAATAAATAAATAACAAGAATAAAATCTTTCAGAATTGATAATATTAAAAAATGCATGAACCATAATTTTAAACATTTTTCATAAAAAGAGCATAAAAATTGAATGCTTAGCTCATTATGCATCCGAGAAAATTGGAAAAGCCAAATAAAATGTGAGAATCCTAACAGAAAATGCGTAATTAGCACTATGTAGCAAGAAATTAATAAATGCAATCCTATACGTTCTAAACCATATATAAAGTTTGTTTAATCGTCCGTATTTACTCAATATGAACTATGGACATTAAGGCAGATGCCATTCAAGAATTTTAGAACATTTGGTTCGGAATCATATATTAATGTGCATGAACAATGCGAACTAAGTTGTCAAATACAATAAGACAATTTTTGTTGGCTATGAAAATAATTAATTTATCGACTGCTTGAACCAGTGTCAAAAACAATAAATTTCTCAAGGACTGTATATTCAATGAAATTTCAGCTCCACAAAAAAATCTCTTTCAAGAGACAATTTCAATAAGTTGTCTTTAAAAATAAAAAAATAAACAAAAATAAGTAAAAAACATAATGTTTCTAATTTAAAAAAAAAGAGCAAAGCAAATTGCGAATGACAATGATACATTTAACAGAACCCAGAATCCAGATGATGATGCAGTTTCTACACACTATCTCAAGTCCAATGAAAACTTATGGTGTCCTAGACATTCAGATGTTATTATTGCCTAAATGCCAAAACCATATAAAGATTCAATTCCTTACAACCAGTCAAGAGAGGAGAAAGATGCAATAAAATATGATCCAGAGTGACTACCAAAAACTAACACTTTGAAATTAGTACCATAATCAGAAGGAATAAATATTTAATAGATAAAAATCGGTGATCAACATTAAATATTTACCAAGGTTGGTGAAAATGTAGTTCTAAAAACAATCATACTAACCCTTCTGGACCAAAAATATTTTTTATAAAAATTAGTGTGAAATTAAGACAACTTTTGTTCATGATGATATGGACGAATAATATTTATGCAAACTCCCCTAGGTCCAGCTATATATCTATTTTTACTTTCAATATGAGTACTGTTTTGAGTTTATTTTTTCCTTTTAACTCTATTTTTGTCATCGCTAATTTTCTAAGACTTAAAAAAAAAAAATTATCACTCACGATTTAACTAGAATTTCCCGTATGAAAAGAAGCAAATGATATTAATAGCTCTTGAAGTACGTATAGTTTTTCTATCACATGTTGATCAAATAAAACACAAACTCAAGTTTCGTCTCAGGAAACAGGTTTTTTTTTTTTTTTTTTTTTTTTCAGAAAAAAGAATTCAACACAACGACCATTGTCAAACATTGCAGTGAAAATAATTCATACCTTTAACTTTCATGCCAATTTTCCAACCTTCTATTGGCTAACCCCTCCAATATTCCATTAGTTCGTTATTAGGCTGTAAAATCCGATTCCCATTATATTTAGGAGCAAAAATTTCCCCTTGATTTTCTGTACTGATACAGATATTCTATACCACTAGCAAAAAAAAAAAAAAAAAAAAAACTTTTCTTGTCAATTGTCGTTCCCGACAAAAAGATGTTGCGGTGCCTAGTGATGCCACGTGGTATTAGTTGGTCACAGACGACCTTTCCCTACTCCACTAATAATCAGTTCGCCTGGGGACTTTTACTGTGTGGTTGTACGTTCTTTCCTTCCGCCGACCAGTAATTCGTTCATTTGTTAAAAGCTTGATAAACTGTATCGTTATTCCCACTCCGCTCAACGGTTAGGAAGAAACTTAAAATGGAAACGAAATCCTGTGCCATGATTCCGCTAGAGAAAGGGGTCTCTCTGATTGATGTAGCCAGATATCTTTCAGTTCATTCTAGATGGAACCAAATGGAGACATCTGGAAAATTTAGCCAGAGATTCATGCCTAAATGGCTGCAGACGGTAATAAAATGTAAAATTGAGATAACAAAATACTTACTGAAATGTAATATTCACAATAAACCATTTGAATGTTAAGATTCTGATTAAAATGTTTGCATTTTAATGACCTTATAAAGATTTTCTACACCTGGCTGCATCTAGAATGATCTGCCAGATCTCTGGCTACATCAGTCACAAAGTCCCATTTCTCTAGCATAGTGAAGCCACGGGATTTACCTTCCATTAAGGTACTTTCGAACCAAAATGTGGAGTGGGAATACCGATGTAGGTTCTCAAAAGGGGAAAGATCGTCTGTGATCGACTAACACCACGTCTCATCACTGGGGTTTGACACGTATTTATGTCAAAAACAGCAATTGACATGTAAAGTTTTCTTTTCTTTTTTTTTTTTTTTTTTTTTTTTTTTTTTGCCAGCACTGTATATTTCGGTTTGCTTACGCTACCGAAACTGCAGCATGCAAACCTAACTTTTTATTTTGGCGTTTTTAATACAGATGTAAATTTACTTTACAGTATCTTCTTGGCGGCAAGTCAAGAATTTTAATTTCATTCATTACTGATAACACTATTTAACAAGTATTTATGAAATTTAAGTAAATCAACTCAAGTGATGTTTCTTTTACATTTATGTGCCCATACAAGAACAAAATATTCCAATTTCACTAAATAATTAGATCTAGCATTCGAAATAGAAGATATGGGTAGTTAAATTAATGAAATACACAACTGATTGTTAGAAAAGGAAATTTATAAAAACCTTCAATACTTTTATTGAGAATTTTTAAGACAAACAAACACTACACTAACAATACATAGTATATTATATCCATTATATTTAACTGTAACTTTAATATAATATTATCTCATATGTTTAACTGTAACCTTATACATGATTATCTTATATTTTTACTGAAATTTTAATTATGGGAAACGTCATTGATGTTTTCGTCCACATATGCAGTTAGATTCTTAGTGTGTCAGACAAGTTTTGAAAGCAATAAGGTCTACTGCTTAGTTTCCAAGAAGTTCCTAAACTTTATATATAATTACTTTCTATTTACCCATAAGGTAGAGAAAGTATTGTTTTTGGGTCAATTTTTCGAAAATGGATTTTTGTTATATTTATACATTTTGAGATCCCCTGAATCTAAAAATCATGTTTTTAGTGGTTGGTCTATGTGTGTGACTGTGTGTGTGCCTGTGTGTGTGTCTGTCTGTGCGTATGTCTGTGTGTCTGTCTGCGTGTCAGTATGTGCGTCTGTCTGTCCGTTATCAGCACACCTCAAAAACAAATTATATCAGAAAGTTCAAACTTGGTATTCTAAATGTGTATTATATAGGGAGGCTACACTAAGCTTTTCATTGAGATCAAGCAAATGGTTCGTGTACAGGGACACCCAAATACATTACGTCTATGGGGGAAATTGCAGGTAAGTAGAGTTTAATATCTATAGACTACACTAATCCAAATGAAACGAATATATATATATTTATATGCGTAAAAACATGTTTCGTGTAGAATATGGTTCAGAAAAAATTCACTGTTCTTTTACAGGGCTACACAAAAGAACTAGTTCATAATGCAACAATACTTGAAAATTGATGGAAGTGTACGTCAGGTTGTGCTGTGTGTTATTGATATAGGATTATATTTATGTGCGCCATGTGATTTCTACATAACTTTCAGAAGATATACAGGGTTGCCAATATTTGACCCGTAACATTCTTTTGTATTTGGTAGTGGAAGTGCTTTACTATAATATACTATATCATATAATATTTTACTATGTCCAGGAAAGCTGCTCAGGAATTAGAATTAATTCCTTAAAGCCATATGGTAAATAATGTATTTTTTATAGCTAAATATTCATCGATTAGTTTCTTGTATAATTACACATTTTGAGGATTCCTGAATACTGAAGTCAAGTTTCACGTTTTGATCTTTGTGTGTGTCTGTTAGAGTAAATTAAAAACAAATACTTTCAGGCGATCCAAATGATGTACTTTGAAGTGAATACGTTTGTTATTAGAAATGTTGGTTCAAGATTGATAAGTTTCATGGATGATGCGTGTGAAAGTTATCTGAATAATTTTAAATGGACTTTTGAACTTAATAAAAGGTTTGAATTTTCTATAAATTTAGGTACAATATTAAACGGGGGTTGAGGGGGCAGTAGCCCCCTTCACATAGAATTATTTGTTAAAGAATGTTTTTCCGAAGCTTATGTTGAATTGTTTTAACATAGGCTCACATACCAGTACTCGTTATCATAACCATTAATCTCCAATTCGTACATATTGTATTACAGGGTGACATAAAATAACGGAGACAATGTTTAACACATCTTGACGCGAAATAATTGTAACGTATAGAAATAAAAGTTGTTCTGTTGAAATTCCCATGCATTTTTTTACTAGTATATGGATTTACGACTGTGAGCTCACATATTTACTTTTCCTTTTAGAATGTCAAACAAACATATTGCAGTTTTGGAGCTGTTTTGTCAATGATAGCGGCAGTGTGAAATTGTTCGTTTACTCAATGTGCAGCGACAGACTGTATCCAAGACCATCAAACGTTTTATGGAACTTGGCCAAGAAGGCGACCGTCCTGGAAGGGGACGAAAACGTACCGCCAACGCGCCTAGGAACCGCATGGTCATCCATAATCAATTCAAGAGAAATCCGAGAGTCTTCATGCGAAAAATCGCCAGTGAGACCGGAATCAATGGCGAAGCAGTTAGGCGAATATCCAAAAATGAACTCCATCTCAAGTCGTATAATTTCCAAAAAGTTCAGCGGCTCACGGAAGACAATAAGCGGCTACGACTCCAAAAATGCCGGCAACTCAAGCGTCGGTTTGCAGCTCAACGATGGAAGAGCATCCTCCTCACGGACGAGAAGCTGTTCACCTTGCAGCAGGCACACAACTCCTAAAACGACAGATATTGGTCCCCCGACGCTCCCAAAACATCGGCAACCGTGGAACACCGACAAAAACCTCAGTTTGTCATGGTGTGCGGCGGCGTTTGCGCCAGCGGCAAGACCCCTCTCGTTTTCATTGAAGAAGGGGTCAAAATCAAACAAAATGTGTACCAGCGTGACATCTTTGAGGCTGTGGTACTTCCGTAGGCCCAGCAGCACTTACAGAATGGGTTTTGGACATTTCAACAAGACTCCTCACCAGCTCACAGGGCGAAGTTGACTCAGGAGCGGTGCAGAACCTGATTTCCCGATTTCATTGCTTCTACAGAATGGCCCCCTACTCACCGGATTTAAAACCCATGGACTATAGCTTGTAGTCGATTTTGGAGGCGAGGGCATGTGTTAAACGCCACAGCAGTTTGGAGTCGCTGAAACAATCACTGCTTTGTGAAAGGAATAGATTGTTGCCCGAGGACTTGCGGTCAATTGCCGAAAACTTCAATACTCGTTTTCAGCTGTGTATCGACGCTTATGGCGGCCACTTTGAAACCAACTGAATATGTTATAACCTGAGGTCCATATTACTGTGTGCAATTGTTACATATGTTGATTTATTTTCTATTAATAAAATATGGATAAAAAACCTTGTCTCCGTTATTTTATGTCACCCTGTAAATTTCAGGGTCAGAGAAAGTCGTGTGAGTGATACACCAGATTTTTTTTTCTATAATTAGTATGACTAATTGTTTACCATATTGTTTTAACATTAGTCTACAATTTAAGTATCTTCTGCAAACAAACAAGCATTTTCTAATTTAATTTTACATATTTTATTAAAATAATGATAATGATGATAATAATAATAGTAACATTCATTAAATTCAAGTGCGGAGATTTTTCATAAAGCTAGCTTTGAATTTGTTTAATTATCTATAACATTTTATTCATGATATATGAAACTAACATTATTTAAAAAAATAAAATTCATAACATACGAGGGAAAGTCATTAAGTACGTTACAAAAGATAATAAAAAAATAATTTGCCATGATAATCACTTGGAAATAATTTTTATTTTTCCAGATAATCTCATGCAACTTTGGTGCACTTATCATCGTTCTATCAGAGTCCCAATTCCAGCTGCATAAAATTCTTTGCGTTGTTGTCTCATCCACAGTGGGACTTCATGTTGAACGTCGTCGTTATCTGTAAATTGTTTGCGTCCAAGATGTTGTTTCAGTGGATCGAACAGAGGAAAATTGCTTAGGGCTAAGTCTGGGCTATAAGGTGGATGCTGTAACATCCATAAACAGGTAACATTTCTTTATGAATATTTTTTTATTCAAGTCCTTTCGCCCACAAAAATCGGACCACATCACTCTGCTCTTCTATTGTACAATCATTCAGCACCATCGCCATTTTTGAAACTGAATTACGCATGCGTGTGAATGCTACCTACTCAATATGAATTGAATATCATAAAGCTAGGGACCCTATATATAGAGAGACTGGACATTGACAGAAATTCTGCCATCTTAGTGCCAATTCGGAACGATCCCCGTAGAACGTAATGCTTTTTTCTTCGCGATTGAGGCTTTACTGTACAACATAAATGGAAAGAGTGCTAAATTTGTACAGAAAGTAATGCAGAATATAAACATGTATTTTTTTTTCATCTTAGGGATAAAGAATTTGAAGAAAAACGAATTTTGTTTTAACCTTCGACATGGATACTTTTTCTATTCCTATCGGGAAACAGAGGAATTTTGTGTTGTATATTTCTATATTAAGCAAAATACGTTGATTGTGAAAGCAATCTTTATGTTATTACCTTAGTGAAAGTAATTCTACCATATTTTCTCTGAGGACATACTATATAGGACATAATTCTATGAGGACATAATTCTATGTATAAAAAGTTAGAAGAATTTTAACAAAAATATGGTAATCTTAGTTTTTGTCAAGTAATTCATGAATAAATGTAAAACTACAGCAGAAGAACAAAAATTATTTTTTGTTATTTTATAAAAATATTTACAATATTTTTACAAGCTAAAAATACATATTTTATTTACTTCAATTACGCATTATTAATAATAATGACTTAGTTAAATACTAAAAATAAAAATTTTATTAATAATAATTTGTAAAAATATTAACTAATATCTTTAGAAGTTAAAAAATGTTTTTATTTATTTTATTTACATTTGCTTATTTACATTTGCTTATTTCATTGATTTTTTTATTAGTTTTTTAAATATTATGTAAATAAAAATAATTACTTATTTAAATATTATTATAAAATTTATTATGGCAATTATTATTTAAAAGAAATTTATATTTCATATGTTATCAAATAATATACACCTTATTTTCTTTATTTTTATTAATTTATTTTAAGAAATCTGATCCATTTTGCGTGCTAGCAAAAAATCAAAAAATATATTTTTATATAGTTATTTTAAATATGTATTTTAAAATATATCAGAAAAATACATTGAGATCTAATATGTTAAATATATTGCACAACAGAACTTAAAAGCTAATAGCTAGCAAATAATTAATGTAATTATCTCATATGTTAAGAAATAAATACGTAAAGCAGCATGCAATAAGAGAATTCAAAGTATTTAAAGCATGATATAAAATAAATAATTATGCATTTTTATCTTTTAAAAGTTTTCCAAAATTAAAGCAATTTATCTCCCAACAAAGGAAAAATGTAATAAATAAGTTCTTTTTCGATTATGACGTAAAATAATCAAAATTTCTTCTCAGCGTAATGATAAGCAATGGAGCAACTGGCACTAAAATGGAGAATTTCGTCAAAAAGTCGGAGCGCCAATGTCCAGTCTCTCCCTATCGAGGGTCCGTACATAAAGCTGTATGATACTGCCATCTATCACCATTCTTTGGAGATATGTGTTACTATTTTAAATCATGCCATATGCATTTTTGACTTACTTAATGACTTACCGTCGTAATTCCACAGAGGTTGGGTTTCGTTCTAGCTACTGTTATTACTTTCCGAACACTATAGTGAGGAAAGTATTGTAATCATGTCAAAAATCCGAATTCGAGATTTTGATGTTTCTATACGTTTTGAGGTCCCCTGTGTCCGTTTTCACTATTTTTACTATGATGTATGTATGTGTGTGTGTATGTGTGTATGTATGTGTGTATGTATGTGTGTATGTCTGTGAGTGAACACGCTAGCGTCTAAACGCTTTGTTCGATTAACCTGAAAGTTGGTACGCATATTGTAAGTCACCATAGTACGAACCCTATAGATTTTGGTGAATCTAGCACTTATAGTTTTTTTACAGGGACACAAAGAAAAATTCTTTATCATTATGGCCTATGGGAGCAAAATCTTAAAAGTGCGATAGCATCTAAACGCCTTATTCAATTGAGCAAAAAATTTATACACATATTATAGGTCACAAATACTCAATCTGTATAGAATTTGGAGAATCTAGCACTTATAGTTTTTTTACAGGGACACAAAGAAAAATTCTTTATCATTATGCCTATGGGGCCAAATTTTTAAAAGTGTGATAGCGTCTAAACGCCTTATTAATCTGAGCAAAAAATTTTTACACGTGTTATAGATCACAGTTGAACTAACTGTATAGATTTTGGTGAATCTAGCACTTACAGTTTTTTTACAGGGACACAAAGAAAAATTCTTTATCATTATGGCCTATGGGACTAAATTTTTAAAAGTACGATAGCATCTAAACGCCTTATTGAATTGAGCTGAAAATTTATATGAGTATTATAAATCACTGTTACACTAACTATAAGCATTTTGGTGAATCTAGCATTTATAGGTTTTTACAGGGACACAACGAAAAGTTCTTTATCATTATGATCTATGGGCTCAAAGTTCAGTAGCGTTAAATAAAACATCGTGTAATAGATGGAGAAAAATGCTCAAACACTCTATTATGGTTTTCTCTCTTTTGTTTGTTTAACAACTCCTCTTTCTTTACTTTATCTACAAAACTGTTATCTACAAAACCAGATTTTTTTTTAAATGTTAAAATTCGTTAGATTAAATAAGTTTTTAAATGTTTTACGAACTACTACAATCATTCCTTCCTGCACGGAGTCACGCACTCTGGCGCTTGGGAAGATTAGCGAGCTAATCATTTCCCCCACAGAAAAAAGAATAAAGGACAATAAACCTATAAATAAAAAAAAAAATAATAATAATTAAATGTAGTGTGGTGTAAGCTATGTTTATTAGATGTTTTGCCTTTATATTTTTATGCTAAAATTAGTAGTAATTTACTGATCAGTATTTATCTTGATAATAATTTTATAGTTTTTATTTGTTCGAAAAAATATTATGAACCCTAAATTTTTCCTGACATTAGTTTATTTTGTTTTCTATTTGTGAACCATGTTTGTTGTGTATAATTTTAAGGTATATTTCATATTTTTATTTAATTTTCACTTCTTTGAAAATATATGAATATATTGAATATACAAACCGAAGTTGCAGGGCTTTTCCATGTTAGGATAGTTTACATTAGTATCAATACACTGTCCTCTTTCCAGAAGTGTATTCAGATGACAATATTCGAAGCACATCTAACATAATAGAAAGAAAAATTACATTAAATAAGCTTCAAAATACCGGGTAATCTCATAAGTCTGTTGATATTTTAAAGTTCATAAATAATGTAGGAATTGGTAGAAATGATCGCGGTTTGCAAAAATGTTATTATCGGATTTTTTTTTTTTTTATTTTTTTTTATTTTTTTTTTTTTATTTATTTATTTTTTTTGTGTGTGTGTGTAAAGAAAGAGAATAGTTAAAATTTTTGTCGCTAGAAGGCGCTAAACAGACACGTAAGATAATATGTAAAACAGAATTTCGCAGTTTAAACATGTCATTTTTTATTTTTCTATCCCTCTTGTGCATACACATTTATTTGCGATGCTATCTTTGTAGATAAAGCATCATTGGTGAAGATGTTTTACTTAGAATTTTAAATGCAATCATTTTTGTAGAAAAGTGCGGACATAGAATTTGTAATTAATTTACAGGGTTATACAAAATAATTCCGATATGTTATGTAATCATTTTGCATGAAATATGGTACAAGTATTTATGAATATATTTATAGAGAGAGAGAGATAGTTATAGAAAGAGAAATGCAGTGGGGTTTGAATGAGGCGGCACCATCCCCACTCAAAAACGTTTCTGTTCATGTAGGAATTCAGTCGAATCAATATATATATATATATATATATATATATATATAGTAATGGATCTGGAGATCAGGAAACTCAACGTCCTCTTTGCATCACGTATTACTCAACAGATAAATTTATTCATTCCTTATTATAATATATATATATATATATATATATATATATATATATATATATATACACACATATTGATTCGATTAACTTTCTACATAAACAGAAACGTTTCTGAGGGGGGCTGCCACCCCCCACCCCTCAACCTCCCGCAGTATTTTTCTTTCTATAACTATCTATATATATACGCATATATACTGTATTCCTAATTACTAATTGTCTTGTATTAATTCCCTGTAATTCATAAATACTTGCACCAAATTTCATACAAAATGATTACATAACACATCGAAAATATTTTGTGTAACTCTGTAACATAACTACCAATTCTATGGCCACAATTTTTCACAAAAAAAACACTCTTTTAAAATTATAATAAAATTTCATTTTATTTAAATTGGTGTAATCATGTTAAAATGCACTTTTAAGAAATACGACCGTAATAGTACAGTGGTGGACATAATTATAAGACACCTATCTAATTTGACAAACAGTGAAAGAAAAGATTCAGAGCTTAAAAATGTTTTATTAAATACGTCAAAAACATAAATTTATTCTGTTATCACACGTAATTGTTTTACAGAAATGATATTTTTATAGAGTTTAATAAAAAAAATTTTCAAAATACCATGGACAAAATTATAAGACACCCTAACATTTTAATTAAAACACCTGCTTTTTTTCGAAAATAATGTGCAATATGCAAATTTTCTGCACGCTGTTATGACGTCAGCGGTTAACTAAAGCAGACGATAACCGACTTCACGCATTTACAAACATGCCACGAGGTACAGAATTAAAAGAAAGTGAAATTCGCGAAATTTAGAGATTAAATGGAACTGGTGCTTCAATTAATAATATTTCAAAAGTTATTAAATGCTCTAGATGTGCAATTAGAAATGTTTCGAAACGAGGAATTAATGGATCGGTGATTAAAACATCTGGACGAATTCCTTGCTTGTCCTAGAGATACAAACGCCATGTGATTTTGCTCGCTACACGGAATAAGATGACCACTACAGGCATTAGAAAGGCTTTAAAACTGATTTGTTCAAGGAGAACCATTCGCAAGGTGTTGTATAATGCTTCCTATGTGAAATATAAAAAATTGAAGAAAAAACCACCTCTTCTAAGTCGGCACAAAATGGAGCGTCTAAACTTCACTAAACAAACTATGGCCTGGATCTCCAAATGGTGTTCTGTGATATTTTCTGATGAAAGAAAGTTTAACCTGGATGGTCCTGACGGGTTTCAATATTATTGGAATGATTTATGGAAGTCTCCTCATGTACTAATGAGCCGCCAAATGGGTGGAGGCTCAATAATGGTTTGGTCTAGTTTTTCGGCTCAAGGGAAAACGGATATTGTATTTATGTATTCAAGAATGAATTCCGAAAAGTATAAGAATCTTCTTAAAGGTCAACTAGCCATATACGGTAAACTTCTTTGGGGCGAAAAATGCACTTTCCAGCACGATAACGCGCCGATTCATGCATCACACGAAACAAAAAAGTGTCTTTCAGTGCAAAGTGTCAATGTTATCCCGTGGCCTTCTCGCTCCCCAGACTTAAATCCCATCGAAAACTTGTGGGGGATCTTAGCTCGTGCGGTTTACAGAAATGGGAGGCAGTTTATATGTGTCGAAGACCTAAAGAATGCTATAAAATGTGCTTGGGAAGAACTGTCTTGCGATATTTTGTTAGAATTGATAGACTCGATGCCGAATCGCATCTTTCATGCTATAAAAAACAATGGGACTCCACCAAATATTGAATAACCATGTTAGAGGATTTTCTTTTAGACCATTAGTGTCTGCTAATTATGTTGATCACTGTATTTGGAAAAAACGGTTGGTGTCTTATAATTTTGTCTATTATGTTTTTAAGTTTTTTCATTAAATTGTATGAAACTATCATTATTATAAAATAATTATACATGATAACAGAGTAAACTTATGTTTTTGACGTATTTAATAAAACATTTTTAAGCTCTGAATCTTTCTTTCACTATTTGTCAAATTACATAGGTGTCTTATAATTATGTCCACCACTGTATGAAATTTTTTTATGTATCCCGTAAGAGGAGAAACAGTAATTATATACACTAAAAGAGAATACATCTATTTAGTTAATTATAACTTGTTAATATTTCAATCTAATTTGACATCATTTGGATGATTGCAATACGTCATCGGAATTCTTTTGTGTGGTCCCGTAAATAATTTATTTAGCCTATACATATCCTCTTCCTAGAGAAAACACGCTTTTGAGCATCTTTATAATGTATGTTAATTGCATTATTTTCAATGCAACAAAAATGCATAAAATTGCGCTTAAGTAAAACTTTTCCAATATGCTCTAATTTCAGGAAAATTTTTTTGTGTCTGAGTAATCGAACCATAAACATTATGTACACCAGTAAAAACTATTAAGCTTATTCTACGTTTTTCATGAATAATTTTTCGAAATTTAACATAATTTGGATGATTACGTAACATAGTCAGAACACTTTTGTAATATCCTGTACATTAATTAGGAAGCCTAAGAGTACATATTTTATGCATAAAACATAAGTTTAAGCATCTCAGTAACTTGTGCTAATTTGATTGAGTTGGTTGCGAAGGGATGATGTTAAAATGCGTTTAAACTAAATGCGTTTGAATTATGCGTTTAACCCATATGTCTTAATCATAAGAATTTTGGCGTGTCCCTGTGCACAATCCATAAACAATAGAAACATAAAATATTATAAAATATTTTTATACAGAAACTGAAAGTGTTTGCCAATTTGCAAGTCAATCGGAGGATTTTAGCGGTCGCTATTGCGGTACATACAAATTCTGCCTATAGAGAGTGTAATGATAAGAAAACCTTGGCGTGTCCCTATACACGAACTACAAATGGGATACACACCCAAACCTATACAGCTAATTCCGTTGGGCGTATGAACATATGTACCAAATTGCATGCCAATAGCGTGACTTTTGCGGCCTCTATCGGGAGACAGTCAAACAAACAGAACTACAGACACACAGGCGGAATTCAAAATCTTTTTGAGTGTCCACAGGGAGGACTCTGCAAACGTTTCGGCAATTATATAATAAGGAATAAATAAAAATGATCTGTTGAATAATTTATGATGCAAATAGGACATTGAGACTCCTGATCTGCAAATCCACCAGTTATAATTATTTAAATATACACTATTTTTCCATAAATAACCGGGCACTTTCGATTTCTGACGCTTTTCAAATGTATCAAAAAGTACTGGGAATCATCTTGAGATTTTAGGAGAGTGCAGAGCATATTATACATGATGTATTTCAATGAAAGTATTGTCCCAAAAACAAAAACAGACGAGTAAAGAATTAAAGAAAAAGGAAAATCTTTGGGATCCCGGTGAAAAGTAACGCTCAAAATGATAACGATAGTATGTGTTTATGAGACATTTTCTTACTATCTCTATACATTTTAAGCTACCACATGCATTCAGGGAGATATAATTATTTGTTTTAAAAATTGCAAAAACAAACAATAAAAAAAAAAAAAAAAAAAAAAAAAAAACCTACACTCTTTATTAATTATAGCATTCAGGGTGTTAAACCCAATGGAAAGCCATTTTTAGTAAACTTGACACATAACATTAGTCCAAGACAACATAATTAATCAGAATACAAAGATATTATATATCTGTTAAAATGTGAACATTTTTACTAAATTATTTTGAATACGCATGTGCAAGCTTTACCGAAATTTTATTTGCATTTAATAGCCAAAAGTATTGGGATATGTATATGAAAACCCAGAACTAATATCGTGTAAATACAAAATGTTGTTCGCGATAGAATGACTATCTTATGAATGATGTTATATGTAATTCAGTTCCTCTCAAATAATAATAATAATAAAAAAAAACTACAAGGGATTTTACTCACATTTTTATTTTAATTCAATCGATTCAAACATTGTGTTCGTTGACTCTAATTAAATATTGATTAAACCCCCTTATCATTTTATTTATTTTTGAGAGGAACTGAAATTCAGTTAATTCGATCGCGTGTAACTTTTTGAATTTACGCGTGCAACTTCGGAATTCAGAGCGTGTTTCAAATATTACTTTTAACAGAATGAGCCCAAGGATTTTAAATTGTCCTTAATTTTTTACTGTTTTTCCTTCATGTATTCGAGGCAAAGCTTTTACTGAAGTGTATGAGGTATAATATGCTGTCTACACTCACGAAATTTCATGGTAATTCGTCAGTACTTTTTGAAATATTTGACAAAATATCTGAAATCTAAAGTGTCTGGTCATTTATGGAAATGTTGTTATATACTGAAACTATTTGAATACTTTCTATGGGTTCTATTGATAAGAGGATTTTAAGAAACATTTTTATGTTTGAATGCTGAAATTTGATGCGTACTTCAAGTTTTTCGAAATTTAAAATTGTGTTTTAAAGTCTAAATTAAAACGGAATCTAAAATACATACACTGTTTTACTTAACGTGTATTAGGTGAATTACCTATAATTAAAAAAGGATTTAGACTAAAATTAATAGAACATTTGAACAACACAAACATCTAAAAAGTAACTTTTCCATTAAGAAGCTATTTAAAAAATTTTTTTACGCTTCTCTGTGATAATTTCTCTTGAGCTATAACTTCTTCATAATATTAAATCTAACACATTTTAAATTTTTTAAATACTGATATACATTTTTTTTTTTTGTGTGTGTGTGTGTGTGTATATATATATATTATTGAATTTTTATTGTCCACTTGATGATTTTTCGCTACATCACTTCAGTGAAGCTTATAAGTTAAATAGTAAGAGAACAAAACTGATCTTACAAAATCATTTAAAGGACCTGTTCCGTTGTTTTCTTTCCATAGTTTTAAATAATCTGTGCAGTTTGTGTCGTATGGAGCCGGCAAATATTTCTTTTCCGTCTGAAAGATAAAAAATATTGTTGAATGTATCTCATAGGATAAAATAAT
Organism: Salticus scenicus; assembly: GCA_963930645.1. Lineage (NCBI taxonomy): Eukaryota > Metazoa > Arthropoda > Arachnida > Araneae > Salticidae > Salticus > Salticus scenicus. Next base: position 129,072,568 of record OZ005655.1, on the reverse strand, counting down.
ACCATTTCAAAGTATGTGTTTAAATTATATCAGTGTTAGCAGTTTATCGCAAAACTAAACCCCCAATCTTTTTTCAGATTGTTCACTAATGCAACAGTTTAATTTAGAGTTCAGCTTTTTTCAGAAATTATCACGTTAGAAACATTTACGTTATAATTTACAGCTTGTTATACTGGATTAATGTTCTACTTTATCTTACAAAAAAAAAAAAAAAAACAATTATTTTATACTAATCTATTTTCAGCAATGTCCAGTGTATGTGTAATTCCGGACAAAAAATTTTGTCTTCAAGTAAGTGCGCATAATTTAAATATTTTCATTGATATTAATCAAATTATTGATAGAGCTATTTATTGATTCTGTTTTGCTATTATCTTTATAACATATAATCGACCTAATTTTACGGGGGTCATGTTTAAAACAGATGTCATAGCAAATGCAGTGCATTTAGTAAATAGACAAAATATCTTCAGAATAATAATATTATATATATTTTTACGGAGGTCACACATGAAACTAACGTCATAATTTATTGAAATTAAATTTATTGAAATAAAGTATCTTCAAAAGAATAAAAGCCTTAATTTTCCGGGGATCACGATGGAAACTAACGTCATACCTATAAAATGTGTTGAACTAAAAAAAATATCTCCATCATTATAACTGCCTTATTTTTTTTTGAGTTCACGATCAAAACTAACGTCATAGTTATAATATTGCATTAGAATAAAGAAAGCAAATTTCATCCAATTTAAGCGAAATTCACAACAACAACAACAACAATAATAATAATAATAATAAAAGATAATTTAATATCACATCTAAAAAATAATTATAATAATAATAATAAAAAAAAAAAAAAAAAAAAAAAAAAAAAAAAGGAGAGAGTTGATCTTCTTGCTTTACTAAATGTTGTCTCCGTTCTTCACACGAGAAATAACAACACAATCTATTTTTGACAGTGCGGAAAATTTGAATAAAAATACTACAAAGAAAAAAAAAAAAATGTAGAAACTGAAAGCAATATACTGCCCAGAGAAAAACCTTCCAAAGTAGTACAAAACATGCATTTTGGAGAAATTTTAGGTAATGCGTTTTAATATGCCATTGTCTCAAAGGCTGATGCAGAATTACCATTGCGGAAAAAAAAATTAATTTGTAACGGACATTTCATAAATATGTTTGCACCGTAAAAAATAAAAGAAAAATAGATAACGAAAAAAAAAAAAAAAAAAATGAAATTCGAAGAATGTGTAGATACTGCTAGTGATTTACCAATTACAGTAGGCATGCAAAATAATAATAATTTTAATATATAAATAATAAAATAAATAAAATAATAATTATTATAACCATTAATTGCATTTATTATATTTAATAATTCATTATTTTAATAATCTCAAATGTATACTTACACTTTGAATAACAATTAAAAAAAATCTGGAGTGACTCCACTCGACTCTCCGAACATTGAGTAACTAACAGTTTTGTAGATAAAATAAAGAAAGAGGAGTTGCTAAACAAACAAAAAAGAGAAAACCATAACAGAGTGTTTGAGTATTTTTCTCCATATATCACACGAGGTTTTATTTAACGCTACTGAACTTTGAGCCCTTAGATCATAAGGATAAAGAATTTTTCGTTGTGTCCCTGTAAAAATCTATAAATGCTAGATTCACCAAAATGCTTATAGTTAGTGCAACAGTGATTTATAATATTCATACAAATTTTCAGCTCAATTGAATAAGGCGTTTAGATGCTATCGCTGGTCTCATAGGCCATAAAGATAAAGAAATTTTTTTTTGTGTCCCTGTAAAAAAACTGTAAGTGCTAAATTCACCAAAATCTATACAGTTGGTTCAAATGTGACCTATAACATGTCTACAAATTCTTTGCTGAGATTAATAAGGCGTTTAGACGCTATCACACTTTTAAAAATTTGGCAAAGAATTTTTCTTTGTGTCCCTGTAAAAAAACTATAAGTGCTAGATTCTCCAAAATTTATACAGATTGAGTATCTGTGACCTATAATATGTGTATAAAGTTTTTGCTCAATTGAATAAGGCGTTTAGATGCTATCGCACTTTTAAGATTTTAGTCCCTTGGCCATAATGATAAGGAATTTTTCTTTGTGTCCCTGTAAAAAAACTATAAGTGCTAGATTCACCAAAATCTATAGGGTTCGTACTATGGTGACTTACAATATACTTACCAACTTTCAGCTTATTCGAACAAAGCGTTTAGACGCTAGCGTGTTCACTCACAGACATACACACATACATACACACATACACACACACATACATACACACATACATACACACACACATACATACATCATCGTAAAAATAGTGAAAACGGACTCGTTGGACCTCGAAACGTATAGAAACATCAAAATCTCGAATTCGGATTTTTGACATGATTACAATACTTTCCTCACTATAGTGTTCGGAAAGTAATAAACAAACAAGGATATTAGCGTACATTTTTACTTCCATTACCCTACTACCGTAGGTAATGGAAGTATTGTATTCGGTCTGAAAATTCGATATCGGGTTTTCACCTGATTTACACGTTTTAAGGTCCCCTGAGTCCAAAAAAGTGGTTTTTGGCAATTGGTCAGTGTGTATGTATGTGTGTGTGTATGTATGTATGTGTGTATGTATGTGGAGAATCTTCTGGCTATTATAGCTCAGAAACTAATAAAGATAGAGCTACGAAACTTTAGAATTGAAATATGTCTGGTGTACAGATGAAATTTCCAAATTTTGGTGAAAATTGAAAAACCGGAAGTGGGACATCGGAAACCGGAAGTGGAACCGTAAGTCCGTATCTCAAAAACGGCTCTAACGATTTTCTTCAAATTTGCTATATAAACACTCTATTAGATGTCCTTTCGAACGATATAGTTGGTTAGTTCAGGAAAATTGATAGGCGTCCTGTATAAATAGCTCAATTTCAGGTCTCCCAAGGGCGTTCCTTTAAAAACAGCTGTACGGATTTTTTTCACACTCGCCATATTAACTCACTTTTAAATATCCTTTGTATGTAATTATTGTTTTCCGGTCAATAATTGACTTTTTGTAAAAAGTTGGTATCTTAAAAACGGCTCTAACGATTTTCTCTTTAGTTCACTTTTATGTTTTCTGATCGCATTATCTCTCAAAAATGCATATAATATGTGTAATAGTGGGTAATGGAAGTCGTGTGGTTGTTTCACACCAGATTTTTACTTTCCGAACACTATAGTGAGGAAAGTATTGTAATCACGTCAAAAATCCGAATTTGAGATTTTGATGTTTCTATACGCTTCAAGGTCCAATGAGTCCGTTTTTACTATTTTTGCGATGATGTATGTATGTGTGTGTGTATGTATGTGTGTATGTATGTGTGTATGTATGTGTGTATGTCTGTGAGTGAACACGCTAGCGTCTAAACGCTTTGTTCGAATAAGCTGAAAGTTGGTACGTATATTGTAAGTCACCATAGTACGAACCCTATAGATTTTGGTGAATCTAGCACTTATAGTTTTTTTACAGGGACACAAAGAAAAATTCTTTATCATTACGGCCTATGGGACCAAAATCTTAAAAGCGCGATAGCATCTAAACGCCTTATTCAATTGAGAAAAAAAATTATACACATATTATAGGTCACAGATACTCAACCTGTATAGATTTTGGAGAATCAAGGACTTATAGTTTTCTTACAGGGACATAAAGAAAAATTCTTTATCATTATGGCCAATGGGGCCAAATTTTTAAAAGTGTGATAGCGTCTAAACGCCTTATTAATACAAACAAAAAAATTTATACACATGTTATAAGTCACAGTTGCATACACTGTATAGATTTTGGTGAATCTAGCACTTACAGTTTTTTTACAGGGACACAAAGAAAAATTCTTTATCATTATGGCCTATGGGACCAAATTTTTAAAAGTGCGATAGCATCTAAACGCCTTATTCAATTGAGCTGAAAATTTATATGAATATTATAAATCACTGTTGCACTAACTATAAGCATTTTGGTGAATCTAGCATTTATAGGTTTTTACAGGGACACAACGAAAAATTCTTTATCATTATGATCTATGGGCTCAAAGATCAGTAGCGTTAAATAAAATATCGTGTAATATATGGAGAAAAATACTCAAACACTCTATAATGGTTTTCTCCCTTTTGTTTGTTTAACAACTCCTCTTTCTTTACTTTATCTACAAAACTGTTAATTACTCAATTTTCGGAAAGTCGAGTGGAGTCACTCCAGATTTTTTTATTTTTCATAAAGTGAACGTCAAAGTTTATTTGGCAATGCTTGAAATGTATTATTACACATTAAAAATAATTAAACAAGGATATGTACATACTAGATTGAATGCTCCATAAGAAAAAGCGTTGCATTATAGTATTGCGGCATTTGATTTTAATGTGCGCAGCAGTAGTCGGGCTTTACCTACTGATATTATACGAGATTCTTAACAGGTTATATGTAGCATTGTAAAAAGAATATTAGTATAAATAAACTTCTCTCTTTTGCTTACGAGTCAGGTGTTTTCTAATTCTAATACTTTTTTAAATTATAGATTTTTTTTTTTTTTTTTTTTTTTCCGAAAAATATTTTGATTAGAGGTAAGCAACTACTTTTTTCTATTCCAGACACACTTATGTGTTCCTTAAATCAAGTGTCAATGCTGTTATCAAATCAACAGTTTGGACGACCGCCGTAATTCGAATTTAAGTTCTCTAGTGCTACAAAACTTTGACGTGCCGTCATACAGTAAACACTTAATTTAAAACAAACATTGACATATTCTTTGCGGAACTTCAGAAAACTGGTGATTGTTTGATTATTTGTAAGAAAAAAAAAATTAAACGAACGGAGACAAACCAAGTATTGTGAAAGATGCTCAACGGCCTCAAAGCTTAGAGGACAAGAAGGAACGAAACAGAAATGTCATTTTCGAATTCCAGCTGACGCTAGACGTATGCTGATATATTTCTCTCACAGTCAGTTACATATTGCATACTGCCTTTTGTAAACTTCTAACAATCTTTTTATTTATATTTCCTTAGGAAAAATTAAAACTATTTTTTACACAGAAGTTTCAAAGATCCGTAAACATGTTTTATCGACCTATTTGGATAAGTTTAGAATCCATTTATTAAAAACTCTCTATCGTAATATCACCAAAGCTGAAAGATCCTTTATTTTATTTTAATTTCATCTCATGCTTTATTTACTTTGTTCTTCCATTAATTCAATAAATGTACAAGCACAACCTCAATCCAAGCAGCGCCTTACAATTCGACTTATTTTAATAAAAACAGAATACTACCTATAATGATCGTTGGGATCTATAAAAAAATTATAATAATGTGGAGGTTAATAAAAATATTAAACATAAATCAATCATCAGGTCTAAGCGTCGAGTCTTCTGAAATAAATAAAACATAATAAATTTAATTGTTGCTTCAAAACGCCGTAGAGTTCACTACATTTGAATTAATAAAAAAATTTGAATAAATAAAAAAATTCCTTTTTCTTGAATTTGTTTATGACACGTTGAAATTAACAATTTACCGAATTCCCCCATATCCTGAACACATTTCCGATATCCATCCATCTGTCTATATCTATATCTATATATATATATGTGTGTGTGTTTGTGTACGTCTTTCAGCAATACCCTTAGATAAAAGCTGCGTAAGTAACGAAAATGAATAAAATAAAGTTCATACCAATTATCAACTTTCTAGGTCAATCAGTTTTCAAATTGTACAAGAGAGCTCCTCTTTTACCTGCATTTCACCTACGTTTTTTAAGGGGGTTGAGTAACTTTCACATAGCATAGTGAATATTCACTTCAATGAAGAATAATTTTCATGCCAAAATTTTAGCTTGTGTGATTTACGAATTAAATAGCAAACAACATTCTTTTCTCCTTCGTATTTCAAAAGATGGAGCTTTTTTTAAATAATACAGTGACTCCTTTCAGGTACTAAGGAATGTGTGTGCCAAATGTCTTTATAATTCGTCAAAAGATCTAGATTTGTATAGTGGATAAAAATACATTCACATCTGCATATATATATATGGATATGATGGAATGATAAATTAAAAAAAAAATCTAGTGTGTAACAGCCACACGACTTCCATTACCCAGTACTACACACATTATAAACATTTTATATACATTTTTGATTTAAATAAGTAACAAAATTATGACAAAAAATCCGTACAGCTGTTTTTAAAGGAATGCCCTTGGGAGACCTGAAATTGAGCTATTTATACAGGAAGCCTATTAATTTTCCTGAACTAACCAACTATATCATTCGCAAGGACATCTAATAGAGTGTTTATATAGCAAATTTGAAGAAAATCGTTAGAGCCGTTTTTGAGATACGGACTTACGGTCCCACTTCCGGCTTCCGATGTCCCATTTCCTGTTAAGCTCAATTATTGACAGGAAAACAATAATTACATACAAAAGCATATTTAAAAGTGAGTTAAAATGGCGAGTTTGAAAAAAATCCGTACAACCGTTTTTAAAGGAACGCCTTTGCGAGGCCTCAAAATGAGCTATTTATACAGGACGCCTATCAATTTTCCTGAACTAACCAACTATATCATTCGAAAGGGCATCTAATAGAGTTTTTATATATCAAGTTTGAAGAAAATCGTTAGAGCCGTTTTTGAGATACGGACTTACGGTCCCACTTTCGGTTTTTGAATTTTCACCAAAATTTGGAAATTTCATCTGTGCACCAGACGTATTTCAATTCTAAAGTTTCGTAGCTCTATCTTTATTAGTTTCTGAGCTATAATAGCCAGAATATTCTCCACATACATACATACACACTGACCAATTGCCAAAAACCACTTTTTTGGACTCAGGGGACCTTAAAACGTGTAAATCAGGTGAAAACCCGATATCGAATTTTCAGACCGAAAACAATACTTCCATTACCTACGGTAGTAGGGTAATGGAAGTAATAATAATTTTAATGAAAAACGAATTACCATGGAAACTGTAGCCATATATTCGATGCCTCCTCTGAGAGAATATCCTTCTATAAAAGGATTTACTAATTTTCTTGCATCGTGGACAACTATGTGCATAAATATCGCATCCTTATAGATTGCGTATTCTTCTGGTTCAGTATTAATAGTGAGCTTAATAGCTATAATGTATAAAAAAGATAGTTTATAGTTGGTGATACAAATATATTTTAACAATTCAGTAAACTTAATCATTAATACTTAATTCAAAAGTAGAAGGTAAAACATTGGTAGTTATTAATTAACATAATTTTTTTAACTAGAAGAGAACGAAAGTTATGAAGCATCTTTAGACCATAAAAGAATACTTAAAAAAAAAAAAAAAAAAAATGTAATTTCAGAAAATTTTGGAGTGGAAGGCTGATGGCCTTCCGCTTTACGTGCGGATGCTCAAACCATCGAGCTACCCTGGCTGATTACCAGCTAGCCATTTCTTACATAACATTCGTTGGCAAAGTCACCGAGTCTGTAAACACAGCTACATCAAGTGACATCAATATTCATGGCACAACTCAAATCCATGGCACAATGGAGTTGTACTATGAATATTAATGTCACTTGATATAGCTGTGTTTACGGACTCGGTGACTTTGCCAACGAATGTTATTTGAGAAATGCCTAGTTGGTAATCAGCCAAGGGTAGCTCGATGGTTTGAGCATCCGCACGTAAAGCGGAAGGTCCGGGTTCGATTCCCAGCTCAGTATTTTTCTCATAGTTGGTATAAAATATCAGCCTTCCACTCCAAAATTTTCTGAAATGAATTTTCATGGTTGATAAATAAATTTCTAAAAAAAAAATTGTAATATTACAAAACTGTTTCTTCTACTTATTCAATTTTCACGAAATAGGAAATCAAGCATCAGTTTTCGGTTGTAAGTTCTAACGCACATTGTAATGAGAATTCTTTATTAGTCAGTTCCTTTTATTTATAATTTTAATTATTATTTTTTGGTACATTTTATTATTTTATGAACATTATTATTATTCGGCATTGTAAAGTGAAGATTGCTAGTATAATTTAAAAATCCTATATCCAATATCAAATAAGACTTGTTATTATAAAATTACAATTTTAAATACAATGATAATTCTAATAATAAATATCCTAAAGAATAGCTCTCTAACATGGATCGGTTAGGAATACATTTTATCGAAACAATATCACAGAAACATTACTGCTAAACGCATTTATAAGATTCATAGTATGAACTAAATAAAAAAAGAAAAAAAAAAAGGAGAAAGAAAGTGAGAGAGAAAGTCTGAAGATAATACCTTATATATATATAGTAGTATTATATAGATCAGGGCACGAAATTTCAGCTCGCCAGCGCACCATTGGCGAGTGGAATTTTTACTGTGGCAAGTAAAAATTTGGTCTAGTTATACATAGAATTCTTAAATGATACGGTGACAGAAAACTTTTTTTTTTTTTTTTTTTTTTTTACAGATTTAAATATTTCAAAATTTTGCCATCTTATAACCTCATATTTAACCCCAGCCTGAGAAAGGAAAAATGTTTAATGCATGCATAAAAGTTTTAATCTCTTTGGCAGTTTCGTTTCTCCCACTGTGATTTCTCCAAGCAGAGTGAGAATAGATGAGCGGAGAGCCTTTCTGCTTTTCGCTAACTATCCGAAAAAAGAGAAATGTTAAAGTTTGCCTATACGATATTAGCGCATGAAAATGAACCCGAACTCTTTTAAAGATGCTGCATATGTTTATTTTGTGGAATAATGATCAAAAAACAGTTTAAATCTTCCTGTCTTTTACTGAAACGCGCTTGTAATGATTTGTAAGCATGTAAGCAATGATTACATCGAAAAAGTTATTTCCAAGGCTATTTCAAATAATAACAATGAACAAGTTATATACATTGGCATTCCGTCTGATTAAAAAAATAAATTGAAAGAAAAAGACATTTCTGATGTAAAAAGTAAATAAATGAATAGGTAAATAAGGAGGCTCAATCTTTCATAATAAAAAGATTTACACAGGATACTGTTTAACAAAGAGGGTTTTTTTTTTCCTTCTTTTTTTCTTTAATGAATCTTTTCATTTGTGTTAATAGATATTTTAATCTTTTTCAAATCTCAAATACAATACATTATAATGATTTTCAATTACAGATGATTCTGAGACATGACATATACAACACACTTTTAATATATAAAATTTTAAACATATTTATAAAAACATTTCAAACAGTTAGAAAAAAAATAATAAAGCGTAAAAAGGAAAAAAAAAAAATGACAACGCCATTTTATGGTAAGTAAAAATTTTTTTTCGGCGAGTATAATCTGAGCTGAAATTTCGGTCCCTGATATAGATAGATACAGATAGATATAGATATAGATATAGAAATTATACTAACGTATGCTGCACCAAAATCGAGGATGTTTCTACACAGCGAATGGCAACAACTAAATGTAAAAAAAATTAAAAGTAGATTTTATAAATGGAAGCGCCGGCCTAGTGACTCGGTTGGTTGGGAGCTGCCTTCTAAAAAACATGGTCCTAAGTTCGACTTCTATTTTAGAAACATACGTTTATGGTGTTCTACACTGGTTCTCAAAATTATAAGGACACCCGTTTTTCTATATTAACTAAACACTGAACACTATTAGTTAAACAAATATATTTTTTATTAATTTGAATTTCATTAATAGACTATATTTAAAAAGTTTTATCGTTTTTCTATCTTAAGAAATCTTTAAATACGGTCAAAAAGATTATTTTTCAGGTGTTCACAATTATAAGGACAGCTCGAATCTTAGTAATATATATATATATATTTTTTTTTTTTAGTTATTCTTTAAATTAATATTTTACTGGGTCTCTTATTAAGGTGAAACAGTCAGACATTCTCTCTGGTATATATATATATATATATATATATATATATATTATATATATATTATATATATATATATATATATATATATATATATATATATATATACAATTTCAATACCATTTCGTACAGCCTAGATGATATTCTGAATACATTTAAACTATTTAAAATTGCTTTCTACTTGCATGCACTTTTATGATAAGTTAAGGTTTTTTCAACTTTTAGGCCATGGAAAAGACAATAATACAGAAGTTTATTTCTTCAAACTATTTCCTATTGCTCTAGAAACAGAGCAAAAACTTAAATCTTGTTTAAAAAAATATTATTACCCTTCCCCCCCCCCCCCAAATCTAACAAAAATCTAAGAATTTCACGTTTAAAATTTGCGGATATTCTCTTGATGTTTATAATAATAGAAAACATTACTAAATTCATTCTGCCTTCAGTAGAAACAGCTCCCCAGAGCACCAGAGATCCACCTTTAAAATGCCCGACTCATATCTTCCTTTAAAAAATCTGCTCTGTCTTTTGCTATCTTCAAATCGTGTCAGTAATTGTTAACCCTACAAGGCTCACTTTTTTTTTTTTTTTTTTTTGTTTTTTTTTTGTTTTAGTGCGCGACAAAAATATGTAGGTTGTAATTAGTGATCAGACGATATGGAAAACTTATAAAAATAAAACTATATTTTACGGAAAAATCAACTTTTTATTTCAGTTCCACATACGGTACACTAAGCCTTAACTATACTTTTTGGTATTAAACTAGTACAACTGAGTTGTTTTGGAAATAGTATTGTATATTGGACACACATGCATAGAACAACACAGTATTTTTTTCGCTTCAAAACTGTTCAATAACTATTCTTTTTTATATTTTTGAATTCAGGCAAACGACTAACGTATCACTTTCATTCAAATTTCACGCTGAGTGCACTATAACAAAAACACGAACGACATCCTTAGGTAAAGATTCATATTACTACATTGCTAAATGTCAGTAGCTTCTATCAAGATGTCAAGAGATGTCGCTACTAATAGTTTTATAGCTATCGGAACGATTAAAATCGGTGTTCCACATATGGAACTGAGTGCCTTGTAGGGTTAAAACCATTTGGTTAATCAAGAATAAAATGTTTTTCATCAATGCAACATTTTACCATTTCATATTGTCTTTATTCAACTTTAACATAGACGTTCTTACCCCCATAAAATGCTTATTGATTATTACAGGTTTTTTATTCATTTTAACATATTATTAATTATTCTAAACATGCATCAATGTGAACCCCAACCTTTCGTTAAAAATCACGAGCAAATTCAGTAGCAGTCATTTTGCGTAGAACAGTAAGAGGAATTATGAGTCATCGATCTCTGTAAAACAACTCTGATTTTGCATCAGATCTCTCTCCTATCGAACCAGCATTTTAGCGTTTGATCACATTTCCTTCAGCAATTTTAGATCTTTGAATTTCATTAGAAATTCGGCGGATTGAAATTATCCATCCACTTAAAAAACACATGTATCATACTTCACTACATGAAAGCTCTTTTTTTTTTTTTTTTTTTTTTTTTTTTTTTCCGACGAATTATCAGTAATGCCCGTCCAAGAAGAATTAAAGGCTTATAAATGAATTAATCTAGTCCAGTAGTTAACAATTTCGCATGTCAACTGTAATTTATCCGCTAGTAAGTTAAATAAAACGAAAAAAACCTTGTTTCTCCCTATAATTATGAACACCTAAAAACGTGGAGAAAAAGATATTTTGCATTATCTTTCATTAATTTTGTTTCATATTAAAAAAATTATAGCAGTTGTGGTTTTTAGAATACTAGATATATTAAGTTCACTTAGTATAATCTTGTTCACAATTATTTTTACATTAGTTATTTGATAAACTGTTCTTATAAATATGAGAAGAAGTTTAATACATACAAAAATAAATTGCTATTATGAACTATGTTACATGGATCATTCGAGACAAAGTCATTGTATCTATAAGCATTAAAGCTGTAAAAAATAAATAAATAAAAGCAATATTTATATCATACACCTATTTTTATGGTGGAATGAGTATTAATTTATTACGGGAACATAAGAAAGTGGGGCAAAGATGAGTGAGCTAACAGTAAGCAAAACATTATTATTATTTTTTTATTTTTTTATTTTTTTTTTTTTAATTAGAAAGATTGCAGTGTAAAGGCTGATTTTTTATACCAAATATGTGAAAAATACTAGAGCCGGGAATCGAACCCGGGCTCGATATTTGTGTTATTGAACATAATTTCTGATCCATTTTTTGTCAATTAACGCGTTATTACCAATAATTTAATTTGAATGTTTATAAACACTGAGACCCCCCTCCCCCACCACAATTTTATCGTTTAAAAATCTAATTTTCGAACAGATTTTAATACGACGTCCATCATGTACGCTTTAATATTAAGCCAAATTTTAAAAACAAACGGATTTGTCAGGAAAATTTCAATTTTAGAAAGAATTTTAAAAATGACAAAGATAAGGCAAGTAACGATAACATAAAAAGTATTAATTTTAGAATGAAAATCAAAAAATTATGATGCCAGTTAGCAAAAGAATTCAATGTTAATGAAATACTTGCGAGATAAGTTTTAACAAAATATAATTACTTTTGGCTTTTTAAACTGAAAATATGACTCTAGGCATCCCCGTTACTCATGCAAGGGACATAACCAAAATCTAAAAAGCCAATGTTTAAAATATCTATTTGTATTACGTTTAAATCGTAGAAGGAATTCAGAAAAAGTGTTTAGGAACATAATTTCTTAAAATACAATGCAATAATCATTAAAGAAAGCAGGTTTAAATGGCAGAAGGTCTTGAAGAATTCCTTTCTTAACGACAAAAAAATGAGAAAACAAGACTTCAGTGGGATAAAAAAATTAAAAAAATGCTCAGTTAATTATAAGACTGAATTTTTTTTCTGATGATTTAGTTTGACGTATTTCACTGTGAAGAAAATGTAACCGACTTTGTTAAAATTTCACTCTTTAAACAGGGAACTATTCTCCGTACTTTATTGTACGAGGTGCATAACTTTTCAAGGAGTCAAACAAATTTCCATACTCAAGCGATAAATTAAACTCGAAATAAAACTCGACCATTATAAAAAAGATGTCTAACCGACAGTTTTGGAGGTATCTCAGACTTTCCCACAATGAGCATTTCAATATGATAATACACCTTCTCATAAAGAATGTCGTAGATAGTCCCACAAAGAATGCTGAAGACTTTCTTCTTTACTAGACCTGAAAATAGTCCTAACCTCAATACGCTCGAAAATGCATTTTTAAAAGGCGGGGGGGGGGGGATTTCGAAATTTGTAACCTACAACTTTGCAAGAATTAGAAACTATTATGTACGATATTTGGCACAATGAAATGTCTGAGGGTGAGGACTATGTTTAAAAAATGTATAATGCTATGCCCTTGCGTATCAAAACAAAAATTCCATAAAAAAGTGGGATTACCCAATGTAGAATAAATATTTTTATTAAGTAAATGTTTAAAGTTAACAAATTAATGTTTTTTTTTTCATATATTAAAATATAACGTGTTTATTTCAGATGATAAATCATAATATAATACAAAGTTTATGCTTATTATATTAAGTTTACAAAGAAACTTGTATGCAGATTTTTATTAAGTGCTTCGTAGAGTGTAATAAAGAAAATTACTAAATCAAAAATGTACATAGGTATCATTTTATCTTTATGCAAACATTACAGTTATATTTGTTTCCATCATTAGTTTTGAAGTTATTACAAATAAAAAAAGATATGTCAACTTTTCTGCAACGTGGTCTTCTTTTTTTTAGTTTCACATCATATATATATATAACGTTTAAAGCAAAATATAAATTTTAAAAAGAGCTATCAAAAATAAGGAAATATTTTATCTGAGGCAGAGAACGCAAAATTTAGAGTTCGGTTTGAAAAATTCAATGTTGGCCACTTTGGCACCCATATTCTGGGAATCAACCTTTATTTTGAAGGTGTTTTTCTAAATGTAGAAAACATTAAATTATTTATTATTGATATTTTATTTCTTATTTATTAAGAATGAAAAAAAATACACCCGTAATTGGATAACTGCAGCAATTTTCAACTCTTCTCTGTTAGCTAATTCTGTTACGAAATGATTTTTAGTTCATTATATCGAGAAAAACGTTTTAAATTTTCACGGTATTTGCCTAAGATTTTCATATAATAAGCTCAATACATATGACTAATAAACTAGTGGATCTGCAGATCAGGAGCGTCAACGTCCTATTTATATCATGCATTATTGTCTAGGTTGCCTGAGTGAGTAATGCCGACCGGTTTGTCGGCCTGGATAGCTCAATTGGTAGAGCCTTGACCTTGTAAGTCAAAGATCCGGAGTTCGACTCCCGGTCCAGGCATTCTTTTCACTCAGTCGAAAAAAAAATATATATACTGATGTTGTTAAAACAAGTACTCTTAAAACGTATAAAACCGCTAAAACTTGGAGGTTACTTTTTTTTTTTTTACCCAACATTTTCTTCCTACGAATATAAATAAAAATCCTGCATAATAAAATTTTATTCTCTTTGATAAATGTAGGAATAATATTAGAAATAGAGTATAAATTTATTTAAAAAAAAATTACTTATAAGAAAAACTAACGGTACGATTTTTCTGGAATGAACAGCGAGTATTTTTTCTTCGTTTACTTCTTTCATTCACTTCTTTTTTTTAAGATTACAAAGATAGTTTTCATTTTAAAATGTGTCTACTAACTCTCAAATCAGACCTTAAAAATAGTAATAACCATAAAAAGAAAAATCTCACAGAGAGTGTTGGGATATACAGCAGGCTCAACATTTGGTTTTCCCCATAAAGTTTCGATGGAATAGCCCATGTTAGGCTTGTTGTACATCAGGAATGGATTTTGTAGGTAAGGCATCCTGAAAAACAGATTGAAATAACATAAGAATGCATAACAAACTTACACACATAGACAGACATACAAACCTAACAGAAAAAAATCAGTTCTTCAGGTAGAGGACGACTTGAAACATGTAAATATAGCAAAATCTTGATCTCAAAAATTCAATCTCGGAACAATACTTTTTCTATCATATATGGATAAGCGAAAGTAAAAACCATTATTGTAAATGTGACTCCGCCCAACAAAACTCTTATATTTCTTAGGCAGTCAAAAAACAAGGACTGATATCAGAATTCTCATCAGAATTCTCCGTCCTGGGAACTCTACGACTTGGTTAATAAAAACGTGCCAATAATTTTGCATATACTTTTTTAATAAATAATTATCGCTTTCAAATTTCGTTGTTAGCTGTGCTACTGTTTTAACAGCATTATAAAGATATAAAGAATTTTTTCGGTGAGTTGCGTAAATAATATTTTTCTATCAGTCTTCGCTTTTTTATCAGTTAAAACTTCTACATAAGGAATGCACTCCGCTATAAAGTACTTAAAATTATAGCTTTATAATGCAGACAAAAACTAATACAGCTAATAACGAAGGTTGAAAACGCTAAGGATTTAATAGAAAGGTATATGCAAAGTTATAGAACGATCTTTATTAACCCAAGCCTTGCAGTCCCAGAAATTGATAGCGGTGGAGAATTCCGATATCATTTTTTTTTTTTTTTTTTTTTTTTTTTTTTTGTAACTGCCTAAGAAACATAAAATTTTTTATTGGGTGGGATAACTTTTACAATAGTATTGCTTTTTCTTATGAGATATCACACCTTTTTTAAGTTATGTATGTGCGTTTATAAATATAGCACGTATGCACAATAGATATTTGTGATTATCATTTAAAATTATCAGATTCTACAAATTCCGAGGGAATAAATTTTGATGAGGATCCTTGTGCTGGTTGTGGAGGAATGTATAAAACTCGTACTTACCCCACTTAAAATTATCTTGAGATAATCTTAAAAATATTCTACTTCCTACAGAAATATTAAAAATATCTGAATAAATTTTGCAGATTTAGATTTATCACCAAAATAACCAGTTTTTTTTTTTTTTTTTTTTTTTTTTTTTTTTTTTTTACGACGTTTTATGGGCATTATAAAGATTTGGTTTCATCATTAAAATAACTTCATATTTTTTGAAGATATAACACGAACACTTTCATTATTTTAGGTTAGAGCAAAAAGTTAAAATTAAATCTCCAAAATATTTGTAGAACGTTCGTCGGTATTTTGAATCATAAACAGCTTAGTATACGTGTTTGTGCATTGTGTGTCATGTGAATTATGATAATCCATTTCTTTGCTTTTATTAAAATTTATATAATTATAAAACAACGACCATACATTTTGCTTCAAGCTCCTGCAATGGAATTCATTCAAGTTTAGAGAATTACAACTCAACTCGAAGATAGAACGAGGTAAAAATAAAAAAAATGTTTGTTTACAATATATACAGTCGGCGTGCTGGCGTTAGGAGTAGCTATAATGGCGATTAGAGTGGTTGCTTGATTGCACTTTGTTAAACATATCTTTTGTTTCATTTGTTGTGTTATTTTCTTACATTATTTTAAATGATAAATGATCAGTATAATAAGTAATAACCATAAATATTAGCAATGTTTTCAAAAATCAACTAAAAAAAAATATACCAAAATTTAGGGTTATACATTTGTTGATCAAGAATGTTTTACTTGGAATAATTAAAATGAGTAATTCAATAATAGATTGGGTAGTTAGGATAGATTCGGTAATTGCATAGATTTATGCATTTCACCAAATTTAAGTTGGAAATGACAAATATACTAAACAAACCATGTTACTGTTTAAATGATGTGCAAAATTGTTGTTTTTTAAGTTAACCATTTGCTTTGTTTCTTTTTAAAATATTTATATCACTTAAAATGAAATTTAAAGTTTTTCCTTAGTGTTAGAAAGTAAATATTAATTACATATGTTTCATAAAATTTAGTATTTAATATATAAATGTATTTAATGCTCATAAATATGCAAATTATAGCAATTTTCATTTATAACTAATATATATACTAGCTGGAACCCGTGGACTTCGACGGTCACTTTATTGACCGTAATGTTTCAAAAATCGTCGTATCATTATTTAAATGTATTTCAAGTTAAAACATCTAATATAATTTACAACATTTCACTTAAAAAAAAAAAAAAAGAAATTCGGAAAAATGGTTATAAATTGAAGTACTATATATGACATCACTTTCTACAAAGTACTGTCAATGTGACGTCAAACTGACTCCAAATAAAACAGTTGCTATCTTTTATTTTCTATTTCTTTTAATACTAAGGCTACATGTTAGCTGGCCCGCCCGGCATTGCTCGGACCCATGATAATAACCTTAATTGAACCTTAAATTTGTATAATTTTATATCTTTAACTCGATATTGTTTGAATTTCTATTTTTAAATAAAGGCATTGCGAAAAAAATAATCAGCTGTAACAAAAAAATGACCTCGAACCGAACGAAACTCAGTCTTGTGACACCGGTATCTGCGGCAGCACATACGTGAGCCGCTAATAACATAAAAAAAATTCCCAAAAATTAACCTGCAACCGAAAGAACGCACCCGGTGTTGCCCGGGCCCATGATAATAACCTTAAATGCACCTTAAATTTGTATGGTTTTATATCTTTAACTCGATTTTGTTTGAAATTCTATTTTTAAATGAAAACGTTACAATAATAATAATAATAATAATAATAATAATAATAATAATAATAATCATCTGTAACAAAAAAAATTAATTCAAACAGAACGGAACTCGGGTTCGTATCCCAGTGCCTGTGGCACGCATATGCAGGCCGCTATTAACATGAAAAAATTCTCAAAAATTAACCTTGAACCGAACGAACCTCTGACTCGTGTTACCGCTGCCTGCGGCTTCGGCACCGTATAGCAGGCATGCTACGCACGCACTGCAAAATCCCCTTTCCTCCAACAGGGAGCGCAGTATGTTGTATACGAACATCAACCAATCACCTTGAATTTCCAAGACCTTTCAAATAAGGTGTCACATGGGGGTATCAACTGCAAAATCCCTTAGTTGCACTTTCCAACGCCAGGGGGAGCAGTTTGTTCTGTATGAATATCACCAACGGTGAGGAAATACCAAGACCTTTAAAATAATATATAACATGATATGGTCTACTACAAAATCATCTAATTCCATTTTTCCCCACCAGGGGGCGCACTATATTGTATAAAAACATCCCCAATCAACATGAAATTTCAAGACCTCTATCACGAATCGCCTTGGATTTCCAAGACCTTTTAAATAAGGTGTCACATGGTTTTGTACTCTGCCAAATCCTTTAGTTGCACTTTCCACCGCCAGGGTGCGCACTGTGTTCTGTACGAACATCACCAACGGTCAGGAAATACCAAGACCTTTAAAATAAGATGTAACATGATAGGGTCTACAGCAAAATCACTTAGTTCCACTATAGTCGCACTATACTGTATACAAACATCCCCAATCGACATGAAATTTCAAGACCTTTAAAATGAGGTGCTACATGTGTGGGTCTAGAACGGATTTCCCTCTCAAACTAATTTCCCCCCTTTCCCCTCCCCTCCAAATCTACTTTTCCCCTTTCCCCCCCTTTAAAATAGAAAATTCCAAATTCGTAGATATTGATTTTTTAGTAAGCGACTCTAGTCCCCATATGTACAATTTCTTCACCGTGAAGTAATTTGAAGCTTAGTTGAGCTCGTAAACGTGTTTTAACTGTGTAAACGTGTTAAGCTCGTAAACGTGTTAACCCAAACGGGTGGGAAACGGTTTCCCAGCCGTTTCCACCGGGGGAGAAACGGTTTCCCCCCCGGAGGGAAACCATTAGACTTTTTTTTTATTTTTCTCTTCTCATAGCACATCTCTACAGACCAAGACCTTTTTTAAGACACCTCAACCAAATTTTTACACCAAGTAGTTCTCTCAATATAGTGGAGACAGACAAAAACATGTTTCAAATTAATATATATAGATATTTAAAATAAAATAAAAATAAAAATAAATAAAAATTATACAGACACGACATTATTTCATTATTTAAAACATGAAAATCTGACAGTGACAGATTTTAATTTAGTGCCAGAGGCCTACTGCTAAACTTATTAATATCGACAAATTCTTTTTTAGTTAATTCGTGACAATCTAAATTCCATGGTAAAGTTTTCATTAAATCAAACCAATGTGTTTTAGCTGCAGATACTGTAACGAATAACGTTGGAAGTCCAAACTGTCTTATAGCCGCAAAACAACGTTTTTTCTCTTTTTCCCAATGAGGGGGAGGTGTGCCTTGGGGGGGAGACTCATGTCAAAGTTGTACCTTGGGGGGGACTCATGTCAAAGTTGTGCCTTGGGGGCACTCATGTCACAGTTGGGCCTGGGGGGGGACTCATGTCAAAGTTGGGCCTTGGGGGGACTCATGTCAAAGTTGTACCTTGGGGGGGGACTCATGTTAAAGTTGGGCCTGGGGGGACTCATGTCAAAGTTGTGCCTTGGGGGGGACTTCATTCAATAAATCCCCATTCAATAAACCGACTGAAATAGGCCCTTAGCACTATTAAGAGTGACGTATAAAAATTCGACAACGCTGTACCGACTGAAATAGGCCTCTAGCACTAAAAAAGGAAAAATGCATATACAAATATTTTTGTAATAAATGAGGAAAGGAAATCAACGCATTTAAGAAATTAGTTTTCGGATTTCGAGGTACAATGTCGCCCGAAGGTGAAAACTGGGGCCTCATATTCAAAAGTTTATATATTTAAAAGCTGCTTTTTTCTTTTTTTTTTTTTTTTTTTTTTTTTTTTTTGCTTCATTTTAAAGAAGGTAACAGATAAAAGTAAAAAGTAGTTACAGATTGCATTTTGAGAATGATTTTTGTGTGTGTGTGTGTGTGTGTGTGAAACAAATGTTAAAAAAAAAATTTCTTTTAGCGCAAAAATTAGCAATTATTGGTAAGTTTTAAAAATTTAGCAATTATTGGTAAGTTTTATTGTAAATATACAATAAAAGTTTAAAATGTGTTTACTTTAGGTGAATATAATGTTCCTTTTGTGCATTGAAGTATAAGTATGCAGAATAAGGGGCTTTTGATGGAAATTTTTAAGAAATTAGTTTTCGGATTTCGCGGTACAATATCCCCGGAACGTGAAAACTTATATAATCTCGTATTCAAATATTTATATATTCAAAAAAAAAGCTTTTTTTTTTTTTTTTTTTTTTTTTTTTTGCTCCATTTTAAAGAAAATAATGGAATAAAGTAAATAAAAATTGCATTTTGAGTATAATTTTTTTTGTTTTTCGTGAAACAAATGTGAAAATAAATATCCTTTTAGCGCTTCGCAAAAATTAGCAATTAATGGTAAGTTTTATGGTAAATATACAGCAAAAAGTTTAAAATGTGTTTACTCTAGGTGAATATAATGTTCCTTTTGTGCATTGAAGTATAAGCATGCAATATAAGGGGCTTTTGATGGAAATTTTTAAGAAATTAATTTTCGGATTTCGCGGTACGATGTCGATCGAACGAAAAAACTCATATAAGCTCATATTCAAAAATTTATACATTTAAAAACATTTTTTTTTTCTCCATTTTAAAGAAGTTAATAGATAAAAGCAAAAAGTAGTTACAGATTGCATTTTGTATAAGATTTTTGTTTTTTGTTTTTTGTGAAACAAATGTGAAAAAAAAATTCCTTTTAGCGCTTCGCAAAAATTAGCAATTATTGGAAAGTGTTATTGTAAATATACAACAAAATGTTTAAAATGTGTTTACTTTAGGTGAATATAATGTTCCTTTTGTGCATTGAAGTATACGTATGCAGAATAAGGGGCTTTTGATGGAAATTTTTAAGAAATTAGTTTTCGGATTTCGCCTTACAATGTCGCCGGAACCTGAAAACTCATATAATCTCCTATTCAAAAAGTTATATATTTCAAAGCTTTTTTTTTTTTTTTTTGCTTCATTTTAAAGAATGTAATAGATAAAAGTATAAAGTAGTTACAGATTGCATTTTGAGTATGATTTTCTTTGTTTTTTGTGAAACAAATGTGAAAAAAAAAATATTTTAGCTCTTCGCAAAAATTAGCAATTATTGGTCAGTTTTATTGTAAATATACAGTAAAAGGTTTGAAAATGTTTTCATTTCAAATGAATTTCATGTTCCTTTTGTGCATTGAATTATATATAAGTAAAATATGGTGCATTTTTATAAAAAAATTTAACAAATTAAGTTTTACATTTCGAGGTATGGTGTCGATCGAAAGCCAAAAACTGATATGAGGTCGTATTAAAAAATTTATACGTTTAAAAACTTTTTTTTGCTCCATTTTAAAGAAAATAATAGATAGCATTATTAAATAGATATAAATTGGAGTTTGATTAGTATATATATATTTTTTAATTATTATTAGCAGTTGTTTTTTTTTTCTTGTAAATATACAATAAACCACTTTTATGGCGTGTTTTCTTTAAGTAAATTACATGTTTCTTTTGTGCACATACATGTATAAATAAGCATAATAAGGTTATTTTTATAAAGATCGAAATAAATAAAAGCATTGCCATAAGTTTTTAAACAGACACACACACATACAAAATAGTCTGAATATTGTAGAAAATATCTGATAGAAGCATTAAAATAGGGATTGAAACTCATTTAGAATGATGAATGTCAATTGTTTGTGATACTTTTTATTAATTAATTTAAAAAATTTCATTTTATTTTTATTACAAAGCTATTTTTTTTGGTTGTTTAAGCATTTTTAATATAGTTATATAACTAAATTTTTGCTAATAACTATTAATGTTTTTGAAAAATTCCTTCCCTTTTTGTTATGAGTGTAAATAAAATCAGATTTTCTAAGATTTTTTTTTTTTTTTTTTTTTTTAAATTTTTAAATCTAGCTTAAAAATATATAAATAAAATAAGTTAAATTTTGAATGTATAATTTATTTAACGTCTTTTTAAACGTTTTGATTAACTGATAACTTTTAATTAACTTTACAATTTATATTTTATCTTTTATTGTATAAATAGATTTGAATTATTCGTCTGTTATTTTTCATAATGGAAATTTTCAAAAAAAGAAAAATTTCATGACAATTAAATTATACTTTATTCTGAATTATCAAGCACCGTTTTGAAAAACCTTTTTTAACTAATATATAAATGGATACAATGTTAAATAAAAATTAAATTAATTAAATTTTTTATTTTATTATTTATTTATGTATATTTGTTGTAATTATTTACCATGTATGAGAAAAAATGCACATCTTTTGCAGATTTTACTAAAACGCCTTAAAAATACCTTAAAAAATATAATCTGCAGAATATCTTAAGTTATTCGGCCTACTTTTAAGCCTATATATTTTGAAAAAAATCTTAAGATTATATTCTGTCAATTTTCTCTAGAAATAAGAAGAAAATCTGCAGAATATGTGGGCTTAAGAAGTGGGCCAAATAACATAAGATGTTCTGTAGATTTTTTTTAAAGTTTAATTTAAGATTATTTTTAGTGGGGTAATTAAAAATATTAATGTAGATACTTGCTTTCGTTCCTAGAGGAAAATCATAAAATCATTTTTATAGACCAAAGATATGGCAAAGTAACATATATTTCTACATAGGAACGTATATTTTTTTCTACGTGTGAAATCCAATATGAACAGGGTGTCCTTTTAAGTGTCCACAAATGAAATTTTGTACCATGTCTTATCTAAGGCAAACCCTATAAAACAGAGATGAACCCTATTTTTTTAATAATGAATTCAAAATTATCTTTTCATTTAAATTAAATTAATGTATGCAATTAACAAATCGCACACCTAGTAAAAGAAATTAATTCACTATTAATGAAAAATATCGGTACTACACTAGTAAACTTTAAAAATTCTAATAAAGAATATCCACTTACGTGCAACGGCTTCTATTTCCTCCTGCGAATTTATGGCATGCTTTAATCATTCCTTGAGTATGCGACATTTCTTTTTGTTCGTCCCAAGACCAATCATCAAACATGTACACACTATTGTGATAGGGAAGCTTAAAAAATAGATAAATAACTTTCTATAGAATTAAAGTAGACAAAAGTGCTACTACACGAAGTACACATATCATGTTTGGATATTTTCATAAAGTACTATATTTTCAACAAAAGCTATATTTAAAAAATTGCAATTATTGAGAAAACTTCATTTAAAAAATGTGATAAAAAATATTATGGTATTAGCTATTTTATCCATTCATCGCACGGAAAAATAGCATTAGCAAGGAAAATGAAATTCGGGTTACATTCTATACATGCAAATAAGTGTAAATTAAAATTAAGTAAATCTAGAGAAAAGTTAGTTTCATGTATCTGAATAATGTATAGAGATTTAATTATGTTGCGTGCAGTATAAATATATTAAAATATGCGTTTGAAATTCGTATATTCTTACATGATAGAATGCAATGAATAGAGAATCATTAGTGAGTTTCTATACATAACCTAGAATCGTCATTTATATCATTATTAGTGGATAACATGTCATAGATAACTTGAATGACGCATATTAGTTTCAAAATAGTCTTAATATGCATAAGGGAATTAGAGGGCGCACAGGCAGATCAACAAAAAGAGGAATCGAAGAATCACTCTTAAATTTTTTGAAGGGTATTAAAAAGGTATAAAACAGCATTAATTGCACATCCAGCAATTTCCATTTATTTCCCATAAAGTATCTAAATATGTTTGTTGTGCCCTCTAAACCAAACTAATCGTACGAAATTTATATTTATATGTGTAACATGGCTATGTGCCTGCGAATATTATGTATTAATTATCTTATATTTTGTACAGTTGAACATTATTAAAATAACCTTTATGGAAATACCGCTCTTTGAATAAAATGCATTGCATTTCTGTTGTGTGTCCCTATGCATAAACCAGAATCAGCCGTGTTAATTATTATTATAATAGGGGTCTTTATAACACTGAATGACACAGATCAATTTAATGTCATTTTTAATAGAGACCATGATATAATGAACCTAAATTACATACATCATTTTCAAGGAATTCTGATAATATTTACGGAAAGTAGAACGCTGATAGACAGGTGGATAGATAAACCAACTGACGTTAAAGAACCCCATTCATTTTTCTAAAAGTGATAAGAATAATGTATTTTCGCTAGGAAATGTCACAAAATTGAAATTGTTAATTGGATTTTTAATCTTAATCTAAAAAAATAATAAAATAATAATAGTAATAATAGTAATCTTTTCATGATCTCCAAAAAATAACTGAATGTTCAGAGTTAAATATCTCCAGAAATATTTGACGGAATTTGTATTTAGGTTAATTTTATTTCTGCAGTAAAATCATGATAATTTTTTTTTTATGTCTTAAATATTTTTAATGTGAAAATGTTTTTAAAGCCATTTTTATTGATTCATTTGTTTTTTATTTTTATTTATTGACTCTTTTTTTACATAATTTTAAAAAAATACCAAATTTTCTGACATCTTTTGTGTCTCATTGCAATGTTTTGCTTTTACGATGAGCACTCTTGGCGACTGTAAAGTTTTAATTATTACTAAAATATAATCCAGACAGAAATTTGTGTTTTTTTTTTTTCCCTTGTAAAGAGATTATCACTCATCAGAGTTATACATTTGACCGAGAGTTTCTTAAACTTTTGAAGACCATTAATGTATAATAATTTGATTAAGCTTACTTCAACCCACACTTTTCTGAAATTAAACATAAAAACGTGGATTGGAGATAATTAAAGTTTAAGATGTTGTAACTTTTCACCTCACTACTATTACTTGTCAATGAGTATTCTGATTTGTGTGTCAAAAAAAAAACGGGAAACTGAAAATATTGTATCATTCAATGTAATGGCATCATTAAATATAACCCAGTATTTATAACTGGTATACGGCAACGCTCAATATATTTTAATTAGTATTCGAATATATTTTAATGTGCGTATAAATAAAGTGTTATGTCTTTGGAATTTAATGTAAATTCAATAAGTACTTATTAAACGTTCATTCCAGCGTTATGACAGTTTTGGAGACAAGGATGATATCATGAGTTCAATATCAACCACACCGTCAAATCCAGACAATTAAGCGAGAAATCGAGTATAAATACGGTGTTTTATAAAAAATCAAGCCGTATTGAAACTAGGCACAGTTATTCAAAAAATTGGAATATTGGAAGTAAAGCTAGATGATGGTATACATTCAAGAGAAATATAAACCAGCTTAGGAAAACTGACATTCCAGAGGAAAAGACTGTTTCATTTGCACCTGACCCGAAAACGACCAGAATTCTAATTACCAGTAGGGACCTGTACGACCCTCTTTGATGGAAATGATAGCGATGTAACCAACACGACAACCTGATGTTCACTGGAATCTCGGTGGCCAGAGTTGACCAATGCTGGATGATACCCAAGTTCAACTTCGTAGATCAACTCGACAACACAAACCTCCTTCCTATTTAGATGACTACATTAGAGTGCTTTAAGCGTGGGAAACTATTTTGTTTTTCGAAGCAATATCATCATTAAATATAACCCAGTATTTGTAACTCCTATATGGCAACACTCAATATGTTTTAATTTGTGCTTGAACATACTTTTATGTGTATGTAAATAAAATGTTATGTCTTTGGACATCAATGTAAATTCAATAAATACTTATTCAACTTTCATTACACTGTTATGCAGAAAATAAGACAACAAAACTGAAAATCAGAAACCTTGTGATATTCGTTATTATCACACTGAGACAGAACGTGTTATTATTTTGATGCACTTTAACGTTAAATAGAGAACTAGAATTGTATGTTTTATATTACATGGTATGAAACGAACTGTTTCAGAATGTTTTAAATGATAGTAATTTGGATGCCTAATAGAACGTTCTTTTGAGATGAAAAAAAGGTGTTTGAACAATTCAGACGTTGAAAGAACGTTACCGCGCTATTTCGGTTATTCAATATACCTTCTTCCTAAAACCAAAAAATTAATATTAATTGCAATATCTGTATAAATAAATAAAAAGCAGACATTCCGGTAAACACACACACTTTAAACAACTATTTTAATGTAATTTTCAGCTTTTTTTTTTCAAAGGATATAATTTAAACTATTTTTATAACATGCACATAATGTGTGATATTTTACAAAAAATTTGTACTGAAAAAGTCACTTTTTTTCTTAGAATATATACTTTCTGTTTTGAAGATATTCAGTTTTCGATATTTTACAGTTTATTATCATTATCGTGTTAGTAAAAAGTAATTTACAAACAAAGAAAATTTCACCCAGATTTCTAGAATTCTTTTTTTTTTTTTTTTTTTTTTTTTAATGATAATTAAAATTTTTCCTTACTCGTATGTAATATACATTGATATATTTTTAGATATTTAAAATGTTACAAGTACTTACTTTTGTAAATGGTTTTTTATTTGTGGGACAATTCCTGGGATATATTTTGCAAAACTTCTCTTCATTCATAAAAGCACAGTCGCCGGGATATTCGGAGCAATGAATAGAACGTCTTATACTACGGGGAAAAGAACAGCAATTTATTTTAAATTTTTAACAGTAGTGGACGCTTTAAAGACATTTTCCGTCTTTTTTATTCATAGTTCTTAATTTTAAAGATTAAGATAGAGCTCAGTGTTAAACGTTAACTTTCTTTACAGTGTCAAGCTTAAATTATTCTTTACATTTATCTACTGTTAAAGTTACTACCTAAAGCTCTTTTATACTCCTTTTTCTGGAGAGCTTAAAACATAACAAGCTGTTGACTTTTTTTTTTTTTTGTTTTTGGCAATAGAAAACGTAATACGAAAATATACATTCCAGATGTATATTTTCGTAATATATATTGTACGAAATATTGTTTCATATTATTGCTCTGAGAAAATACGTTGTTAAAATAACCATGATTTTGAAGAGTTTAAATATGTTCGCTAGATAACTTAGTGATCTTTTTATTTTTTTCGCAAAAGATGACACATATAAAAGCTGTTTTTTAAAATTAATTCATAATTCGCTTTTTTGGAAATAATGCAGATGACAAATAATAACTTACCCGTCTGCAAAATATAAGCATACGTCAATCTAAACAACTATTCATGTTTATCTAGGAATAATATAAACACTGGATGATATGTTTACAGGTAAACTTATTCCAATTACAATGATTTATAGACGTTTAAAATTTAAAACCCAAAAAAATGTCCTTTCTAACACAAAATCTATTCAGGGACTAAATGAATATTTTAATTCATACTTCAAAGTATCTAAGTCAGGAGATTAAAGCACCAGAAAATTACAAATATTTTTAAAATAAATAATTATAAAATGTTCTTTTGGCATTACATTAGTAAGTGAGTTAAGAGAAAGTAATATAATCGCGTGTGTCACTTACACGACTTTCTCTTATTCTGAAATGTAATACTATAAATACAGATTAAAGATTAAGGTGTAAAATAACGAGTACTGTTATGTAAACCTATGTTAAAACAACTCCAATTATTTAATAACTTAATAAAAAAGCACCACAAAACTGGCGTTGTAAAAAATATTACTTACAAACTTTGAATAAACACCATAAAATGCAATAAACTCGCAACAATTGTTTCGGGTCGAAAAACACACGACCCTTCATCAGGCGAATAAAGTAAGCACGAGTGCTGCAGTCAAAGCGGCAACGCAGTCAGCAGCACTCGTGCTTACTTTATTCGCCTGATGAAGGGTCGTGTGTTTTTCGACCCGAAACAATTGTTGCGAGTTTATTGCATCTTATGGTGTTTCTTCAAACTCCAATTAGTCTTCGAAACAGCTTTATTTACAAATACTTTTATGTGAGGGGGCTACCGCTCCCCTCAACTTCCCGTTCCATTATTATACCTACATTTATATAGAATTCAGATCTGTTATTAAATTCGAAAGATTTAAATTATTCAGACAACTTTAACACACAACATTCCTTGAAACTTATCAATCTTGATAACACTTTTCTAGTAACAAACGTATTCACTTCAAAATACAACATTTGGATCGCCTGGAATTATTTGTTTTTCATTTACTCAAAGAGACACAGACAAAGACCAAACGTTAAAAACTGTATTTCAGTACTCAAGAAACCCCAAAATGTGTAAGTATACAGAAAAACCAAGCTATGACTATCCAGCTGAATAAAATACATTTTTTACCGTATGGCTATGAGGAATTAATTTCAGTTTCTGAGCAGCTTTCCTGGACACAGTTAAATATTATAGTAAAGCACTTCCACTAACAATAAAAAAAAATGTTATGGCTTAAATATATGCCTTGTATGTCTTCTGAAGTTTATGTACACACCATATGGTGCAAATAATATAATCCTACATTAATGACTCATGGCACAACCTGAAATGCACTTTCATCAATTTCCAAGTATTATCGCACTCTAATCTAGTTCTTTTGTGTAGCCCTGCAAACGAACAGTGAATGATTTCCATACCATATTCCACATGAAACATGTTTTTACGCATATAAAAAATATAAGTTCGTTTCATTTGGTTTAATGCAATCTATAGATGTTTAAACTGTTCTTACCTACAATTTCCCCATGGATATAATGTATTTTAATTCTACCCAAACCATTTGCTTGATCTCAACGAAAAGTTTAGTGTAGCATCCCTAAATGATGCGCATTTATAATACCAAGTTTGGAATTTCTGCTATAATTTGTTCTTTAGATATGCTGGTAACAGACAGACACACACACAGAACAACCGCTAAAAATCTAGTTTTTTATTCAGGGGACCTCAAAACGTGCAACTATAACAAAAACTTAATTTCGAAAATTTAACCCAAAAACAATACTTTCTCTATCATACATATGAGTAAGCGAATGTAAAAATAGCATATGCATTTGAAGAAACCGTTCTCAGTAAAGTTGGTACCTCATCAAAGTTGATTGCTCTCAGTAAAGTTGATAGCTCATCTGTACCCTAAAACTAAATTAGAATTATCTTGTTTAAAATTCGTATGCCAACAATCATTCAACGCAAAAAGTATCGTTAAAACATGTAACATTACACCAAAGTAACATTAAAAAAACATTAATGTAATCTTTAAAAAATGTAACATTACACACACACACAGAGAAAAAAAAACACCTTGAGCCAGTGTAATTGCTTTAAACTTTTGTTCTAACTTTGCTGAAATATCGTGTAATGTTACACAATTTATTTGGGTAACATTGCACTTAAGTTTTGTAACATTGGACTGTAGTAAACTGGACTGTAGTAAATCCTGGACGATAGGACCAATGCCCCAGCCCGCCCGATTCCCGCTCTTCGATGTGTTTTTCTAGTCAATTTTGTCCCCTTATTACTTCCGGTGTGAATATATATATATTTTTTTTAACACACTTGACATTGTGAGTTTTTTTGCTTTTCTTACCATGCTATTTCTATGGGGTTTTTAGTCTTTTTCCCTCTCTTTTTCTACATTCTAAAGTGGCGGTGGTATATAATATTTCTGTAACGTTACAATATATATATATATATATATATATAAATTTCTTTGGGCAGTGAAACGAAAAAATTTGAAATTTTCCCTCTGTTGCACATAAATTAAAGTTCTTTATTCATTTATAACAAACTTACTGATTATTAGTTTCTATGCTTGTTCCTTTAATGGTTAGCAACTTATTGAAATATTTTTACCTATCTTTTTTACGATACCCTATATAGCTTGATAAATTGATTTAAATATAATATGTAAAGTTACAGCATCTAAGCTAACATAAATTTTTATGAAAATAAAAATTAATGTCTTATTAAACGTAGATGAGGTGATATGAAAAACTGATACACAACACATATGCCATGAATGTAATAAGGCTTGCCAGTTAAATAATGATTTTCATGGATTCACACACACAGAGAAAAAAAATATACCGTCTTCATCTAGAATGAATAAATGATCATTTTCTAAATCCTTAAACTAGAAATATAGATCTCCGAGCTATGCGCATAAGGCACGCCAATAAACTGAATAGATTAAATGTTCGAGTATTTCTAATCTACACATTTCTAGATGATGAAACAATATTCTGAATATTTTGAATATTTTGAATCTTTCGTATTACGAGAAGTTCTCGCTTGATTTTCTAGAATTGGATCATAAACCAAGATTATAGCTGCTGAAACCCGCCTCTTGTATTCACATTTGCTTGGGGATATTTTCAAATAGGTTTGTCCTCTATAGTATAAGCAAACGCTCTAGAATTCTAATAGAGGTCTCTAGAATTCACTTTCGAAGGGGACTAGAAAAAAATGTATAAGACATTTATAAGGATGGTATGGAACTATTTTTTGTAGAGCCACAATTTAGATTCTAGATGTCAGTTACAGAATTTTTTCTCAGTGTATTGGCGTGCCTTATACGCATAGCTCGGAAATCTATATTTCTAGTGAAGGGATTTAGAAAAGGACCACCTATTCGTTCTAGATGAAAGTGGTGTATTTTTTTTCTCAGTGCAGAACACAAACATGTATGAGTTCAAAAGCATAAAAACATACTGTTTTACGACGCTCTGAAAGATATCTAATCAATGTATAGTTATACCTGTTTCTGTTACCTATTGTGATTGCTGGCATCAAAATCTCAGTGGGATTGCTGATAACGACGTTTGAAACAGTCGGGTAGGAAAAATACATGTTAAGAAAATCCAAAGTTTGGTAAATGAAGCCAATTAGGCATAAGAGGAAAACCAATGTCTTGATGATCTTCTTGGTCCAATTTCTACTTTTTGTTATCTCGGCTATGCCCGTAATGAGAGAAGTCTCGAAAATCTCTCGTAAATATTCTTTTAAAGATGTAAACTTTGTGTCATCCATGCTGGATTAATTGTTTCTTCATTCTTTATTCCTCTTGTTGCTTCTGGTCCATGCCTGTGTAATCTATAAAAAATCATAAATATATTAATTGACACATAATTTAGGTTGTTTCTTTAGAAATAGACCTATTGCAATCACTTGGTTTGTCTATCTCTCTGTTTATCTATATCTGTAATGAAAAATTTGTCAACGTGATAACTTCCGAAATAATGTATCAATTCGAATCAAAATTATGCATTTAACTTAACTTAAAAATATATAT
The DNA here is from genome assembly GCA_963930645.1 of Salticus scenicus. Classification (NCBI taxonomy): domain Eukaryota; kingdom Metazoa; phylum Arthropoda; class Arachnida; order Araneae; family Salticidae; genus Salticus; species Salticus scenicus. The sequence goes on along the minus strand of OZ005655.1, from coordinate 129,041,437 downwards.
TGGATGAAATCATTTCCGAAATTGATCTCCCGTCTAGCTTTCAAGTGATAGGTGATCAATTGGGATGATGGGAATCAATTTTCAACTCCAAACTTTCAACTCACAAAAAATACTTATTTCAGATTTTTTTTAATGCAATATATGCATAGCACATATCAAGGTCTGAAAGAAGTCAATTCGACTCGCCATCTTCTCTTTAAATGGCAGGAGCTTGAAAATAAGATCATTTTTTGCATCCAATATAGTGAAATTATTATATATTTACTATATTAAATATAATAAAGTTAAAGTGCAATATTATGTTGTTAAAAAAATATGTTTCCTGCAGAAAAATGATTGCATAGGACAACTAATTAGTTAACATGGCTAAACAAAAAATATTCTGATATGATTTATGCGTGATAACCATTGGTTGTATATTTTTGCTGCTCTCATATCGGACCTTCATAACAGTATTACGTTTCTAGCTAAAATGGTTTCGAAATTGTACGATAATATCACTCTTTTCATCCCAACAAAAGTCCCTTTGGGACGGTAGCAACTTTTGAATGGGGTAATGAATATGAGTTTGAATATAGAACTTTCTTACAAGTTTGTAACTCAAATGGCTTCCTGATTGTATAACGTATATTCACGCTTCCCCCCCCCCCTTTATTCCACCTTAAAAGGGGGAGCAAATATTTTCTAGCACCGTGATTACTTACAGTTTCTAAGAAAAATGTATGCCAATTTTCATTCGTAAACATCACATGGTGGAGATTTCGAAATTGCATTGCAGAGAAAATAATCAAGTGCGTCACTCACACAATATTTTCTTACACAGCATTTCAATACTGTAAAGATGCGTTGCAAAATACGTCGTAAGATTAATAAGGCAAAAAATTAAAGTTCAATCTTCTTTAAAAATAATCTAAAATAGGTTCAGGAACAATTTTATTTGCCATAGAAATTTGCATGATGGGGGCAACCTATTAAAAACATCAGAATACCAAACTATGATTTCCTTAAATTATTCATTTTTAAATCATACTGATAACAGATTTACGTACGCATCAACCATTACAAATTGGGCTTTCGCATTCAGAGCAACTCGAAAATGTGATATTACACACACAGACACACGCACAAAAAAAAAAAAAAAAAAAAAAAATTAAAAATATAAAATCAAAAAGTACTTTTTTTTATAGAATATATATAAAAAAATTATTTTCCTTCCTGAACAATGCTCATCGAGATAGTAAAATGTAGCAAAGCACATTCATCAATTACATTCATTAGAAAAGAACGTTTAGCTTTTTCGCGGTACCTCTGTATATTGTCTATAAAATATATGCACGTCAGAATGTGTACTTAAAATTATCTCATATGAAAAACAATCTTATTCAAGATGAAATATCAGCAATTTCTAAATGGCCCAAATGTATCTAAATATTTCGAGTAGCCCTGTGAACGAATGATGAATGATTTCCATAGAACAACTTTAATATCTTTTCACAAATCTTAATGAAATTAAAATATGTTAGTCCCATACACACACACACACAAAAGTGCTTTCTATTGAATATAGTATGAATATCATTAAGACTTACAGGGCAACACAAAAATATACAGTTATAATAAAGGATATTAATGTAAATTCCTTGGAATTGTGTTTTCGTTTACATTACCCCGGCTTTGAACAATTTCTAACAATTTTTAAGTGTGAATATGATTTGAATTTGTGTATCTATCTGTCCGACTATCCATTTGTCTATCTGTCCGTCTGAAGTCTCCAGCGTCCGTAATTATTTTCAGAATTTTTTTTTAAAATGATATATGTTATTTAAGTTTACTATGGAATATTCCCATTTGAAATAACATTGATAGGTTCTGTTCAACTGGTTTGTTTACAGGGACCATAAAGAAAAAAAAAATGCCAGTGCATTGCGTTTGAGTACAGACATTTAAATATATCACATTATAAAAATTATCTACTGCAAAAATCATAATGTGTTATTGTTAATGTACTAAAAAAATGTTTTCTATAGAATGAGATATGGTTAATTTTCAAATTCACACGGTAGTACTAATTTATTCAGACATATTGAGGTTTGCATTTAGAATCCAAGGACTGACTTTTTCTTTTGCGTTAAGCATTTTTAATACTTTACAACGATATTTAAGAGTGATTATGAATTCAATTAGTCTATCTGTATGCCTTCCAGTCCTTCTGCTCGTCCGTTGTGTGATAACGTAGGCAAAGAGCATTGAAATTTATACGATATAACTAGTAGGGGAGAACGTTTAGTTTTTTCGCGGTACCTCTGTATATTGTCTATAAAATATATGCACGTCAGAATGTGTACTTAAAATTATCTCATATGAAAAACAATCTTATTCAAAATGAAATATCAGCAATTTCTAAATGGCCCAAATGTATCTAAATATTTTGAGTAGCCCTGTAAACGAGACTGGGGCACAGTGGACCACTTTTACACTTATAATTTTTTTTCACCAAAAATAAAAAAGCAAGGTACTTGAAAAAAATTAGCAAACATTCTTTAAACCTTTCTTGGCATGTCATAATTTTTTATAACAATGCTTCGAATACATTACGAATAAAAAATAAATTGTGTGCACTCACAAAGTAGACCACTGTGCCCCATCACCGGGGTACAGTTGTCCACAACCCGGGGTACAGTGGACCAACCTCTGTTGTTCCTGTTTAATTAATATAAATTACTCATTTTTTTTTTCTTCTAAAATTAGTTTTTTGTGCAATACTAGTCTAAATAACATAATTCGAACATTTTCATGAAATAGAATTACCAAAATATAAAGGAAATCAAAATAAATAAGAAAACAAATTAGAGGAAGAATCCTGTATCAGATTTCCTTTGTCTTTTCATGCCATCACTTAAAACAATAAGATATATTTTTAATTTGTTTATTAATGTTATATAGTTATAAAAATTATGAAATGTATAATTAAACATTATATTACTATTCAAACATTTTTATTATTTATTTTGAGATATTAATACTTTACATTATATTTGTGAGATAAGTTTAACTAAAATTATTCTGCTTTTATCTTTTAAATGTTATTTCTAAAAACAACAACAATAAATTTATACAGAGTGTCCTAAAAGTTCCAGTACTGACGCTGATGTATTTTTATTTGCAAAACAACAAACCTTAGAACGATTATTTTTATGCTAATGATAAAAGGCACATTTAAAATAACGGAGGAAAAAATACAGAACTTGCATTTATAATAAATGTTCAAAATGTCCACCTTTTTCTAGGAGGCAACGCTGAACTCGTTTGCGCATGTGTTTAGAAACGCGTTTTAACATGCTGGGAGTGACTTCTTGTAGAGAAACTTGTACCCACCTGCACGAAACCTGTATTATGAAATTGTCGAACGAGCTAATATAGCCAGAGCCTGATTAAGGGGGAAGCACACATTATCTCCGCTGTCACCGGAATATTTTTACAATTATTTTTTACTTCATGTCATAGAAATTCCAAGCTTTGACGAGGAAATATTTTTTATAAAAAATGAACGGTGTAAAACAATCCAATTTACTCACCGTTATTAGACACCAGAATTCTTTTAAAATAATTTTTAATGAGAATTTTCTGTTTATTATAGGAGGAAAGTATTTGTTAAAAAATAACGGTGTAAGTATAAATAATGTGTGCTTCCCCCTTAATCAGGCTCTGGATATAGCATATTTTTACTCGGTATTGCATCATCTGGATATATATTTCGCCAAACATCTTTGCATCTTTCATACGATTTACATTCAAAATAAGCTTCAAACAGCGTAATTCTCTGAATGCGTGATAAACACATTTCACTATGAAGAACAAAATAACATAAAACTTTATTCTCACACAACTTGAGCGAGAAAAGAAACAAACTATCCGCGATTGTAATGAAATGCTCGCCCTCTGGTGGGCTAAGGTGAAATTATCACACCACTGCATATCCTCATATTATGCAATCGACTTTCCGTGATGAAATGGCGGAGAAAGAATAATAATTACACGTGGCTGTTATATTTACTAACAACTGCAGTGTTCAGAGAGCGCCATCTATCGATCATTACAAACGCGGATAAAAATTAAAGAACTGATGTAATAATAAGCAGACGATAAAATTTAATATTAAAAAAAATCATGGACACAATGAGTTCTTTAAGTTGGAGTATTGGAACTTTTAGGACACACTGTATAACCTACTATTTATTATATCACATAATAATTTTATTTATTTTTTTAATATTAAACAATTCAAATAGGTATTAGATTTAGATATTCATAATTATTATACTACTATTCAACTATTTTCCTTTTTCAGAAATTCATTTTATTATAACATTAAGATTATTTTTTTATTAATTATTTTGAGTCACATTATGTTTGTATATGTAAATTTAACTAAAATAAATAAGGTATTAAATATAATTTGGACTTTTAAGCACACTGGAAGGCGGTCCACTGTGCCCCATGTCCAGACAAAACAAATAATAATATTAAAATTATATATAGACTATAAATATGCTAATAATTTTTATAAATTTAAAAACAACAATATCTTACTTTTTCGTAACAACTATGCAATATTTGTAGTTAATAGTTAAGTCCTGATAAAATTAAAAAAACTAACTTCAAGCTTGAAAAATTACTTTGAGCAGCTCAAAACATAAAAATTGTATAAAATGTCTACCATTTACCATGTGGTTATTTGGATGTATACAAGTAGTACCATGCTGTCATCTATCAGTCTCCATATAAATTAAAAGAGTTAAATATTAAGAGATTTAAATAGGGGTGGTCCACTGTGTCCCTAGGTCCACTGTGCCCCAGTCTCCCCTACGTATAATTTGAAAGTGTTAATAATCAATGCGCACGGCATGATTTTTCGTTATTGTTTTAATGATATCTTTTAAACTAATGACCGGATTAGAATAAAGTATATGGTATTTGCTAAATTTTTGTGACGGTAGGTTAAACGGTATAGACCTGCATCGCGAATTAAAGTATCCAAATAGATTCACACGACAGATACACTTTTGCATATAGAAATCACTGGACGGTTTTAACCTGTATATTGATATTAAATGTCATTTAGAATTAATAGAAATCATCGGATCATAAATTGAGTTCACAAATAAGTAAGTATACAAATTGAACTTTGAGTCTCCTTATCGGTAGTATCTGTATTTGTATTGTTAAAAAAAAGCAACATAAATCAATTAAATATTCTATCAAGTAGAGAATATTTCACTTAAATAAAATAAATTTCCAAATATGAACCATAAAAGATTATACGATTTCTCAAATCCTGTGCGGGGAATTTTCTAGACAAAAATTAAAAATAATAATAATAAATATTCTTCTAACGACTTTTTGTCACAATTTTAAAATATCTAGAAATCAGTTTTAAATATTGTTAGGTTGTAATTCATAATATTTTCAAATATATGTATATTGTATTTTTCGTAAGACATGAAAAATCCTTAAAATCGTAATTATGTTTCATATGTTTAATGTAACAATACTAAAAAAGAATTGCTAAAAATGTTATATAAATGCAGCAAATACAAAAAAAAAAAAAAAAAAAAAAAAAAAAATCAGTACTTGTAGGTAAGAAACTCAAATTAATAACTGTTTTAAACTTAATACTAAACATCGCCTAATAACTGCAAATTTCGAATCTGAAGATGAAATTTTTCTGCAATTAAATATGATAATAAATTTGTGAGTTTCGATCCTTTTTTTTTTATCAATGTAACTAAAATAATCTTTACATCAGTAATATTATTTTTTAATTCAAAAGGATTTTAGTAACACAATTTCACATTTAAGGTTTAGCTATTTTAAATAAAAACTTTTCTTTAAACTATTTTAAAAATTGGGAATAAATAAAACTTACTCATATCTCCAGGAAAGACAATTGTTTACATTAAATGCACTGAATATCTAACTAAGTATAAATATATTTTTGCAAAACGTTTTTCTTTCAACACGCTTTTCTTCATTTCATGCTCAAATATATAATTATGGTACATTGTGGTAGTGCCAATGTTACGTGAGCTTACGACGAAATTATTTTAACGTAATAACTTGCACAATCATAAAAAGTTTCTATTGATATAAACATCGTTGATTGTTACATTAGCATTATTGATGAATCATTTATGTGTATAAAATCATGTAGTAAGTACATATAAATATTTTATCACCCAAAACATACACTTTAAGCTTGCTTAGAGTTTAATATAATTGCATAAGTAAATTAGAGAATGTTATGGGCTTGACTTTTGTATAATGATTGTATTACTGAATAATATATGAAAATACATGAAATATCATTTCGTTTTAAATCTGTGTTTTATAGTAACAAATTCTGCACAGTGAAATAATAATGTAACTTAATCATCTATTACAAGAATTCTTTATTGATTTTTAGCGTGAAAATAAAATATGTATTAATAAAAACATGTTTTTGGATTTTTTTTTTTTTTTTTTTTTTTTTTTATTAATCTGTTTAAAAACCTTGCAATCTTATAATATCGTATTTTAGCAAAGAAAAAAAGGTTTCAAACCAGTTTTTTTTTTTTTTTTTTTTTTTTTTTTTTCAAAATAAATGTGTGTCGAAACTTTTACATAAAAAAGTAAATTAATTATTCCAATAAATTTAATTTTTCATTTTCGATTATAATTTTTCATATAAAATTTCATTTTTTACTTTCTCTTACCCATAAGGTAGAGAGAAAGTATTGTTTTTGGGTCAAATTTCCGAACGCGAGATTTTGTTATATTTACACGTTTTGAGGTCCCCTGAATACGAAAATCATGTTTTTAGCAAATGGTCTGTGTGTATGTCTGTGTGTCTGTGTGTCTGTCTGTGTGTCTGTGTGTCTGTCTGTGTGTCTGTCTGTTATCAGCATATCTCAAAAACAAATTATGGCAGAAAGTTCAAACTTGGTATTCTAAATGTGTATCATATAGGGATGCTACAGTAAGCTTTTCGTTAAGATCAAGCAAATGGTTCGTGTACAGGGACAATCAAGAGAATTCTAATACATTACGTCTATGGGGGAAATTGCTGGTAAGTAGAGTTTAACGTCTATAGACTGCACTAGACCAAATGAAACGAATATATATTTTTTGTAATAGAGATAGTTCACTGGGAAAAAATTTTTGTGTATGTAGGAGCCTCGCCTCTCCCCTGGGGGGGGAAGTCCCCCCCTCGAAGGGAGTAAATTTTCATGATGGGTATCTTTCAAAAGAGCTCGCTAATACCTTTAAAACGAATGGTTGAACCATCGATCTGCGATAATTTAAAACAAAGTTATCGATTTTTTTTACTTTTAACGAAAAAAAACTTAGAAAAAAAAATAGTATTTTCTTTTTTAAATATTGAGAATAAAATGGACTTTTTTTTATATATATTTGGTGTTATACAACTTCTCTAAGATGGAAATCGTCTGCATTATCATAAAAGATAATTTTTTTAAATAATAATTTTAATAAATTATTTTTAAAAAACAGAATTATTTTTTAATAACCGAATTAAATTCTATATAAATGTAGGTGCATTAATGAAACGGGGGGTTGAGGGGGGCGGTGGCCCCCCTCATGCAGAACTAATTATCATATAAAACTCTTCAGAAGCCTAATATGAATTGTTCAACACGGGTTTACATGACAGTACTCGTTATCTTACCTTTTAATCTGCAACCTGTATTTATAGTATTAAATTTCAGGGTAAGAGAAAGTCGTGTGAGTGACACACCAGATTCTGTAATTAGAAATTTAATTCTTTTTAATGCAACAAAATTAAAAAAATAAATAAAATAAAATGAAATAAAATATTTTTCAACGCAATACAAAATATATAAAGTAATGCGTTATATCATGCGTTATGTCATGCTTTTCTTTCTTTTGAGATTTATTTCATTTTTCGTCAGCTACACAATTTCAGTTTAAAATTGGCCTACACTTTACATCTCAATGGTGACGACATTAACAACTTGAGGCTCTCCACAAAATGTTTAAAATGCACTTTCTCAAACTATTTACGCCTGAAGTTTTTTTATTATACACTTCCGTCCATTTATAATTTAGCGAATTATTGACAGGTATCTAAAAAAATAATTAACACAATTATATCAGGAATGCTCTTATTCTTTTGATTCTAAGTTAATAAGGCAAAACTTAAACATGATATAACAGATATATTTGTCACTCCTATTTTAATTATTATTATATTATTATTGTTATCATTATTATTATTATTATTATTAGTATTATTTATTTTAAATTAGCCACTGCTAGCACACTTTAATATAAAAGGAAAAAGAAGAATTGGAAAAATGATTGATGACATGTATGCTTATAAATTTAATTTACTTGGGGAAAAAAATCCGGTTTCAAGGGCTCTTTTTTGCTCAAACTTCACGATATCTTTTTTTTTTTTTTTTTTTTGTGTGTGTGTGTGTGTGTGTGAGAGAGAGAGAGAGAGAGAGAGTGTGTGTGCCCGGAATCTAAATTATTGTGCATTTGAATTTCAATCTTCTATACCTTAAAAATAAGACATAAATTTAAAAATTTTAAAATCAAGTAGAGTTGAGGTTCTGGGTCTTACGCCTCCCCCCCCCCACACACATACACACTCAGCCACAAGTCCATTATTATTTGAGCATGCATTGTGATTGAAATTATACATGTAGGTAAACTTTCAGCTCAGTTAGGCAATAGAAAGTAAGTTCAAATTAAAAAAAAAAAAAACAAATTTTGTACTGCAATTGGGAACCTAAATCCCCCGACCCCAATGCCTAAATCCGTTACTACTTGCGCATATATTGTCATCGAAGTTATTCATGTACGCAAAACTTCAGCTCATTGGAGTGTAACGGAATGGGTAAAATAAATTACCTCTGGATTCGAGGTCTGAGGCCTTCATTCCCCGCCCCTCAAACCTGTACTGCTTGAACATATATTGTGCATGTATACATGCATGTAAAATTTCCGATCAATCAGACAATAGGAAGTGGGTTAAAAAAAAAAAAAAAAAAATATTGAATTGCAGTTGGTGGCCCAAGGTCTCAGACCTCAAAGCCAGTTACTACTTGAGCATATATTGCTATCGAAGTTATGGCATTTCCAAGATTTCGGCCTAATCGCATATTAAGATGTGGGTTAAAGCTCAATACTTATATTTGATCCCTATATTTAAAAAATATATCAAACATAAACAATATACCTCGTTAAATACAAGTTTGTGTAGTGCAATACACATAGCACTAAGAATCTGAATTTTAAACGTCGTGAAACGAAGGAACATTTTCTCAGTCAGAAAACAGTTGTCGACCCACTGCCCTTGCGTAGGTTACGAACCAAGACGAAATTTCTAAAAATTTATAATTTAGCATATTAAATTACCTTAAAAAAATTTATGCGGATATAGTAGGTGGTAGATGGACAATTAAATATCGCAACACTTATTATTAACAAAATTCTTTCCGATGGTTCTATTGATTCGTCTTCTAACAATTATTTATGTGTGGTCATTTTTTTTTTTTTTTTTTTTTTACTGTTCTATTTTTAATTCATGAATAAAAATTAATGTATCTATGTAATATTGCATACATGGATTAATTTATATAAATATATGTTATCTTATATATATTATAAATGTGAATGTCCGTTTATTTGAGTCAGTTTCACGCTAAAACTACTCGATGGATTTCGATAAAATTTGTTATGGAGATAGCTTATACTCTAACTTAAAATTTTGGCTACCTTTTATTCCGAAAAAAAAAATTGTTTTTGCGATTTTTATGCATAAAATAGCAATTTTGTAAGCTAATAATAGCAAAAAATTAGCCATTTAAATTTATCCATAATTTAATTTAATTGTTGCCAAAAAAAAAACGAATTTATTTATTTTTTCAACAGGAAAATAAATACATTTATCTAAACGTGAACGATAAAAAATCATAAAAAAAAATTATGCATCTCACAAAAATTGACGTCATTTTTAATTAAAAATTTCTTTTACACATTGATAAAGTGCTAATACGCAAGCGAAGTGATGACGTCACTGGCCGTTCGTTTATGCAAGAAAAATATTTCCTATGTTAAACGTCCATTGGATTTTTTGTAAAAAATTATTAAAAATCGAGGAAAAATATTTCCCGATTTTAATCCCCATATTTAAGTATAGGTATGTATTAATTATCATGTCCATGCGTTAGATTAAGTTATTTTTGTCGTAAAATTGACAAAATTTGAATTTTTAATTTCAAAACTCTAGGAAAAAAAAATGGCAAATTTCCATAATTCGCACTAAATTATCTAAGGTTGGACATTTTTTATGTAAGGGACGATTATATGTATCTAACTCATAGTATGAAGAGATTTTGCGAAATTCCCTCCTCCTTCCCCCCTTTAAGAACGGGGGGAGAGATTAAAAAAAAAAAAAAGTTTTAAAGCATAGCTCAGCTTTCAATAATTTCATGATCTCAATTTTTTGATGTGTCGGTTAGGTATGTGTATGCAACATGCAATATAAAGTAATTTTGGAAATTTAACCCCCCCCCCTCCCCTTCCTCTTGGGACGGGCGGGGCAAAAACCACATTTTGAAGCTTAAATCCGTCCAAATTACCTAAAAATGGCGAATTTTGGTGTGTGGGTGTTAATTAAGTGTGCAAAATATGCACTTTGATGAGGTTTTGTAAAACTTTCAACTGTAACCGCGAGGGAGGGGGAGTAAAAAGCAGGTAAGGGACTGCCGAAGGCATTGGGCAACTTAAAATTAGATTTTGACGGATATCAATGATTTTTTTTTTTTTTTAGATATTTTGTTATTATTAATGATATGCTGTTTTGGGGATTCATTTCAATATAATGACCAGCGAAGCGGGCAAAGCCTGCTAGTTTTTATATATAAATTACATACATACGCAGGCATATACAACTAGAGAATACGGCTGTCGAAATAAAATACATTTCTTATGCGGCCCAGGAATCGTTTTAAGTTAGATACGCCAGTATTAAAGTACAATATCGAGTATAAACCGTAAATTTTAGTCCTGACTACAATAAATTGATCTGCAGTTCAGGAGCTTCGACGTCTTATTTGCATCACACATTACTCAACAGATAATTTTTATTTATTCATTTTTATACAATATATACATTGATTAGACTGACTCGCTACACAAACATATGAGTTTATAAAAGCCACCCCCCCCCAACTCCCCAATATATCTCTCTTTCCATATTTATCTACATATTTCTGTATTTATCAATATATATATATATATATATATATATATATATATATATATAGATAGATATAGATATAGATATATATATATATATATATATATATATATAGATATATATATATATATATAGATATTACTGGTAACTGACAGACTTGTGTATCCTTTGTAACTCATAAATACTTGTACCAAATTTCAACAAAGGATTGCATAACATATCGGAATTATTCTGTGTAACACTGTAAACTAATTACCAATTCTATGTCCACAATTTCCCAACAAAAAAACACATGCTTTTAAGCATACTAATAACTTTTCATTATATTTAATGATGTGTAACCATATTAAAATACACTTTTAAGAAATGCCGTCAATAGAACGTAATGGTGCAAAATTCTTTTGAGTGGTTCTGTACATACCGTTTTTTTTTCTTTGTAAATAAAACATACTTTTAAGCATCTTTATAATGTATGTTAATTCCATTTTGTGGAATGCAGCATAAACGCGTTAAAATGCACTTAGATAAAAATTTGCCCATAAGCTCTACTGTCACGAAATATTTTTTTTTTGTGTTTCTGCAAACGAACTATAAACATTGCATACACGAGTAAAAACTATTCAACTTGTTCTGCATATTTCATGAATAATTGTTCAAAATGTGACATATTTGTAGGATTACGTGACATTGCCGGAATACTTTTGTAAGGTCCTGTACATTAATTATGAAGCCTAAGCACACACATTTTCTAGAGATAACATGAGTTTAAGCATCTCAGTAATGTACGCTAATTACATTTTGTTGGATGCAGAGTAACGATGGTAAAATGTGTTTAACCCTTTCAGGGGCGGTGGTTGCATAATGCAACCACAAATCTTAATTTAAAATTACGCAAACTGGACTCTAAATTTTTTGTAATTTTTTTCTCTTTTAGCTTAGAAAGATAACTTCATTTATTTTTTCTCTTTTAATATTGTTGGTGATTTCTGGTGACTATTGATTTTAAATTAAAAACATTTGCTTGCCCCTGAAAGGATTAAGCGAAATTCACCCCATAGAAAACCTTTGACATGTCCCTGTGCACAATCCATAAACAATATAGACATACAAATTATACATATCTTTCTATACAAAGCCTAAACATGTGTACCAATTTGCAAGACAATTGGCGTATTTTTGCGGTCGCTATTGCGATACGTACAAATTCTGCCCATATGCTGTAATGATAAGAAAAATTTTGGAGTGTCCCTGTACACAAACTACAAACGGAATGCACACACAAAATTATACAGCAAATTCTATGTGGTTCGTGAACATGTGTACGAAATTACAAGTCAATGGCTGGATTTTTGCGGACATTATCGCTCGACAAATAGACAGACACACAAACACACAGACGGAACCCAAAATCTTTTTGAGTCCGCACAGGGGAGACCTCCACCGACGTTTCGGTAAAAATATTGATTTAATGCACGTAAAATGTGCTTTAATTTATTGTTAAAGAATATTATCAACATTCATCAAATTAAGTTCATCTATACTCACGCTTGGGTTATTGGTATTTTTATACTTAATATTCAAATATACAATGTAAAAGATATATTTGAATAACAAAACAATAACTTTTGTGCCATGTTCAATGCGTATTGTTGCATAATATATTAGTTTGACTCAAATACACTGTGTAAGATATAAGCTTTAGAAAATGTATTTTTATTCAAGTATTTTGAATTTATTTTACATTTTTTTTCTGTTTGTGGTAATTCTGAAGCTTTTGTGCGAGCAGATAGGCATATGTTCAAATAAAGTAGTGATATTATAGTTAATAAGAATCATACATTTATATAGAGTAGAGGGGAAAAATAAAGAATGAAAAATTGAACTTGCGTCTAATCCTGTGTTTCAATTATGCTAATATAAATCAATAATGGTTATACGTTTTATTATAATGTAAATGCAGGCAATATGGTCACCTTAAAGATATAAATTTTTTAGCGATAGTAGTAATCGAATTAAAGTAGAATAAAAGTTCTTTAAAAGAGAGGACTCGTTTTAGTACTCGAAAAAAAAAAATCTACAATAATCAAGATTAGAAACTGCAGATTTTTTTTTTAAGACTACTTGATGTAGGTAATATGTCCATATGCAGGTGATATGCCCATAGCTGAAATATAATTAAAAGATTCATATTTAAAACATGAAAACGCATTAGCTGTTACAAAACCGAATTCAATTTTTAAATCCTAACACAAATTAATGAAAAGAAAAGCAAGAAGAAAATGTAGAAAATAATGTTAAGCAATTTTAAACAATTTTCAGCAAATTTTTAAGTAATTTTAAACATTGACGGTCAAAAATGTGTTATATTTATTTTGACTTCACATGTATGGGAAGTAAAAGCTTCCTTAACTTTTTTGGTAAGTCCTACTCATTCCTCGTGCAAATAATTATGACACACAACACATAGTATCATATCCACAACTTTTTCCTTGTTATAAATACCGCTAAACCAACTTCCTTTATGACATTTCTTTGCTCGAGGAACATTTCCGTTTTTATTCGTAGACTGATTTTTACTTTCTTCTATATTTAATATAGAGAAAGTATTGAATTCGTGAAAATTTTCGAACTCCGGTTTTCGTCAAATTTACATGTTTTGGGTTGTCCTGAACTCGATTTGATAGTTATTACAAAATGTCTGTCTGTCTGTCTGTGTGTATCACGATTTTTATGGACACTGTATCTCACGAACCAATGATCGAAATTTAACCAAACTTGGTATGTTGTTGGACCCTGACATAAACTGGTGCTAATTGGATTTGGGGATCAATCGCTCGACTGATGGTGCTGTGATCGCATTTTTTCTTAGCATTTAACATGGCAGTATAGGACAAAATTTCGTATAAATGTACATAATGAGAGTTATTTTAAACTTGTGATTGTAAAATTAATACAAATTATTGATAACGGTAGTAGTTAACTAGGAAAAACATTTTGTGCATGTGAGGGGGAAGTAACCCCCCCCCCGGGAGTTTATATTTTCAAGATGGGTATTTTTCGAAAGGTCTCGTCAACACCTTTAAAACGAATGGTTGATCTATAAATCTGTGATAATTTAAAACAAAGTTATCGATTTCTTTTACTTTTAACGGAAAAATCGTATTTTTTTTAAATATTGAGAATAAAATGGACTTTTTAGGGATATTTAGTGTTATACTACTTTTCTAATATGGAAATCGTCTGCATTATCATGGAAAATATATATATTTAAATAATAATTTTAATAAATTATTTTTACTCAGTGAATTTGTATAGGAAAATATAGAAGACAGTCGTGTGGTGGCCACAACATACTAGTTTTATTCGCTGTTGTAATGTTTGAGTATATTCAGTATTACTTTGAGAAGCTCTGGGAAAAAGAATTTTTTTCAAAATTAGAGCATGATAGTTCATTGCAGGTTTTATGATATAAGTACTTGAGGGATAAGGAGTATGGCGAACTTGTTTTTCAGAAGTTGTATCTGGGGAAGAAATTTATTTTAAACTTTGGCACTATTCTTTGTTGGAGGTGGGTTTTTAAACCCAGAACTTTGGGCAAAATTTTCTTCAGGAATTACATGGACAGGATAGATAGGATAGAATTGACACGAAAAATACCTATCCCTTTGAATCCGCTTTTAACTTTGAAAATGTCAATGTTTTAGCTTTGTCCCAAACCGGAGAAAATATTCTTCCAAGTCGAGCTTTTTAAATGTTTTCATGGTTAGTTTGTTTAAAGAACAAAAGAACTTCTTGGTCTTAAAATTGCTCAAATCGCCCCAAACAGGCTTTTTCCAAAGGCTGCAGCTCATGGGTTCTATTAGAAGGTAAACAAGGTAGAATAATGTCTTTTTTTCTTTTTTTTTTTCAGTGTCATCCAGAATTAAGTAATCACGATGGAACTTGACCCCATCAAATATCAGAAAACAGCGTCTTTGTGGTTTAAATTTTCACACATGGAAGTAATATGTCCATATACATATTGCCAACAATAACGAGTTTTAAAAAGCGTTCATAATTCTGTCTGAAAACGCAGCTGTTGAAATTCATTTATACAGTTGAAAACACCATTAAACCAGCTAAAATATTATGTATAATACTAAATACAGATACTTTGTTTCAACCAAAAAAGTAGCAATTTTACAAGATACAAGTTTATAAAATGCCAATGCAACTAACAACAAATGAACAATGACTGTCCCCCCATTCACGTTATCAAGATTTTGCGGGAAACACAGTACTAAAATCTGTTTTCTGACTAGGGATTAAGGCTGATTGACTGCACGAGGTTCCTAAGCCTGAGGTGGTGTGCCCTCCATGGGGGTCTTTGCAAAAAGTCTTAGCCCGTATTTACGCGAGTTTCAGAATGAAACGGGTAAAACGAGCGCAACTTGGGATCAAACCCAACCAGTCCCGTCTACCAGTTATACGGGCAGAACCGCTCTGTCACTGGTGGTAATATATGCCAAAATAGGGCTATGTCTTAAAACCTTACATCGCGATTTAACGATACATCTATATTACAAAAATTGTATTTATACCAATATTTTAGGAATGTTTTTAATTTAATACATATAACATTATATAGTATGCTTAAGTTTAAAATGTTTTTACTTTCTTCTATATTCAATAGAAGAAAGTATTGGATTCGTAAAATTTTCGACCTCGGGTTTTTGATGGATTTACACGTTTTGAGAGCTGTAGAACATGATTTGACCATTTTTTGAAAATGTCTGTCTGTGTGTGTGTGACAAAATTTCGTAGCAACTGTATCACAGGTACTACTGCACAGAATTTCATTAAAATTGATATGTAGTTACACATTCACATAAATTAGTGCCTGTCATATTTTGTTAAAAATTGTCCATCAGCTTACGTTGCCATCCCACTTTTTCTAAGTTTTTAACATGGTGGTATAGGACAAAATTTTGTATAAATGTGCATAAAGAGAAATATTTTTAATAATCAGTATGAAATTTAAAAGAATTATTAGTAATAGAGATAGTCAACTGGGAAAAAAGTAATTGTGTATTTAGGGCCATCACTTCCCTTCCGTGAGGGGTAATCCCCCCCTCGAGAGGAGTAAATTTTCATGATGGGTATCTTTCAAAAGAGCTCGCCAATACCTTTAAAACGAATGGTTGAACCATCGATATGCGATAATTTAAAATAAAGTTACGTTTTTTTTCATTTTTAACAAAATAATAATAATAATAATAATAATAATAATAATAATAAAGTAATATTCAGAATAAAATTGACTTTTTGTGTATATTTAGTGTTATATTACTTCTCTAATATGGAAATCGTCTGCATTATCATTGAAATTGTTTTTAAATAATAATTTTAATAAATTACTTTTACTGAGTGAATTTGTATAGGAAAATATAAAAGAAAGTCATGTGGTGTAAACAATATACCAGTTTCCAAAAGTATTTTGTTTTTATGAAGATTTTTATATTCTATAAAATTATCAAAAAAATACTTTAAATCTCTTTTATCTAACTTCATTATCGAAATAAGTCATCACTTGAAAAGATTCACTTCTCTGAAAGGTCAATAATAAATAAAGAAAATAACATACAGCGTTCCTAACACGGACAAAAAAAGTATAAAATAATTTATTCTATCCCCATACTGTTTTCTCTTGAAAATATGTGATTGGGAATTTTTAACATTTTTTAATTGCTTTAAAAATATTTGTAAGATTTGCAGCGAAAAACGTGGGGGTATGCAATTTATAACTGGAAAATAGGGAATAGCTGTCGTTGAAAAAACTCCCACAACAGTTCATACTATTCGCAATGCAATGAATTGTTAGTGACTTACAGTGAAGTACCCAGCTTAATTAGCACCCGGGATATGATATATTTTTGGCGCTTCCCACATACATACCCTGAAAGTCATATACAGTAGAACCCCGATTAATAGTTTTTCACGGGGTGCGTGAAAAAAAAAACGATGAAAGCGGGAAAACGACGAATGCAGGCTATGTCAAAACACGAAGAAAACAAAACTTATGAATTAATATACACAATGTATTCAGAATACTACTAAAAAAAAACTGATTTGTTACATTCCAAACTGTTAAAAAAATAATTCAATGGGTTAGAACACCAAGTAAGTTTTTTGTTCCTTTTATAAATTAAACAGGATTTTTTCCGAGTTTACATCATTTTTCTGGTCCTTTTCTGTTATTTCATGTGCTTATATAAAAGTTCGTGCATTTTTAAACTACACAGTTGTGTCATCGGCGTGAAAATTATCCTCTGTTTCTTCGCCATTATTTTCATTTTTTGAAATCACTCATTTATTTTATGTTTTAGAATACCTCATGTCGCAACATCTTAATTAATGCAAATACTTTCACTAAATTTTTTACCAGATGCATCCTCAGCTACACGCAACCACTCTTCATCTGCATTATCAGCATTATCAGCATCATTTTCTTGCCGTACTGTTTGTATTCGTCATCATTTTTTCACACGTAACCGTATTTCACGAAACAATTTTCTGGATTATTTAAGAGGTTCTTTCTGCCACGCTGAAATTACAATATGAATAGATGGTCCGGGGACATGGCATCACAATTTTGATCCTCCAAGGAAATAAGGAAAAGAGTTATTTTAGGATGAAAGAAGTAATTCCAGTTTATATGCCATATGGAGCCGCTTGACCTACAGGAGAAAATTTTTACAAGGTCAGGAGAAAAATTTTACAACGTTGAATGCGGGAATACGACTTTTTTAAACACGATACATGCGGGTTTCATTAACATTTTTTAAATAGAATTTGTGCAGGGACCATAGAAAAAAAACCGATCAATGCGGGAAAGATAACGGGGTTTCACTGTATTGATACAATATATAGAATGAAATTGGTGACCATTTTGCGCCCTTCTGAGAGGCGTTCGTAAAAGACACATGCACACGCACACAAACATAAAAACAAAGACAAAAATATGTGTTAAAACCTCTTAATTTAGAATTTTTAATCTGTATAACTGCAACCAATATTTTAATAAATGTGACACTAAGTTTTACCTTTTTATTAGTACTAATTAGTAGTAAACATTATAATAATGTCGAAAATAAAATAAAAATAAAAAGTATCCGTTTTTAACAGTGTAGTTTAAATATATATATAATATAATAAACTGTCATTGGAAGTTTAAATAGTTAAACAAATAAACTTATGTTCAGCATTTTATTCGGAAATTAAATTAACCAATCCTTGAAAATAGGTAAAATATGAAAAGATAGATCCAAAATCTACTAAAAAATCGATTTTCAGTATTAGACTAAATACTTTTGTCTTAAAATATTATATTTAATTTTTTGGATTTGTGAAATAAAATTGTGATTATTTAGTTTTTTTTTATTGGTATTTCAGAGTATAGAGTTGTACAGTTACATTGGAGGACACATTGTCATGTGGTTAGGTCTGCCATTATTGGCATTTTTGATTTCATAGAATTTACTTGCTTTATTATCCAATTGGTCACATTAGATAGAAAAATGTTTTGTATTACTTCTACCCAAGTAGCACCAGAACGTTCTCTGAACGTCAAATAACGGTTACAATAGCTCAAACACCGTGTTTCGTGTCACAAAAACGTTCTACTCGACGTTCAAAAATAGTATTATTTGGAACGTTCTAAAAAGGTGTGTTTTGTACCATCCATAATACGTGCAATTAAAGTTTTATGAAAAACGTTAAATAGTTCACCGTCATAACACGTTCTGTTTCAGTGAACTATAACGAATATTATAAAGCGATTCATTTCCACTTATAATGTATAAAAAATTTTGAAAAAAAAAAAAAAAAGAAAAAAGAACTTGAATTTCTTGATACGTTTAAAAATAATATTAGTTGGAAAATAAAAGAAATGAGGTGGACTGGTTTTTTAACATAATTTTAAATTTTGTTTATCTGATATTTGCAATAAAATTTCTGTTTTATATTCTTGAATGATGTAAAACTATTTTTCAGATAATTTTTGAGTTGTACTATTTTTTTGTTTCATAAAATGTTAACATTAAATATAATATTAATATAAAAATTTATAATTGAATAATATTGTTTAAAAAGTGTCGCAAGTGCATAAAAACGGCTCTGTGGATTTTCTTCTGACTCGTCATTCTAACTTCCATCTAGACGTCCATTTGTATGTGATTTTAGGTTTAGAATAACGCGGTTAATTTACCAAATTTAGGTAAAACCGTAAGCGAGAAAAAAATTCTATCTCAAAGACGGCTCTAATGATTTTCTTAAAATTTGCAACATATCCCAATTTTTACACGAAATTCTTTAAATTCGATATATAAACTTTTTTTTTGTGTGTTTTTAACGCCGTGTATAGCTGCCAATTTGTACTGTTTTTTTTTTTTTTTTTTGACCGGAAATATTTTATAGGAATTTTTCATACATTTCCTATAAAGTTTTAATAATTAAATAAGGTGAAAATTTTTACTCAGAGAAAATGGTGTAAATAAAAAAAAAAAAAAAAAAAAAAAAAGAGAGAGAGAAAGAGAGAGAGAGAGAGAGAGAGAAAACGAGAAGTTGTCAGATATACGTATATATTAGATTGTTCTTAAGTCTTAAGTTAGGACAATTTGTTCAAAAATTGTTAGATGTTTAATGCATATCAATTTTATGTCTCTTGACCACACTATATCCAAAAGCAGTATATAATGTGTGTAGTTGTGGGTAATTGAAGTCGGCTTGTTGTTACACAATAGATTTATTATTATTATTATTTAAATTATTTTTAAAAAATTGACACTATGATTTTTTTTTTCACTACATTATTTTTGTTCATAAAAATCAGAAAAAATAGTTTGATGTAATTATATACATATATTATATATTTGATTCTGAAATATTTTGTGATTTAAAAGTTGTTCAAGTATCGAGATACTTACATGTTAAGTATTATATATTACTTGTATCTACAAATTAATTATTCATTAATTTTTTTTACATTTACTATTGTTTTAAATGTACATAAAAACCTTAATATATATACTTTATATATATATATAACGGTTTAATTTTTGAATGTATAAATCCTTGCTTTTAAAAGGAAGCTTGAGTTGAATAAATATAATACTATTTGCATTATCAGCAGCCACAAACATCTGCGTATGCTATGCGGATGGCAGTGGTTTATAACTTAGGCGTGTGTTTCGCTCTTTGTGGCGATTTTCTCCTTTGTTTTTACAGAAAATAATATAAAAGAATTAAAGCCCCCCCCCTTTTTTTATTATAACTGTTTATTTGGAAGCCTATTTAAAAAACGCATAGGATCATGCAAATGCACATCGACAATTTTCCAATGAATCCACATATTTTTTGTGGCTCTTTAAATGAGTTATTACTGTTAATCTTGCTATTTTCATTTATTTAATCAGAAATATGTATGTTAAATTCGCTATGATTACTGTAGCATAAATACGCTGAAATTTAACTAATTAAAATGCCTCTTTTTAGACCAATGTTTATTCGAATTATTTTTTATTTTTATACACAAATTAGTTGTATCAGGTGCAAGATTTTTTGTAAGAAATATTTTATACTTTAGCTATAGAACCTGAATGATACATATTGATTTCAAAGATTATTTAAATTATTTATGGAAATGTGAACGCAGGCAGACAGGCAGACGAATAAAGATTATTAATTAATCTTAACTTTATTTGAAATTTTGAAAAATGCATAACTCAACTGAAAATACATTTCTAACGTTTTCCATTACACCTCTTTGTGGCCAAATATGTAAATCGTTGCTAACAGTAGCATAATCTATAGAGAAAATGCTTTTGTGAATCTAAATAATATATGTTTATTCCGTTTGTTTTTGTGCTGATTCAAAATATTATAATACGCTTTAAAGAAATAATCGTCATAGATTGTAATGTATCCGAATTCTTTTTGCAAATCCTTGTATAAAAAAAAAAAAAAAACTGTGCTTTCATACTATTTTCAATAAAGAACATGACATTGTGAGCTAAATTAACACAAAATCACATTCAAGGTATTCTAAAAATACTCAAGAAAGACAGACAGACAAACCGAAATCATAAATATTGTTCAACTTTCCTGGGAGAGCTAACATATTTGAATAATGCTTAATTTCTGATAATTTTTGTTTTAAAATCAAAACTCATATTTTCAATCTTAAACCGATCAAATACTAATTAATAAATTTAATAATAAAAAAATTAAAGACACATATGGATGAATAATTAAATATATGTATTATGTATATTTATTGATGTTTTATGTCCCACTTTTTTCTTACAGAAATTTTTTGTATACTCTGGAATAAACTAGAGTGAAAATTACTATCCAAAAATAAATATATTAAAATTTCCGCAGTAGGATCTCTCATGTATGTGTGTGTGTGTTTATTTATCAATACATAAGACTTTTATTAAGAAAATTTTCCGGAAAATTTTAAAATATTATATGATATTGATTTGTCTATTTTTCGACCCCCCCCCTTTTTCTTTCTTTACGGGGGGGGGGGGGGGAGAGGTTAATTTTAAAAATGTTTTTATGATATTCTGAAACATATATATATATATATATTTTTTTTTTTTTTTCCAAGTTCATTACAGTTTTCTCTTAATTGTAAATGATATAAATAAAGCTATTGTTTTATGTACGGGATGTCTGAAAAGAACTCTTGCATATCATGGTCTATGACAGATACTTCTGCAAAGAAATATTTGTTTTATTTTTATGCTGCATAAAACATCAGAAAATACTCATATACTATTCATATGCACAAAATTATGTTTTGTATAAAATGTGGCATGATCAACATAAGATTCACGTTGCGAGAGAAAAATATTAAGGTACATTGGGAGATATACGTGAAAACTTCTTAAAGAGCATTTTTACTGTGGTGCATTCTCTATTAAAAAAAAAAAAAAAAAAAAAAAAGTAGTTTTCGTTTACGTACAGGATCTCAGAAAATAATTCTGACATATTAGAGTCTATGGGATGTTTTTTTTTTTTAAACATATTTAAAAAGTTGTATAATCTTCACATCACAGCAAAATTAGCATACATTATTTAGATGTAAAATACTGTGTTTCCTGTAGAATATGATCAGTATTAATAATAGGTTTATAGGGATCCGAAATCATTTTCATGCCCTATATAAGTCGAACTCACGCAAAGTAAACTTTCAGTGTGTGAAATTCTTTTCGACTTTTGTCTTCTTTTTTATACTTTTTCTTTCTTTCTTTCTTTTTTTCTTTTTTTTTTTTTAAGTATGGTAATATAGGACGTATGTAAATTTTAAACGATATACAAAGATAAACACAATAATAATTTTTAAAAAAATCTATTTTATGCTTTCATTTTTAGAAAAAATAAAATAAAATAAATGATCTAAAACTAGATTTTGTGGGATTTCTTCCTTCTTAATTAAAACGATATACAGAATTATTGTGTCATTACTGAGGTAAATTTCACTTGAGATTAATATAAAGGTAAAAATTACTTGAAAAGTGTTTTATAATTTATGCGAATTGCAACATTTTTAAAATTAATAAAACATGCGTAATTGCTGTAATATTTGAATAATATATATATATATATTTTGTTTTCAAATTACATAATACAATAGATTATGTTTCATACCGTTTAGGCAGTTACAGAGCAAAAACAAAACAAAAAGTAATAAATATAAAATTTTATTGTATTTCTTTTTTTTCATTGTGATTGTAATTTTTCTATGCAATTTTTATTCCATTTTGTTTTGATCAGGGCCCATTTAAGACTGAAAAGCGAGGTAAGAGAGGTGTCATTCAGGGGGTCCCCCCTAGTCCTATACAAATCATCTATTCTTTGTTATATCTACAGATTTTTATGCAAGCTTAAAAAATGTGACTATTCACCATAAAATTTTTAAAGAAAAAAAAAAGAAGCATAAGTTAATATCTTGTCTAATTTTTATGCAAATGATGTCAGAACAGTAATTATTTAACATATAATGCTAATTCTATATTAATTTGACACGGTGCAGAAAGGAAATGGCATTCGAATACACACAAATCTCATGTAATTACACAATACCTAATACTATAGTAGATACTTTGTCAGTGAAAAAGAAATATAAAGCACCCTGATAACAAAATGGTAATGGATGCTGCAGATAATTTTAGACAATATCAAACATTAAGTACTTAAATTTTATTCAAATCAAAACTTCTTTTCATTTCAAACTATAATTATTGACTTTATATTTAGAAAACATAAAATGCATTAATATGAATGCAAAATAAATAAATAAATAGAAAATAATATGTCATTTAAAATACTTTTTTATAAACAAACACAAGACTGCCTAGTGAGTTTCGTAGTTTAGATAAAAGTTTCGTATAAAATATAAAAAATAAAAAAATCTTGGACAAAAAATTATTTAAAAAAATATTTTAAAAAGTGAGTTTTGGGGGGACCCACTTGTAAATTCTTGAGTAAGCCCGGGCTTCATGGACCTATTCGGTAAACAGGCCCTGGTTTTGGTGATTAGTTTTTTTTAACTAAAATAACAATGCAATTTTTTTGAAGTAACATAGACATTCTGAAACAAGGATTTACTATTTTAGCTACGATCGAAT
Source organism: Salticus scenicus (assembly GCA_963930645.1). NCBI lineage: Eukaryota > Metazoa > Arthropoda > Arachnida > Araneae > Salticidae > Salticus > Salticus scenicus. Next base: position 129,017,476 of record OZ005655.1, on the reverse strand, counting down.
TTCAAAATTTTACTTTAAAAACCTTAAAAATAATAATAATAATACATAGAATAAAAATAAAATAGTTTCTTTTTAATAATAGAATTAAAATAATAATCGTATGTTTTATAGAATCTCGCCAACCGTTCAGTTTTCGTATGGTTGCCAGCCGGATGTATTTTCAAAAATTTAAACAAGTACGAAGCGCGAAGACAGTAGTAGTAATGAGTCGTTTAATGATACCATCTGCTTAATTTTATGTTTTATTCAATTAAGATTTGCTGCTAGATGAAGTAAATCTACAGATAAAAGATAAGTTTAATTTCATTTTACATATTACAATTTTAGCTATTTTAAGAGTTACAAATTTTATAAATATGTGCATCGAAATATAACAATATTATGTGAGCTTAAACTTCTCCGAAATTATTTAAATTTTAAAAAGTAAATTCAAAATATTTTTATTATTATTATTTTTGAAAATTTTTAAAATGTTCCATTTTAATTTGTTTTTCGCTGGTTTCATATTACTATTGTTTAACGATATATTTTAGTAGAATGATTAGTTAATTTCTTATAAATATTTTTATGTTTGAGTGCTGAAGTTTAAGTTTTAGCATTCAAGCTTAAAAGTGTTTTTAAAACATTAACAAACTATTGAATCCACACCCAAAGAAAAGCACTGCGCTTTAATATAATCTGCGCTTTATTTTTTGTCTCATATATATTTAGAATTTATTGTTACATTGCAGTAATATAAAATCAGGTGAAAATATTAAAAATTAGTTAGAAAGAGATTTTTAAAAAAATTTCAAAAATAAAAAAAAATTGAAATTTGTTATTTTTAAATTTAAGTAGTTTTGGAGAAAACTTTATTTATATTGTTGTATATCAATGCATATGTATGGAAAATTTTTAAACTCTAAATAAATTATTTAAATACAGTTTTGCATTCTATATGCTTTGAAATATAATATCATTAAGTTTATTAAAATTTCTCAAAATCCATTTAAATTTACAATATAATTTTTAGTTTTAATTTTTTTTTGAAATATTTTAGATGTTCCTCTTAACAAAGTTTTGTTTTATTTTTCCATCGATTATGTATTATTATAGTTTGGAAATAGAGTCTAAATACTTCTAGGTATTAATTTGTGTATACATTCATAAGTTAATGTTTAAAAAATATTTTCATTTTTAAATGAAAAAACTTTCCAACAAACTTCAGTATATAAATAAAAAATCTTTAAAATTTTAACTTATCAATGAATCTAAAAATCAATACACAGACTAGATTCTATGGCTAAACTAAAATAATGTATAATCGGTGGAAAAATAAAACTTTGTTAGGAAAACAGTAAAAATATTTTTAAAAAATTAAATTAAAAATTTTTGTTATTATTGTAAATTTAAATAGATTTCGAGAAATTTTAATATACATAATAATATTATATTTTAATGCATTTATGTAAAATTGTACAATACTAAAACAGTAATTTACTAAAATTACTCACATAATGATGCATTTGGAGTCACAAGGATTAAAAAAAGCAAAATAATTAAAGAGTTTAGTTGTGCATAGCAGATGAAGAATAATGATACAAAACAACAACAGGGATATGAACTACTTTTTTTTTATTAATTCAAATAATGTTTCAGAAATTTTAACATACTTACTATTCCTTTAATTTCAACGTATATGCATGAAAAATTCCATATTCTATGACAGTAATTCCCAAAAAGTGTCATAACATCTCTACATCCCTTAAAAAATTCCTTAAATTTTTGTATTTTTTAAAAAAATTTCTTCTTTTTTCCTAATCTGAAGATAATGACGTTATAGTATTGATTACAAAACTTTGAATAAACACCATAAAATTCAAGAAAACGCAACTGTTACAAACATAGCGGCAACACATTCAATGTACTCAACGTGCTTGTTTGCAGCTCTCGTGCCTACATTGTTCTCCTGAAGAAGGGTTGTGTCTTCTTTTGACACGAAACAATTGTTGCGAGTTCTTGCATTTATGGTGTTTATTCAAAGTTTTGTAATTAATACTACATCGTCTTTTTCTTCAGATTAGGGGAAATAAATATATATTTTTTTTTAAATGTAAAAATATAAGATATATTTTAAGGGATATAGCGACGTTATGACACTTTTTGGGAATTACTGTCATAGAATATGGAATTTTTCATGCATATACGTTGCAATTAAAGGAATAGTAAGTATGTTAAAATTTCTGAAACATTATTTGAATTGAAAAAAAAAAAAGTAGTAGGGTGCTTTTTTATAATGACGTCACATTTTTTTTTTTTTTTTTTTTTTTTTTTTTTTTATTACACTATTTTAGAACGTTTACAATACGTTTTCCAGAACGTTCTGAAAACGTTTAGAACGTTTTGAAAACGTTCTAAAAAAGTTTAGAAAGTTCTGAGACCGTATATATAGAACGTTCTCAGAACGCTTCTATAACACCGATGGTGACAGTTACACGTTCATTGAACGTTCTCTGAACCGTACTATTGTACCTCTTTAAGATGGACAAATAGACGTCTATAACACGTTCATAGTGAACGTTCTTAGAACGTGTTTGCAGAACAATTTTTGAACGTTCAGAGAACGTTTCGGTGCTGCTTGGGTATATATTATTATATATTTGTGAACTATTCTTTGTGTATAGAATTTTATATTAAAAAAAAAAAAAAAAAATACTATTTTTCAGATACGTATGGTATGAACGCTATTAAAGTGGAGAAATGAATTTAAATCGTTCATTCTTAAAAAAAATTAAAATTTTAATAGGTCTGTAATCCTGCCCAAAGTAGAATAAACTAGCGTACTGAATTCTTCCGTGAAAGGACATTTATTATTCATTTGTTGAATGTTATCCTTTGCGCATTCAGGTGCTCAAAAATACATTTTATTTCAAAATGCATAAACAGACAAATTTTGATCTCTTATGTTATTTAAATTAATAAAGTTATCAATTAATTCAATAATTCTTTAATTAATTTAACAACCAATCGAATTAACAGCGAACCCACTGGAAAACATTAAACCAAGTCACTCCCCGTACCTATCCATGCACACAAGTATTTGTTATTGGATGCATACATTTTAATTAGATATAATTTACTTTACAATATATTAGAATACTTATGTAATAATAAATTACAATGTGCTTTCATACGAAGGCATTATAAATACATTTTTATACGTATGAAAATTCGATTGCTGCTTGAAAAAAACTAACACATTGTTATAAGTGTATTAATATATTATAATTATTGAAACATTTTATAATTTTTACAATTTTTTGAAACAAAACTAAGTGCTATTATGTCGCCAATATTTATTATGCAGTAAAACAATTTATGTTTCAGAACATCTGAAAATCAATCATATTTCTTTGTGAAATAGTACACAAAAAGACTGTATTATGCTTTAAATGTTGAAATATGTTAAATTATGATTACAATAATAAAAATTTGAAATAACCCCACACAGTGTTCCGACTATTTGCAAACTGTTTATATTTAAATAAATTTAAATTACAGAAATCAATAAAAAATAAAGTCTAAGAAAAATTATAATACGGTGTTTAAATATTTTTCTTCACATTATATATCGTATGCATGTCCGGAATATATTTGAATTATTTTGAATGCCCTGTAAAATGGTGAACATAAAATCGCAAAAGTTTATCAGGACTATTTTAAGCAAGGACTATGCATCCACAATACTACACTAAAGGTGTATTAACTTTAAGAACTATCATGAACTGAAACCTCTCTATCTTCAATCGTCGTACTGGACTGCTCATGGAACTACAGAATAGCTCGTAAGAGTTCCGAATCGAACAGAATGGAAAAGAAAGAAATCAAAGCAGAACTCCGAGTACAAAATTCTAACAACTCTTTTTTACATTGGAGGAAAAATTTGCATTTATCAGCAAAATTCTTTTCAACAAACTATTCAGAACTAATTATTTGTTAAATTTCGTAATGTCCGAAATTTTCCTATTAAATTCGTAACTTCTAGCTATCCTTCGTGGAGTACTCTAGTAAACAGAGTAAAAACTGCTAACCCGACTCGACTACTTCTCAACTCTTGCTTTACAAACTTCTTAAGAAAACTCCTTGCAACCTCAAAAGTTGTTTGAAATAATATAAAAATCTACATTTCCTTATTACTACTTACGCAGCTCTGTATTTTCCAATTTCCTATTGGCTAATTCTTATACAATCCCCATGATTCTATTAATTGTTTTTTAGGTGCTAGAAACTGCTTCATCGTTACATTTAGTAACAATAATCAGTCTTGCTGCTCTGCACTAATGCCAAGTTGCGCTTTCGAAGCTGCAATTTGTGAATTTTATTGTTATTATTATTATTATTATTACTAGTATATAACCCCGTCAAAAATGACAGAATGTGAAATCAATTAAGGTAGTGAATCAACGAATGGTTAGCCTGCTTCGCTGGACACTATATATTTAAAAGGGACTATAATGTCTAAGTTGCGCCTGACGGGACTAATATGCAAGTTGTACCGAACGAACAAACTATTTCTATTAACGAAAAGACCTACTAACCCAGGACGATAGGTCTAATATAACTTATCATATTATATATCGTAATATAATTCAGTACTTATTTTGCTTCCTTCTTCGACTCGTTTTAATAATATTTTTTATATGCATGCCCCCCTTCAATATATATATATATATATATATAACAATAACTGGTAAATTTTTTTTGGCAGCAATCATAAATTTAAATGTCAATTTTGAAATTATTTTCATATTTTAATTACTTCTAAAGTATCTAATCAAAACTTCGTTTCACATAAGGTACCAAATGAAATGTACCATATTTGTAACGAAGTAATCTTAGGTACCTTATTTGTAACCTTATTTATTTTAAAAAAATTGATAAATATGACGTCACAATCAAATATTTCTTTATATCAGATAAGTACATTATCATGATTGCAAGAAAATGATGCAATAACTATTAGCCCATAATTTTTATGATTGAAATTTATATTACATTTTAATTTTATCCTCCATCAGTATTTTAGAATTGCAATGGTAGTTATAAACTTTCGTTGAAATCTTTTTACACATTGAGATTAAGGGTAAAAGTGTAAACACAAAAAATGTTCAGTTTTGAAGGATCTTTCTAATTATGTTACATTTATGCAGATTAATTAAAAAATGAATAAATAAAAAATAAAAATACATAGCATTTTTAAGAAAAAAGAAAAAAAAAATGTTACCAAAAGTCTCTGTTTTGAGGCGGTCTAACAGGAATCGTTCCTGACAGAAGATGGTCATTATTATTATTAATGGCGTTCTTAACATTGAATTAAATTTACTTTGCCGAACTTTCAGAACATAGACCGCACTATATAAGAATATTTCTTTACATTCCTATAAAAAGCTATAAATAACTCATATAAATCTATATAGTTCTTGAGACAATGGCCTATAACACGCGTTCCAGTTTATGTTTTAATATAATGTAGTGTTTCGAAGTTAATGCATTTCAATTCATTTGAGTCCATAAGCCGTAATGATAAAGAATTCTGCTTAATCACTCTGTAAAAGGACAATAAGTCCTACATTCATCAAAATCTATACAAGTCATTCGCCTGGGGTTTATAATGGGAATTGGTGCACCTGGGACCACAAAGAAAAACGATTATTTCTCCTTGGTTTAAAATTACATGAACTATAAAAAATTGAGTTTTATAGTGAATGCTGTTTTAAACTCCGCTACTTTTCTTTAGTTTTTTGGAAATTCTTTTGTTTTGAAGGAGAGGTTTAATCATTATTAAGCACTTTAGAAATTATTAAACAATAAAACACCTTGTTGTGATTTTTTTTCATTAACTTTAATCAACTCATTTTAAATTAATTCATTTTAATTTTTAATTTTAAAAGAATTTTCATACGAATCTTCATTAAAGTTTTATATACTTAATTATCTTGATTAAAAAAAAAAAAAAAAAAAAAAAACTAATATTGTAATAAATACAAGAATATATTGTTATTCATAGAAAATAATTAAAAAATTTTCAAACCATCTGCAAGACACATAAAGTTCAAAATTTCAAATCTTGTGATATTTGGCTTGTTTAATTACATTGAATGGAATTGCAAGTTTATACACCTCGACGTTGTTTCTCATCAGATTTATAAACATACTAAAAATAAAAACATAATATGTTTAATTACTTTTTTAACTTGTTTAAATACGTTGAATGAAATTGCACAATTATACATATCAATATTGTATCTCATTAAACATTAATACATGCTAAAAATAAAAACTTGACTTGTTTAATTACTTTCTTGGACCGTTTAATTATATTGAATGAACTCACACGATTATACACTTCGACATTGTATCTCATCAAATTTATAGACATATTAAAAATAAAAACAGGGCTTATTTAATTAATTGCTGGACTTGTTTAATAGACAATTTGCACGTTTTCTGATTTTATTCTTATATAATTGAAAATGAAAAGGTAAGAAAATAAATACATACTTTTTCTTTATTTGAAATCTAATGACTGATTTATAACAATTTTAACATCGCACTATTTACTCTATCGAGAAAACGCAGCATAATATATCGTGACGTCACTCTTTATGACAACAAACGGAAGTAATCGTTGTTTACATTCGATTTCGTGCTTTGCATTGCTTCTTGAATCAGTGAAATAGGTTTTGTATGTTAAAATAATGACGGATATTAAAAAATCGTAGTATAAATATTGTATTGTACCATTTTGCACTAATACAACGGTTAATACTTCTCAAAATTTATTCTTTAGCGTTCCACGGGATCCTATTAAACGAAAACATTGGACAACCATTATGAAAAGAAAACAATTTAAAATAATGATAATGGAAAACGGCGATAATGATATTAAATGACTATAAGATGAAAATGAAATGCTCATGAATCACATAAACAATTGATAATTACGAAAGTTAAAACGAATTGCTGCTTACTAACCAGGCTAACAAAATGTAAACATTGAAGCATCATAAAGTGTGGCGTCAGGCAGCGTTTTGAAGTGATTTTTTATTCATTTTAAAGTTATTTTTTAAATTAATGAGAAGTTTGTTTTACGTTCTTAAAGAACTTTTTGAAACTTATGGGCTTAAAACTACCAGAGGAATCGAATTTTGCTCGAATCCCCCATGTAGGCAAATTCCTCATTGTATTCATTTAAATTGCGCCGTGACTTAGTATCCAAAAGAGACTTTCCAAAATACTACCACTATTAGTTTTTTCTATTTTTGACATTAAGCTTTTAGTTTTAGCTTAAAATTAACTATATTTTAATGTTTAATATATACTAATTTGATATTAATTAATGTATTTTTGTTTTACAATTTAACCTTACACAAGTTAAAGTAATTTTATAAAACTTATAATTTATTTTATTTTGTGTAGTATTTAAATTAAATAAAAATTTCCAAACACATTGCATGAAATAATTTAAGTTTTCATAAAGTGAAAATATATGCTTTGTTAATTGTATGGAACAGTCGTTTTGATATACCTTGGGGAAAATTTTCAAAATATGTTTGTATATTTATATTGTTATTTTAGATTATTAAATATATTACAAATCCACCTTTTTTATTCACATAGTTAACCTGTATAGGTCCATGTTAAATTGTCTATATTTAAAGTCTATATTTAAAGACAGAATAACATTGTTTATAATACAAGCTGCATTATCAATATCTGTTGATCTAATACCATTTCTTGACTACCGTTAATTCTATATATTAAAATTTCTTAGAAAGATTATTTACGTAGAAATTTCTTAATGTAAGATTCGAATTGCTTTTTCATGGGTAACGTGTAATAAAGAAAGTAAAAAAAAAGAACGAAAATTCACCATAACGAAACATGATTTTCTTTCAATTCATGACAGAAGAAGCAATAATATAAGCGCAATGACACATGCTCTATACCAGGCCTGTCCAACCCAAAACACTTGGTGGGTCGCTTTGGAAATGTATTTTATTTGTTCGGGCAGCACCTTATGTACAGTCATAAAAAAAGCCCCCCCCCCTCCTCCTTTCCGGGGAAGAAAATTATTATTATTATTTTATGACTGTGCATATGTGTATATATGTTTGTGAGTATATAATTCATCTATGCACTGTATGCTTTTTTCAAGGAAGGGTAGGTTGAAAATTCGAAGCAGAATACATTAATTTAAATTATTTTCATTCATGAATTAACAATGGTATCATGAAAATTTATGACTGTATGTTAAAACTATAATAAAAAGAATGATTAACTGATCTAATAATATTTCATTACAACAGTTCTTTAGATATCATAATCGTTGAAAGGTATTTTCAGTTCGAAAAGTCAGACTGTATTTATTAATTTTTGATCCGTTAACCAAAGCTGTCAAACTTTAAATATCGTTAGTCTCCACGCGGGCCGCAAGAAACTACGCGGTGGGCCGCATGAGGCCCGCGGTCCGCGGGTTGGACACCCCTGCTCTATACCAAAGATGAAAGATAAGCAGCAGATAAGCCCGAACTCAATCCAATGCAAATCAGTATGAGGATATCAGACGCAATTGTGTACTTGTTCGCTAGCACATTTCCTGTACTCTGTAGTCTGTCAATGTCTGTTGCAGTCGGGGATGCGGAGAGTCGCACAGAGTAGTCTTTACAAGGGTCAGTCAAACATTTAATTGCACTTCTTCGTAAAAAAATTTGATGAAAGGTTAATTTGATTAAATTTTATGGCAACATTTCAAACACACGCCTGCAACACGTTAAGAACAGGCTACAGCATGTGTCGATTTTAGCTTGTCTGTTAATTAGTTTCAAACATGTTTTACACTTGCGATTGACGTCCGAATTAGAAATACGTGCAGTAGTTTTTTTTTTTTTTTTTTTTTTTTTTAACCTCATAAAAATGTAACTGCATTTACAATTATCGGCAGCCGCATGAAGTATAAATTGAAAATACAGTGTTACATCGAACTATCGCGAAGTTATGTTTGAGAACTGACGTACAGATTTGACGCTGAGCGCAAGTGAAGGTCGTCAAACTCACCTATTTCCGAGACCACTGCTGAGTGAATAAATACATTCTTGCACATATTAGATGCTTAACAATGGACAACATCTCAACTGAACTGATATTTCTCATAACAGTGTACATAAAATTACTGCAGAGCATAGAAAATTTTAGAAAGTTTGTCTTCGATGAGTGCGATGTCTTTTGATGGAGGAACAGGAAAAAATAATTTTGAGAATACTTTTGTAATTTTGCAATGCTATCAAAATAAAAATAAAAAATGAGTTCTTGAACAAAATTCTGACAGGAAGTAACACTTAGATTACCCATTTCTGGCCTGAAACAAAACATAGCTTTCTTCGAATGAAAACATACTACTTCATCGATTCGAACAAAGTACCGAAATGAGGGAAAGTTGACAGAGAGACTGTTTTCAAACAGAGCAGGTTTGGTCTCAACGACAAGGTAAACTCTAAGCATTGTGTTCCTGTATGACAGTGCGAGACCGCAGGCAGCAAAAAAAAAAAAGGGTGAATGATCTTCTGAAACTGTTTTAAAAAGAAGTGTGAAACCATCCTCCTATAACTCATATATTTCATTTTGGGACTTACAATTTTTTAAACCCATGGAAGAACTTTCAAAACTACGTCACCACATATATGATGAGGTGAAAGCTGCAACCCAAAAACGGATATAGGATGTTGGACGTGATTTCAATCTAGAATGCTATGAAAAACTTATGCCATGCTTCGAAAAATGCTTAAATGACGTATATAATTACATCGAAAGCTAGATGCAATAAAACTATGCGTGAAACTTTGGGATACAAATAAAGTTACAATAAAATATCTTCTTTTGCCTTTTATGCTGTGCAACTTTTTTTCCTTATGACTGATCCCCGTATTTTTCAGATTCTGCCTTAATTCACTAAAAATACTGCGCTAAAAAAAATCGAGCCCTGATACCATTGCTGCTGATTTTTATATAAAATAACATTCTGAATACGAATATGACCTCAATTTTGTTCATTCACCCACCGTTTTCTCCGTAAGCGACCTTTTCCCTCAATTTTTATCATTGTTTAATAATTTTATGACCATGGACTTCATTTGAAGGATGGGAAAAAAAATTATTCTAACACTTGAAAACGAAAAAAATAATGTATAATAAATAGTAATAATAATTGATTACTAAAATATAATAAATGTAATTTATAATTTCAGTGGCAAATCCCCCTAAAATTTCCCCTTGCTACAAATTTTCATGTTTTAGAATTTTTCCCATCTGTAGTCGCTCAGAAGATAGCTAACAGTTAAAATAATCCTTCCCCCTCCACTACAAATCAAATTTATGGCCATAAAATTAGCAAAAAGTGATAAAAACGGGAGGCGTCTAAAAAAAAAACGGTGGTTGATAGGGCAAAATGGACGTCATATTCAGATTCAGGAGGTCATTTAATATAAGAATTTCCAAAAATTGTGTTGGGGTAGATTTTCATGCAGAGCAGTGAAATTAAACAAAGATGGAACTTGATATTCTCTCCATAATCGCATGCACCTTTCCGTTTTCTTTTTAATAGCAATTCAGAAATCCTTATGTATCTAGACGGGATAAATTTAATTAACTTCGTTAAAGAAGTAATTGCTATTTAGAAAAAGATGAAAAATTCTGTTACTCGTTTCCTACAAGTTATATTGAGACTTTTCCCAATTTAGGATGCTAAAAATAACAATTACAAATCTCCAATGATTTAAACATCAATGCATATTAGCAGTTTTATGAGATAGCATAATTTCATACTGTCGTAGGTTAATAGCTACAATTAAATTAGAACAGAGAATAAATTGTTCCATTGCTCAATTTCTAATTTCTCTATTTAGCAATTTAGATATCTCTATTTTGTTTCTGAATATATGGAAATGAATTTTTATTGTTGTAAAGAATTGAGTTTATTCATTTTGGAAATGTTTCTTAAGTTATATGAAATACATAAGTTAAAATTTCAATCACATATCATATTTAATGGATTTTAATAAACTGTAATTGAACTGATATATCGTTTTTATTTGAAAGTATTCACAAAATAATTATTTTTAGTTTTAAAAGAATTACTTTTTAAAAAATGATATCTAAAGTTCTTGTTATAAAACTTTATCTGCATTGAAACGCATGAATCTGAAAAACATTTAAGAATTTTCTTTGACAATTTAAGTTATACATGTATGTATTTCGTAAACAAAAAGAAAATAATAGCTTAAAAACTTCTATTATATATTAATGCCCAAATTTACTTTTTATTCGGGAACATTTCCTTAAGGTATATAATAAGTATATACACAATAAGCATATCATAATGATATAAAAATTATTACATACATAATGCATATGCTAAATAAACTTACACATAACAAACATGATGTACATTGTACTTTATATAAAACGTTTCATTTAACAAAAAACTTGAACATAAAACATTTAACCCTTTAAAGTTCACCACATATTTCCTTTTGAAAATTGTAAATTTAATTTAAAAAATGACTTTCAGACGCATCACTGATCATGAATTTACAAATGAAAAAAAAAAAAAAAAAAAAAAAAAAAAGCATTTTTCCCCCCAGAAATTTATGGTTTCATAGAGAAACTAATGATCAGTAACGGGCTATTTTTTCTCCTTAAACAAACTAATATAAAAGTTGCAGAGAATAAATCAGATACTTTAGAAATCTAAAACATTCATATTTTGACTTAATTATTAAGAAATTCAAATAATGATTTATTCAGAAAAGAAGCAAGTGTGGTGTAAGCATTGTCACAGCAACAGCACAAGGCGCCTAGTCAAGCATTGTTGCTACAGCACTGGCTTTATTATTTAATTTTTTACTTTATTTACAAATTTACGAATTTATACATAAAATTAACTATACTTACTAATTGTTTTACCCGAAAAAGAAACTTTATATTCATAATTGCAAAATGTTTAGTACATATAAATTATTTAAAAAGAGAAAAAATATATAAAGATATATGCCCATATACATAATTTTATATACGAACATTTTACATAACTTTCCGTTTATATTTCTGTTTATTTATATAAAAAATTGAAAGTTGCAATTTATGACTGAGAAGGATTATAGTAATTTTATGTGTTATTATTTAAAATAAATATTTTTCTTTATTTATTTAGAAGGTTTTTAATTGAAATTGACTTGGTCATCGTGTCTTCGTGTCACGCTAGTAAACAAGGCGCCTTCATTTTAAAGTAAATATAAGCTATTTCGTTTGTCGTTCTGTGGCTCAGTTGGTGAGAGCGTTCCGTCAGTAGCACGGTGGTCATGAGTTCGGTACCCGGAAGGTCCAGCGTGTTAATTTTTGCAGATAATTAGTAGAAAAGGTGTCAATTGATACAAGAAAATATTCGTTGAAATTCACTATGAATTTTTTGAGTTTTTTTAAGAAGCATTTTTTTTTATTTATTTGGAAAACACAAAACATTTTAGATATTAAAAAAGCACAAAATAAAATGTTTTAAGTAAAAAATACATAAAAAAATATTTTTAGAAGCTTTATATGTATATATGTATATTATGTATTACTATTATATGAAATTGGATTTGTCATCGGCTTTTTGTCACGTTAAAAAACCAAGACGCTTCCATTATATATATATTAAAAAAAAAAAAAATTAAGCAACTCATTGTATCTTTTAATGAATCAGCTGGTTACAGCGTCATGTTGATAGTGCGAGAGTCGTGTGTTTGATCCTTGCCGGGCCGAGGTGTTATTTTTTGCAAATAATTAATAGAAAAAGTGTCAATTGATAAAAGAAAATATTTCATTGTGTACACAGTATCCTAATAATGTTTGAAGATTTCATTTAAATAGCTTTTTATCTAGTAACTAAAAGGCACAAAATAAAAAATTAAATAAAAATAAATAAATAAATAAACATTTTTTTAGAAGCTTTTTATTGAAATTGTATTTTGTTATCGCGTCTTCATGTCACGCTAATAAATAAGGCACCTCAAATTTAAAGTAAATATCAGCAGTCTTTATAGTCACTCGTTGGCTCAGTTGGTTAGAGCGTCAAGTTGCTAATACGATGGTGGTGAGTTCCATCCCCGAAGGATCGATGTGCTAAATTTTACAGATGAAATGTGTAATATAAAATATGCCAATTGATAAAAGAAAATTTTTTATTGTCTACACAGTATTCTAAGATTTTTTGAAGAGTTTTTTTAAAGAAGCCTTTTTTTTAGATACTAAAAAACCCAAAATATAAAGTTTTATATATATATATATATTCATCATCATCATCATCATCATCATCAACTTCAGGGATTAGGCATAGTGCCTGTTCCGGCTTCATTGTTCAGTCCACCGCTTTCTCGGTCGTCCTCGATCTCTCCTGTCCTTTGGAGAGTTGTCGAGGGCAGCTCTGGGGAACCGTGTTTCCGGCATACGCTGTACATGGTCTTTCCATTTAGTACGATATTCTTGTATTCTATCACATAAGTTGAATATCTTTAACTCCTTCCTGATGTCTTCATTCCGAATCTTGTCGAAAATTGTGCAGCCTTTTATAGGTCTGAAGTGCCGCATTTCTGTTGCTTGGATTCTCGATAGATCCCGGCTCCCCAAGGTCCATGTCTCTGAACCATAAAGTAAGACGGGTGTGGCCATGACCCTATAGAATTTAAGTTGTGTTTCTTTTCGTGTCTTCTTCCTGAGGGTCTTTCTCAAAGTTCCACAGATGTATTGGAATTTGTGCAATTTCTGCTGTACCTCGTTCTCGTATTCATAAGTGAGATCGCAACCTAGATAGGTAAAGTGTGATAGTTGTTCTATGACTTCATTTTCAATGACAATTTTTGTACGAATAGGGTCTTTCTCTTTGAAAGCCATAGATTTGGTTTTTTTATCGAGATTTTCATTCCATAGTCTTGACAAATTTTGTGTAGGCTATACGTTGATCTCTGTAGATCGTCTTCACATTCCTGAATGATAACCTGGTGATCCACGAACAGTAGCGTGTTGATGAACATGTCTACTTTTAGCTTAATTCCTGGGCGGCTGAAGTTTTCCATGTTCGGATGATGTCGTCTATGCAGAGATTAAACAGAATTGGGGATAGACTACATTCCTGTCTGACTCCTTGGTTAGTGTCTACTTCGTTGGTTTTGTGTGTGCCGATGAGTAAACTTTGTAGGTTGATATAAGGACTGACAAGCCTGAATCAAATGTCAGGAGAATCCCCTACATTCCATGATAGACAATAACTTTTCTCTATTCACACGGTCGAACGCTTTTTCGAAGTCTATAAAGATAGTATGCGTTTCCAGGTTAAATTCTCTACGCTTTTCAATTATCTGTTTTAAAGAGAATACATCGTCTATATATATTCTTTTAGAAGCTTTTTATTGAATTGGTTGATTTTTATCATCGTGTCTTTGTGTCATTCTGAAAAAGAAGGCGCCTCCACTTTAACGTAAATTTAAACAACCTTTTTCGTCGCTTGTTAGCGCATTTAGCTGGAGCGTCATGGTGATAACGCGATGCTCGTGGGTTCGATCCTCGCAAGCCGATGCGTTACTTTTTTGCAGATAATTAATAGAAACTATGTCAATTGATAAAAGAAAATCATTCGTTGCCTACACAAGCTGCAATTGTCCTAAGGAATTTTGATAGTTTTTTAAAGAAACTTCTTTTTGAGTTACTAAACGCACAAAATAAAAATTTCAGTAAAAATAACAATAAATAATTAAATAAAAATATAAGTAAGTAAATAAATAAATAAAAATAACACTGAAAGTTTTTTATTATTGTGAAGCCCTAAAAAGCCTAAAATTAAAATTTATTCTTGCAAAGACGTGCTATAAAATCATAAAAGTTTCAACAAGAAAATTTTAAAGAAAATATAGATATTACACTTTTGCAAAACATGAAAAATTTTAAATATTCCAAATATTTTAAAAAGCATTCGAGAACAATATTTCTTTTGTATAAGTATTTGATAGATTTTTCTAGAATGTTCTATGATTTTTCTTGACAGTTCTTAGACTTTTGGTTAGAGCGTCATGCTGATAAAGCGATGGTCCCGGATTCGGTCCTCGAAAGACGATATAGTACTTTTTTTGCAGATAAATAATAGAAAAAAAATGTCAATTGATAAACGAAAATCTTCCGTTGTCTACAAAATATCCTAAGAAATTTTAATTAGTTTTCTTCAGAAGCTTTTTACTTTTTTGTAACTAAAGAGCACAAAATAAAATTTAAGTAAAAAATTATTTTTTAAAGTAAGAAGCTTTTTATTGTGAACCCTAAAAAGCATAAAATAAAATGTATTCTGTCAAAGACATGCTGCAAAGAAATGAAAGTTTCAACACTAAGAAAATTTTAGAGAAAAATATAGATACTTTCCTTTTGCAAGAGATGAAAAATTTTTAATAAATTTTTAATAAATTATTTTTACTCAGTGAATTTGTATAGGAAAATATAGAAGACAGTCGTGTGGTGGCCACAACATACTAGTTTTATTCGCTGTTGTAATGTTTGAGTATATTCAGTATTACTTTGAGAAGCTCTGGGAAAAAGAATTTTTTTCAAAATTAGAGCATGATAGTTCATTGCAGGTTTTATGATATGAGTACTTGAGGGATAAGGAGTATGGCGAACTTGTTTTTCAGAAGTTGTATCTGGGGAATAAATTTATTTTAAACTTTGGCACTATTCTTTGTTGGAGGTGGGTTTTTAAACCCAGAACTTGGTGCAAAATTTTCTTCAGGAATTACATGGACAGGATAGATAGGATAGAATTGACACGAAAAATACCTATCCCTTTGAATCCGCTTTTAACTTTGAAAATGTCAATGTCTTAGCTTTGTCCCAAACCGGAGAAAATATTCTTCCAAGTCGAGCTTTTTAAATGTTTTCATGGTTAGTTTGTTTAAAGAACAAAAGAACTTCTTGGTCTTAAAATTGCTCAAATCGCCCCAAACAGGCTTTTTCCAAAGGCTGCAGCTCATGGGTTCTATTAGAAGGTAAACAAGGTAGAATAATGTCTTTTTTTCTTTTTTTTTTTCAGTGTCATCCAGAATTAAGTAATCACGATGGAACTTGACCCCATCAAATATCAGAAAACAGCGTCTTTGTGGTTTAAATTTTCACACATGGAAGTAATATGTCCATATACATATTGCCAACAATAACGAGTTTTAAAAAGCGTTCATAATTCTGTCTGAAAACGCAGCTGTTGAAATTCATTTATACAGTTGAAAACACCATTAAACCAGCTAAAATATTATGTATAATACTAAATACAGATACTTTGTTTCAACCAAAAAAGTAGCAATTTTACAAGATACAAGTTTATAAAATGCCAATGCAACTAACAACAAATGAACAATGACTGTCCCCCCATTCACGTTATCAAGATTTTGCGGGAAACACAGTACTAAAATCTGTTTTCTGACTAGGGATTAAGGCTGATTGACTGCACGAGGTTCCTAAGCCTGAAGTGGTGTGCCCTCCATGGGGGTCTTTGCAAAAAGTCTTAGCCCGTATTTACGCGAGTTTCAGAATGAAACGGGTAAAACGAGCGCAACTTGGGATCAAACCCAACCCGTCCCGTCTACCAGTTATACGGGCAGAACCGCTCTGTCACTGGTGGTAATATATGCCAAAATAGGGCTATGTCTTAAAACCTTACATCGCGATTTAACGATACATCTATATTACAAAAATTGTATTTATACCAATATTTTAGGAATGTTTTTAATTTAATACATATAACATTATATAGTATGCTTAAGTTTAAAATGTTTTTACTTTCTTCTATATTCAATAGAAGAAAGTATTGGATTCGTAAAATTTTCGACCTCGGGTTTTTGATGGATTTACACGTTTTGAGAGCTGTAGAACATGATTTGACCATTTTTTGAAAATGTCTGTCTGTGTGTGTGTGACAAAATTTCGTAGCAACTGTATCACAGGTACTACTGCACAGAATTTCATTAAAATTGATATGTAGTTACACATTCACATAAATTAGTGCCTGTCATATTTTGTTAAAAATTGTCCATCAGCTTACGTTGCCATCCCACTTTTTCTAAGTTTTTAACATGGTGGTATAGGACAAAATTTTGTATAAATGTGCATAAAGAGAAATATTTTTAATAATCAGTATGAAATTTAAAAGAATTATTAGTAATAGAGATAGTCAACTGGGAAAAAAGTAATTGTGTATTTAGGGCCATCACTTCCCTTCCGTGAGGGGTAATCCCCCCCTCGAGAGGAGTAAATTTTCATGATGGGTATCTTTCAAAAGAGCTCGCCAATACCTTTAAAACGAATGGTTGAACCATCGATATGCGATAATTTAAAATAAAGTTACGTTTTTTTTTCATTTTCAACAAAATAATAATAATAATAATAATAATAATAATAATAATAATAAAGTAATATTCAGAATAAAATTGACTTTTTGTGTATATTTAGTGTTATATTACTTCTCTAATATGGAAATCGTCTGCATTATCATTGAAATTGTTTTTAAATAATAATTTTAATAAATTACTTTTACTGAGTGAATTTGTATAGGAAAATATAAAAGAAAGTCATGTGGTGTAAACAATATACCAGTTTCCAAAAGTATTTTGTTTTTATGAAGATTTTTATATTCTATAAAATTATCAAAAAAATACTTTAAATCTCTTTTATCTAACTTCATTATCGAAATAAGTCATCACTTGAAAAGATTCACTTCTCTGAAAGGTCAATAATAAATAAAGAAAATAACATACAACGTTCCTAACACGGACAAAAAAAGTATAAAATAATTTATTCTATCCCCATACTGTTTTCTCTTGAAAATATGTGATTGGGAATTTTTAACATTTTTTAATTGCTTTAAAAATATTTGTAAGATTTGCAGCGAAAAACGTGGGGGTATGCAATTTATAACTGGAAAATAGGGAATAGCTGTCGTTGAAAAAACTCCCACAACAGTTCATACTATTCGCAATGCAATGAATTGTTAGTGACTTACAGTGAAGTACCCAGCTTAATTAGCACCCGGGATATGATATATTTTTGGCGCTTCCCACATACATACCCTGAAAGTCATATACAGTAGAACCCCGATTAATAGTTTTTCACGGGGTGCGTGAAAAAAAAAACGATGAAAGCGGGAAAACGACGAATGCAGGCTATGTCAAAACACGAAGAAAACAAAACTTATGAATTAATATACACAATGTATTCAGAATACTACTAAAAAAAAACTGATTTGTTACATTCCAAACTGTTAAAAAAATAATTCAATGGGTTAGAACACCAAGTAAGTTTTTTGTTCCTTTTATAAATTAAACAGGATTTTTTCCGAGTTTACAT
Organism: Salticus scenicus; assembly: GCA_963930645.1. Lineage (NCBI taxonomy): Eukaryota > Metazoa > Arthropoda > Arachnida > Araneae > Salticidae > Salticus > Salticus scenicus. The sequence continues at coordinate 128,999,026 of OZ005655.1, read as the reverse complement.
CATTTTTCTGGTCCTTTTCTGTTATTTCATGTGCTTATATAAAAGTTCGTGCATTTTTAAACTACACAGTTGTGTCATCGGCGTGAAAATTATCCTCTGTTTCTTCGCCATTATTTTCATTTTTTGAAATCACTCATTTATTTTATGTTTTAGAATACCTCATGTCGCAACATCTTAATTAATGCAAATACTTTCACTAAATTTTTTACCAGATGCATCCTCAGCTACACGCAACCACTCTTCATCTGCATTATCAGCATTATCAGCATCATTTTCTTGCCGTACTGTTTGTATTCGTCATCATTTTTTCACACGTAACCGTATTTCACGAAACAATTTTCTGGATTATTTAAGAGGTTCTTTCTGCCACGCTGAAATTACAATATGAATAGATGGTCCGGGGACATGGCATCACAATTTTGATCCTCCAAGGAAATAAGGAAAAGAGTTATTTTAGGATGAAAGAAGTAATTCCAGTTTATATGCCATATGGAGCCGCTTGACCTACAGGAGAAAATTTTTACAAGGTCAGGAGAAAAATTTTACAACGTTGAATGCGGGAATACGACTTTTTTAAACACGATACATGCGGGTTTCATTAACATTTTTTAAATAGAATTTGTGCAGGGACCATAGAAAAAAAACCGATCAATGCGGGAAAGATAACGGGGTTTCACTGTATTGATACAATATATAGAATGAAATTGGTGACCATTTTGCGCCCTTCTGAGAGGCGTTCGTAAAAGACACATGCACACGCACACAAACATAAAAACAAAGACAAAAATATGTGTTAAAACCTCTTAATTTAGAATTTTTAATCTGTATAACTGCAACCAATATTTTAATAAATGTGACACTAAGTTTTACCTTTTTATTAGTACTAATTAGTAGTAAACATTATAATAATGTCGAAAATAAAATAAAAATAAAAAGTATCCGTTTTTAACAGTGTAGTTTAAATATATATATAATATAATAAACTGTCATTGGAAGTTTAAATAGTTAAACAAATAAACTTATGTTCAGCATTTTATTCGGAAATTAAATTAACCAATCCTTGAAAATAGGTAAAATATGAAAAGATAGATCCAAAATCTACTAAAAAATCGATTTTCAGTATTAGACTAAATACTTTTGTCTTAAAATATTATATTTAATTTTTTGGATTTGTGAAATAAAATTGTGATTATTTAGTTTTTTTTTATTGGTATTTCAGAGTATAGAGTTGTACAGTTACATTGGAGGACACATTGTCATGTGGTTAGGTCTGCCATTATTGGCATTTTTGATTTCATAGAATTTACTTGCTTTATTATCCAATTGGTCACATTAGATAGAAAAATGTTTTGTATTACTTCTACCCAAGTAGCACCAGAACGTTCTCTGAACGTCAAATAACGGTTACAATAGCTCAAACACCGTGTTTCGTGTCACAAAAACGTTCTACTCGACGTTCAAAAATAGTATTATTTGGAACGTTCTAAAAAGGTGTGTTTTGTACCATCCATAATACGTACAATTAAAGTTTTATGAAAAACGTTAAATAGTTCACCGTCATAACACGTTCTGTTTCAGTGAACTATAACGAATATTATAAAGTGATTCATTTCCACTTATAATGTATAAAAAATTTTGAAAAAAAAAAAAAAAAAGAAAAAGAAAAAAGAACTTGAATTTCTTGATACGTTTAAAAATAATATTAGTTGGAAAATAAAAGAAATGAGGTGGACTGGTTTTTTAACATAATTTTAAATTTTGTTTATCTGATATTTGCAATAAAATTTCTGTTTTATATTCTTGAATGATGTAAAACTATTTTTCAGATAATTTTTGAGTTGTACTATTTTTTTGTTTCATAAAATGTTAACATTAAATATAATATTAATATAAAAATTTATAATTGAATAATATTGTTTAAAAAGTGTCGCAAGTGCATAAAAAAAGCTCTGTGGATTTTCTTCTGACTCGTCATTCTAACTTCCATCTAGACGTCCATTTGTATGTGATTTTAGGTTTAGAATAACGCGGTTAATTTACCAAATTTAGGTAAAACCGTAAGCGAGAAAAAAATTCTATCTCAAAGACGGCTCTAATGATTTTCTTAAAATTTGCAACATATCCCAATTTTTACACGAAATTCTTTAAATTCGATATATAAACTTTTTTTTGTGTGTTTTTAACGCCGTGTATAGCTGCCAATTTGTACTTTTTTTTTTTTTTTTTTTTTTTTGACCGGAAATATTTTATAGGAATTTTTCATACATTTCCTATAAAGTTTTAATGATTAAATAAGGTGAAAATTTTTACTCAGAGAAAATGGTGTAAATAAAAAAAAAAAAAAAAAAAAAAAAAAGAGAGAGAGAGAAAGAGAGAGAGAGAGAGAGAGAGAAAACGAGAAGTTGTCAGATATACGTATATATTAGATTGTTCTTAAGTCTTAAGTTAGGACAATTTGTTCAAAAATTGTTAGATGTTTAATGCATATCAATTTTATGTCTCTTGACCACACTATATCCAAAAGCAGTATATAATGTGTGTAGTTGTGGGTAATTGAAGTCGGCTTGTTGTTACACGATAGATTTATTATTATTATTATTTAAATTATTTAAAAAAAATTGACACTATGATTTTTTTTTTCACTACATTATTTTTGTTCATAAAAATCAGAAAAAATAGTTTGATGTAATTATATACATATATTATATATTTGATTCTGAAATATTTTGTGATTTAAAAGTTGTTCAAGTATCGAGATACTTACATGTTAAGTATTATATATTACTTGTATCTACAAATTAATTATTCATTAATTTTTTTTACATTTACTATTGTTTTAAATGTACATAAAAACCTTAATATATATACTTTATATATATATATAACCTTAATATATATACTTTATATATATATATAACGGTTTAATTTTTGAATGTATAAATCCTTGCTTTTAAAAGGAAGCTTGAGTTGAATAAATATAATACTATTTGCATTATCAGCAGCCACAAACATCTGCGTATGCTATGCGGATGGCAGTGGTTTATAACTTAGGCGTGTGTTTCGCTCTTTGTGGCGATTTTCTCCTTTGTTTTTACAGAAAATAATATAAAAGAATTAAAGCCCCCCCCCTTTTTTTTATTATAACTGTTTATTTGGAAGCCTATTTAAAAAACGCATAGGATCATGCAAATGCACATCGACAATTTTCCAATGAATCCACATATTTTTTGTGGCTCTTTAAATGAGTTATTACTGTTAATCTTGCTATTTTCATTTATTTAATCAGAAATATGTATGTTAAATTCGCTATGATTACTGTAGCATAAATACGCTGAAATTTAACTAATTAAAATGCCTCTTTTTAGACCAATGTTTATTCGAATTATTTTTTATTTTTATACACAAATTAGTTGTATCAGGTGCAAGATTTTTTGTAAGAAATATTTTATACTTTAGCTATAGAACCTGAATGATACATATTGATTTCAAAGATTATTTAAATTATTTATGGAAATGTGAACGCAGGCAGACAGGCAGACGAATAAAGATTATTAATTAATCTTAACTTTATTTGAAATTTTGAAAAATGCATAACTCAACTGAAAATACATTTCTAACGTTTTCCATTACACCTCTTTGTGGCCAAATATGTAAATCGCTGCTAACAGTAGCATAATCTATAGAGAAAATGCTTTTGTGAATCTAAATAATATATGTTTATTCCGTTTGTTTTTGTGCTGATTCAAAATATTATAATACGCTTTAAAGAAATAATCGTCATAGATTGTAATGTATCCGAATTCTTTTTGCAAATCCTTGTATAAAAAAAAAAAAAAAAAAAAAACTGTGCTTTCATACTATTTTCAATAAAGAACATGACATTGTGAGCTAAATTAACACAAAATCACATTCAAGGTATTCTAAAAATACTCAAGAAAGACAGACAGACAAACCGAAATCATAAATATTGTTCAACTTTCCTGGGAGAGCTAACATATTTGAATAATGCTTAATTTCTGATAATTTTTGTTTTAAAATCAAAACTCATATTTTCAATCTTAAACCGATCAAATACTAATTAATAAATTTAATAATAAAAAAATTAAAGACACATATGGATGAATAATTAAATATATGTATTATGTATATTTATTGATGTTTTATGTCCCACTTTTTTCTTACAGAAATTTTTTGTATACTCTGGAATAAACTAGAGTGAAAATTACTATCCAAAAATAAATATATTAAAATTTCCGCAGTAGGATCTCTCATGTATGTGTGTGTGTGTTTATTTATCAATACATAAGACTTTTTTTAAGAAAATTTTCCGGAAAATTTTAAAATATTATATGATATTGGTTTGTCTATTTTTCGACCCCCCCCCCCTTTTTCTTTCTTTACGGGGGGGGGGGGAGAGGTTAATTTTAAAAATGTTTTTATGATATTCTGAAACATATATATATATATATATATATTTTTTTTTTTCCAAGTTCATTACAGTTTTCTCTTAATTGTAAATGATATAAATAAAGCTATTGTTTTATGTACGGGATGTCTGAAAAGAACTCTTGCATATCATGGTCTATGACAGATACTTCTGCAAAGAAATATTTGTTTTATTTTTATGCTGCATAAAACATCAGAAAATACTCATATACTATTCATATGCACAAAATTATGTTTTGTATAAAATGTGGCATGATCAACATAAGATTCACGTTGCGAGAGAAAAATATTAAGGTACATTGGGAGATATACGTGAAAACTTCTTAAAGAGCATTTTTACTGTGGTGCATTCTCTATTAAAAAAAAAAAAAAAAAAAAAAAAAAAAAAAGTAGTTTTCGTTTACGTACAGGATCTCAGAAAATAATTCTGACATATTAGAGTCTATGGGATGTTTTTTTTTTTTAAACATATTTAAAAAGTTGTATAATCTTCACATCACAGCAAAATTAGCATACATTATTTAGATGTAAAATACTGTGTTTCCTGTAGAATATGATCAGTATTAATAATAGGTTTATAGGGATCCGAAATCATTTTCATGCCCTATATAAGTCGAACTCACGCAAAGTAAACTTTCAGTGTGTGAAATTCTTTTCGACTTTTGTCTTCTTTTTTATACTTTTTCTTTCTTTCTTTCTTTTTTTCTTTTTTTTTTTTTTTTTTTTTTTTTTAAGTATGGTAATATAGGACGTATGTAAATTTTAAACGATATACAAAGATAAACACAATAATAATTTTTAAAAAAATCTATTTTATGCTTTCATTTTTAGAAAAAATAAAATAAAATAAATGATCTAAAACTAGATTTTGTGGGATTTCTTCCTTCTTAATTAAAACGATATACAGAATTATTGTGTCATTACTGAGGTAAATTTCACTTGAGATTAATATAAAGGTAAAAATTACTTGAAAAGTGTTTTATAATTTATGCGAATTGCAACATTTTTAAAATTAATAAAACATGCGTAATTGCTGTAATATTTGAATAATATATATATATATATTTTGTTTTCAAATTACATAATACAATAGATTATGTTTCATACCGTTTAGGCAGTTACAGAGCAAAAACAAAACAAAAAGTAATAAATATAAAATTTTATTGTATTTCTTTTTTTTCATTGTGATTGTAATTTTTCTATGCAATTTTTATTCCATTTTGTTTTGATCAGGGCCCATTTAAGACTGAAAAGCGAGGTAAGAGAGGTGTCATTCAGGGGGTCCCCCCTAGTCCTATACAAATCATCTATTCTTTGTTATATCTACAGATTTTTATGCAAGCTTAAAAAATGTGACTATTCACCATAAAATTTTTAAAGAAAAAAAAAAGAAGCATAAGTTAATATCTTGTCTAATTTTTATGCAAATGATGTCAGAACAGTAATTATTTAACATATAATGCTAATTCTATATTAATTTGACACGGTGCAGAAAGGAAAGGCATTCGAATACACACAAATCTCATGTAATTACACAATACCTAATACTATAGTAGATACTTTGTCAGTGAAAAAGAAATATAAAGCACCCTGATAACAAAATGGTAATGGATGCTGCAGATAATTTTAGACAATATCAAACATTAAGTACTTAAATTTTATTCAAATCAAAACTTCTTTTCATTTCAAACTATAATTATTGACTTTATATTTAGAAAACATAAAATGCATTAATATGAATGCAAAATAAATAAATAAATAGAAAATAATATGTCATTTAAAATACTTTTTTATAAACAAACACAAGACTGCCTAGTGAGTTTCGTAGTTTAGATAAAAGTTTCGTATAAAATATAAAAAATAAAAAAATCTTGGACAAAAAATTATTTAAAAAAATATTTTAAAAAGTGAGTTTTGGGGGGACCCACTTGTAAATTCTTGAGTAAGCCCGGGCTTCATGGACCTATTCGGTAAACAGGCCCTGGTTTTGGTGATTAGTTTTTTTTAACTAAAATAACAATGCAATTTTTTTGAAGTAACATAGACATTCTGAAACAAGGATTTACTATTTTAGCTACGATCGAATTTCAAAATTTTACTTTAAAAACCTTAAAAATAATAATAATAATACATAGAATAAAAATAAAATAGTTTCTTTTTAATAATAGAATTAAAATAATAATCGTATGTTTTATAGAATCTCGCCAACCGTTCAGTTTTCGTATGGTTGCCAGCCGGATGTATTTTCAAAAATTTAAACAAGTACGAAGCGCGAAGACAGTAGTAGTAATGAGTCGTTTAATGATACCATCTGCTTAATTTTATGTTTTATTCAATTAAGATTTGCTGCTAGATGAAGTAAATCTACAGATAAAAGATAAGTTTAATTTCATTTTACATATTACAATTTTAGCTATTTTAAGAGTTACAAATTTTATAAATATGTGCATCGAAATATAACAATATTATGTGAGCTTAAACTTCTCCGAAATTATTTAAATTTTAAAAAGTAAATTCAAAATATTTTTATTATTATTATTTTTGAAAATTTTTAAAATGTTCCATTTTAATTTGTTTTTCGCTGGTTTCATATTACTATTGTTTAACGATATATTTTAGTAGAATGATTAGTTAATTTCTTATAAATATTTTTATGTTTGAGTGCTGAAGTTTAAGTTTTAGCATTCAAGCTTAAAAGTGTTTTTAAAACATTAACAAACTATTGAATCCACACCCAAAGAAAAGCACTGCGCTTTAATATAATCTGCGCTTTATTTTTTGTCTCATATATATTTAGAATTTATTGTTACATTGCAGTAATATAAAATCAGGTGAAAATATTAAAAATTAGTTAGAAAGAGATTTTTAAAAAAATTTCAAAAATAAAAAAAAATTGAAATTTGTTATTTTTAAATTTAAGTAGTTTTGGAGAAAACTTTATTTATATTGTTGTATATCAATGCATATGTATGGAAAATTTTTAAACTCTAAATAAATTATTTAAATACAGTTTTGCATTCTATATGCTTTGAAATATAATATCATTAAGTTTATTAAAATTTCTCAAAATCCATTTAAATTTACAATATAATTTTTAGTTTTAATTTTTTTTTGAAATATTTTAGATGTTCCTCTTAACAAAGTTTTGTTTTATTTTTCCATCGATTATGTATTATTATAGTTTGGAAATAGAGTCTAAATACTTCTAGGTATTAATTTGTGTATACATTCATAAGTTAATGTTTAAAAAATATTTTCATTTTTAAATGAAAAAACTTTCCAACAAACTTCAGTATATAAATAAAAAATCTTTAAAATTTTAACTTATCAATGAATCTAAAAATCAATACACAGACTAGATTCTATGGCTAAACTAAAATAATGTATAATCGGTGGAAAAATAAAACTTTGTTAGGAAAACAGTAAAAATATTTTTAAAAAATTAAATTAAAAATTTTTGTTATTATTGTAAATTTAAATAGATTTCGAGAAATTTTAATATACATAATAATATTATATTTTAATGCATTTATGTAAAATTGTACAATACTAAAACAGTAATTTACTAAAATTACTCACATAATGATGCATTTGGAGTCACAAGGATTAAAAAAAGCAAAATAATTAAAGAGTTTAGTTGTGCATAGCAGATGAAGAATAATGATACAAAACAACAACAGGGATATGAACTACTTTTTTTTTATTAATTCAAATAATGTTTCAGAAATTTTAACATACTTACTATTCCTTTAATTTCAACGTATATGCATGAAAAATTCCATATTCTATGACAGTAATTCCCAAAAAGTGTCATAACATCTCTACATCCCTTAAAAAATTCCTTAAATTTTTGTATTTTTTAAAAAAATTTCTTCTTTTTTCCTAATCTGAAGATAATGACGTTATAGTATTGATTACAAAACTTTGAATAAACACCATAAAATTCAAGAAAACGCAACTGTTACAAACATAGCGGCAACACATTCAATGTACTCAACGTGCTTGTTTGCAGCTCTCGTGCCTACATTGTTCTCCTGAAGAAGGGTTGTGTCTTCTTTTGACACGAAACAATTGTTGCGAGTTCTTGCATTTATGGTGTTTATTCAAAGTTTTGTAATTAATACTACATCGTCATTTTCTTCAGATTAGGGGAAATAAATATATATATTTTTTTAAATGTAAAAATATAAGATATATTTTAAGGGATATAGCGACGTTATGACACTTTTTGGGAATTACTGTCATAGAATATGGAATTTTTCATGCATATACGTTGCAATTAAAGGAATAGTAAGTATGTTAAAATTTCTGAAACATTATTTGAATTGAAAAAAAAAAAAGTAGTAGGGTGCTTTTTTATAATGACGTCACATTTTTTTTTTTTTTTTTTTTTTTTTTTTTTTTTTTTATTACACTATTTTAGAACGTTTACAATACGTTTTCCAGAACGTTCTGAAAATGTTTAGAACGTTTTGAAAACGTTCTAAAAAAGTTTAGAACGTTCTGAGACCGTATATATAGAACGTTCTCAGAACGCTTCTATAACACCGATGGTGACAGTTACACGTTCATTGAACGTTCTCTGAACCGTACTATTGTACCTCTTTAAGATGGACAAATAGACGTCTATAACACGTTCATAGTGAACGTTCTTAGAACGTGTTTGCAGAACAATTTTTGAACGTTCAGAGAACGTTTCGGTGCTGCTTGGGTATATATTATTATATATTTGTGAACTATTCTTTGTGTATAGAATTTTATATTAAAAAAAAAAAAAAAAATACTATTTTTCAGATACGTATGGTATGAACGCTATTAAAGTGGAGAAATGAATTTAAATCGTTCATTCTTAAAAAAAATTAAAATTTTAATAGGTCTGTAATCCTGCCCAAAGTAGAATAAACTAGCGTACTGAATTCTTCCGTGAAAGGACATTTATTATTCATTTGTTGAATGTTATCCTTTGCGCATTCAGGTGCTCAAAAATACATTTTATTTCAAAATGCATAAACAGACAAATTTTGATCTCTTATGTTATTTAAATTAATAAAGTTATCAATTAATTCAATAATTCTTTAATTAATTTAACAACCAATCGAATTAACAGCGAACCCACTGGAAAACATTAAACCAAGTCACTCCCCGTACCTATCCATGCACACAAGTATTTGTTATTGGATGCATACATTTTAATTAGATATAATTTACTTTACAATATATTAGAATACTTATGTAATAATAAATTACAATGTGCTTTCATACGAAGGCATTATAAATACATTTTTATACGTATGAAAATTCGATTGCTGCTTGAAAAAAACTAACACATTGTTATAAGTGTATTAATATATTATAATTATTGAAACATTTTATAATTTTTACAATTTTTTGAAACAAAACTAAGTGCTATTATGTCGCCAATATTTATTATGCAGTAAAACAATTTATGTTTCAGAACATCTGAAAATCAATCATATTTCTTTGTGAAATAGTACACAAAAAGACTGTATTATGCTTTAAATGTTGAAATATGTTAAATTATGATTACAATAATAAAAATTTGAAATAACCCCACACAGTGTTCCGACTATTTGCAAACTGTTTATATTTAAATAAATTTAAATTACAGAAATCAATAAAAAATAAAGTCTAAGAAAAATTATAATACGGTGTTTAAATATTTTTCTTCACATTATATATCGTATGCATGTCCGGAATATATTTGAATTATTTTGAATGCCCTGTAAAATGGTGAACATAAAATCGCAAAAGTTTATCAGGACTATTTTAAGCAAGGACTATGCATCCACAATACTACACTAAAGGTGTATTAACTTTAAGAACTATCATGAACTGAAACCTCTCTATCTTCAATCGTCGTACTGGACTGCTCATGGAACTACAGAATAGCTCGTAAGAGTTCCGAATCGAACAGAATGGAAAAGAAAGAAATCAAAGCAGAACTCCGAGTACAAAATTCTAACAACTCTTTTTTACATTGGAGGAAAAATTTGCATTTATCAGCAAAATTCTTTTCAACAAACTATTCAGAACTAATTATTTGTTAAATTTCGTAATGTCCGAAATTTTCCTATTAAATTCGTAACTTCTAGCTATCCTTCGTGGAGTACTCTAGTAAACAGAGTAAAAACTGCTAACCCGACTCGACTACTTCTCAACTCTTGCTTTACAAACTTCTTAAGAAAACTCCTTGCAACCTCAAAAGTTGTTTGAAATAATATAAAAATCTACATTTCCTTATTACTACTTACGCAGCTCTGTATTTTCCAATTTCCTATTGGCTAATTCTTATACAATCCCCATGATTCTATTAATTGTTTTTTAGGTGCTAGAAACTGCTTCATCGTTACATTTAGTAACAATAATCAGTCTTGCTGCTCTGCACTAATGCCAAGTTGCGCTTTCGAAGCTGCAATTTGTGAATTTTATTGTTATTATTATTATTATTATTACTAGTATATAACCCCGTCAAAAATGACAGAATGTGAAATCAATTAAGGTAGTGAATCAACGAATGGTTAGCCTGCTTCGCTGGACACTATATATTTAAAAGGGACTATAATGTCTAAGTTGCGCCTGACGGGACTAATATGCAAGTTGTACCGAACGAACAAACTATTTCTTTTAACGAAAAGACCTACTAACCCAGGACGATAGGTCTAATATAACTTATCATATTATATATCGTAATATAATTCAGTACTTATTTTGCTTCCTTCTTCGACTCGTTTTAATAATATTTTTTATATGCATGCCCCCTTCAATATATATATATATATATATAACAATAACTGGTAAATTTTTTTGGCAGCAATCATAAATTTAAATGTCAATTTTGAAATTATTTTCATATTTTAATTACTTCTAAAGTATCTAATCAAAACTTCGTTTCACATAAGGTACCAAATGAAATGTACCATATTTGTAACGAAGTAATCTTAGGTACCTTATTTGTAACCTTATTTATTTTAAAAAAATTGATAAATATGACGTCACAATCAAATATTTGTTTATATCAGATAAGTACATTATCATGATTGCAAGAAAATGATGCAATAACTATTAGCCCATAATTTTTATGATTGAAATTTATATTACATTTTAATTTTATCCTCCATCAGTATTTTAGAATTGCAATGGTAGTTATAAACTTTCGTTGAAATCTTTTTACACATTGAGATTAAGGGTAAAAGTGTAAACACAAAAAATGTTCAGTTTTGAAGGATCTTTCTAATTATGTTACATTTATGCAGATTAATTAAAAAATAAATAAATAAAAAATAAAAATACATAGCATTTTTAAGAAAAAAGAAAAAAAAAATGTTACCAAAAGTCTCTGTTTTAAGGCGGTCTAACAGGAATCGTTCCTGACAGAAGATGGTCATTATTATTATTAATGGCGTTCTTAACATTGAATTAAATTTACTTTGCCGAACTTTCAGAACATAAACCGCACTATATAAGAATATTTCTTTACATTCCTATAAAAAGCTATAAATAACTCATATAAATCTATATAGTTCTTGAGACAATGGCCTATAACACGCGTTCCAGTTTATGTTTTAATATAATGTAGTGTTTCGAAGTTAATGCATTTCAATTCATTTGAGTCCATAAGCCGTAATGATAAAGAATTCTGCTTAATCACTCTGTAAAAGGACAATAAGTCCTACATTCATCAAAATCTATACAAGTCATTCGCCTGGGGTTTATAACTCAGTGCCGGATTTAAGATCAAATGATTAAAGCGTTTAGATACAATCACATTCACTCACACATATACACACATACATACACTACCATAAAAATAGCGAAAATGAACTCAGGAGACCTCAAAACGTATAAGAACAATAAAATATAAATATCTTTGTCGAATTTTTCATGATAACAATACATTTCTTAAATAATATATGTTCTAAAAAATAAAATTAATATGAACGGCATCATATAAATTCATTTTGCACGAATAACTATTTTTTTAGTTCTATTTACTAAAAGATTTAGAATCTCAAAAAGAAAAATCCGTTACAGATGAATGTATTCTTATTCATGCATGTTTTTCAATTTGATCTTCAGAACATATCTAAGAAAAGAAAAAATAAGTAAAATCGTAAACGTGCAAGGTAGTCATTGAGTGGAAATCTATTGATTAAATTTACGTCTTTCTTTCGTTATTCTTTACTAATTTATTTCCTGCAAAGAATGGGAATTGGTGCACCTGGGACCACAAAGAAAAACGATTATTTCTCCTTGGTTTAAAATTACATGAACTATAAAAAATTGAGTTTTATAGTGAATGCTGTTTTAAACTCCGCTACTTTTCTTTAGTTTTTTGGAAATTCTTTTGTTTTGAAGGAGAGGTTTAATCATTATTAAGCACTTTAGAAATTATTAAACAATAAAACACCTTGTTGTGATTTTTTTTCATTAACTTTAATCAACTCATTTTAAATTAATTCATTTTAATTTTTAATTTTAAAAGAATTTTCATACGAATCTTCATTAAAGTTTTATATACTTAATTATCTTGATTTAAAAAAAAAAAAAAACTAATATTGTAATAAATACAAGAATATATTGTTATTCATAGAAAATAATTAAAAAAATTTCAAACCATCTGCAAGACACATAAAGTTCAAAATTTCAATTCTTGTGATACTTGGCTTGTTTAATTACATTGAATGGAATTGCAAGTTTATACACCTCGACGTTGTATCTCATCAGATTTATAAACATACTAAAAATAAAAACATAATATGTTTAATTACTTTTTTAACTTGTTTAAATACGTTGAATGAAATTGCACAATTATACATATCAATATTGTATCTCATTAAACATTAATACATGCTAAAAATAAAAACTTGACTTGTTTAATTACTTTCTTGGACCGTTTAATTATATTGAATGAACTCACACGATTATACACTTCGACATTGTATCTCATCAAATTTATAGACATATTAAAAATAAAAACAGGGCTTATTTAATTAATTGCTGGACTTGTTTAATAGACAATTTGCACGTTTTCTGATTTTATTCTTATATAATTGAAAATGAAAAGGTAAGAAAATAAATACATACTTTTTCTTTATTTGAAATCTAATGACTGATTTATAACAATTTTAACATCGCACTATTTACTCTATCGAGAAAACGCAGCATAATATATCGTGACGTCACTCTTTATGACAACAAACGGAAGTAATCGTTGTTTACATTCGATTTCGTGCTTTGCATTGCTTCTTGAATCAGTGAAATAGGTTTTGTATGTTAAAATAATGACGGATATTAAAAAATCGTAGTATAAATATTGTATTGTACCATTTTGCACTAATACAACGGTTAATACTTCTCAAAATTTATTCTTTAGCGTTTCACGGGATCCTATTAAACGAAAACATTGGACAACCATTATGAAAAGAAAACAATTTAAAATAATGATAATGGAAAACGGCGATAATGATATTAAATGACTATAAGATGAAAATGAAATGCTCATGAATCACATAAACAATTGATAATTACGAAAGTTAAAACGAATTGCTGCTTACTAACCAGGCTAACAAAATGTAAACATTGAAGCATCATAAAGTGTGGCGTCAGGCAGCGTTTTGAAGTTACGTGATTTTTTATTCATTTTAAAGTTATTTTTTAAATTAATGAGAAGTTTTTTTTACGTTCTTAAAGAACTTTTTGAAACTTATGGGCTTAAAACTACCAGAGGAATCGAATTTTGCTCGAATCCCCCATGTAGGCAAATTCCTCATTGTATTCATTTAAATTGTGCCGTGACTTAGTATCCAAAAGAGACTTTCCAAAATACTACCACTATTAGTTTTTTCTATTTTTGACATTAAGCTTTTAGTTTTAGCTTAAAATTAACTATATTTTAATGTTTAATATATACTAATTTGATATTAATTAATGTATTTTTGTTTTACAATTTAACCTTACACAAGTTAAAGTAATTTTATAAAACTTATAATTTATTTTATTTTGTGTAGTATTTAAATTAAATAAAAATTTCCAAACACATTGCATGAAATAATTTAAGTTTTCATAAAGTGAAAATATATGCTTTGTTAATTGTATGGAACAGTCGTTTTGATATACCTTGGGGAAAATTTTCAAAATATGTTTGTATATTTATATTGTTATTTTAGATTATTAAATATATTACAAATCCACCTTTTTTATTCACATAGTTAACCTGTATAGGTCCATGTTAAATTGTCTATATTTAAAGTCTATATTTAAAGACAGAATAACATTGTTTATAATACAAGCTGCATTATCAATATCTGTTGATCTAATACCATTTCTTGACTACCGTTAATTCTATATATTAAAATTTCTTAGAAAGATTATTTACGTAGAAATTTCTTAATGTAAGATTCGAATTGCTTTTTCATGGGTAACGTGTAATAAAGAAAGTAAAAAAAAAGAACGAAAAGTCACCATAACGAAACATGATTTTCTTTCAATTCATCACAGAAGAAGCAATAATATAAGCGCAATGACACATGCTCTATACCAGGCCTGTCCAACCCAAAACACTTGGTGGGCCGCTTTGGAAATGTATTTTATTTGTTCGGGCCGCA
Organism: Salticus scenicus; assembly: GCA_963930645.1. Classification (NCBI taxonomy): domain Eukaryota; kingdom Metazoa; phylum Arthropoda; class Arachnida; order Araneae; family Salticidae; genus Salticus; species Salticus scenicus. The sequence goes on along the minus strand of OZ005655.1, from coordinate 128,983,955 downwards.
CCTTATGTACAGTCATAAAAAAAGCCCCCCCCACCCTCCTCCTTTCCGGGGAAGAAAATTATTATTATTATTTTATGACTGTGCATATGTGTATATATGTTTGTGAGTATATAATTCATCTATGCACTGTATGCTTTTTTCAAGGAAGGGTAGGTTGAAAATTCGAAGCAGAATACATTAATTTAAATTATTTTCATTCATGAATAAACAATGGTATCATGAAAATTTATGACTGTATGTTAAAACTATAATAAAAAGAATGATTAACTGATCTAATAATATTTCATTACAACAGTCCTTTAGATATCATAATCGTTGAAAGGTATTTTCAGTTCGAAAAGTCAGACTGTATTTATTAATTTTTGATCCGTTAACCAAAGCTGTCAAACTTTAAATATCGTTAGTCTCCACGCGGGCCGCAAGAAACTACGCGGTGGGCCGCATGAGGCCCGCGGTCCGCGGGTTGGACACCCCTGCTCTATACCAAAGATGAAAGATAAGCAGCAGATAAGCCCGAACTCAATCCAATGCAAATCAGTATGAGGATATCAGACGCAATTGTGTACTTGTTCGCTAGCACATTTCCTGTACTCTGTAGTCTGTCAATGTCTGTTGCAGTCGGGGATGCGGAGAGTCGCACAGAGTAGTCTTTACAAGGGTCAGTCAAACATTTAATTGCACTTCTTCGTAAAAAAATTTGATGAAAGGTTAATTTGATTAAATTTTATGGCAACATTTCAAACACACGCCTGCAACACGTTAAGAACAGGCTACAGCATGTGTCGATTTTAGCTTGTCTGTTAATTAGTTTCAAACATGTTTTACACTTGCGATTGACGTCCGAATTAGAAATACGTGCAGTAGTTTTTTTTTTTTTTTTTTTTTTTTTTTTAACCTCATAAAAATGTAACTGCATTTACAATTATCGGCAGCCGCATGAAGTATAAATTGAAAATACAGTGTTACATCGAACTATCGCGAAGTTATGTTTGAGAACTGACGTACAGATTTGACGCTGAGCGCAAGTGAAGGTCGTCAAACTCACCTATTTCCGAGACCACTGCTGAGTGAATAAATACATTCTTGCACATATTAGATGCTTAACAATGGACAACATCTCAACTGAACTGATATTTCACATAACAGTGTACATAAAATTACTGCAGAGCATAGAAAATTTTAGAAAGTTTGTCTTCGATGAGTGCGATGTCTTTTGATGGAGGAACAGGAAAAAATAATTTTGAGAATACTTTTGTAATTTTGCAATGCTATCAAAATAAAAATAAAAAATGAGTTCTTGAACAAAATTCTGACAGGAAGTAACACTTAGATTACCCATTTCTGGCCTGAAACAAAACATAGCTTTCTTCGAATGAAAACATACTACTTCATCGATTCGAACAAAGTACCGAAATGAGGGAAAGTTGACAGAGAGACTGTTTTCAAACAGAGCAGGTTTGGTCTCAACGACAAGGTAAACTCTAAGCATTGTGTTCCTGTATGACAGTGCGAGACCGCAGGCAGCAAAAAAAAAAAGGGTGAATGATCTTCTGAAACTGTTTTAAAAAGAAGTGTGAAACCATCCTCCTATAACTCATATATTTCATTTTGGGACTTACAATTTTTTAAACCCATGGAAGAACTTTCAAAACTACGTCACCACATATATGATGAGGTGAAAGCTGCAACCCAAAAACGGATATAGGATGTTGGACGTGATTTCAATCTAGAATGCTATGAAAAACTTATGCCATGCTTCGAAAAATGCTTAAATGACGTATATAATTACATCGAAAGCTAGATGCAATAAAACTATGCGTGAAACTTTGGGATACAAATAAAGTTACAATAAAATATCTTCTTTTGCCTTTTATGCTGTGCAACTTTTTTTCCTTATGACTGATCCCCGTATTTTTCAGATTCTGCCTTAATTCACTAAAAATACTGCGCTAAAAAAAATCGAGCCCTGATACCATTGCTGCTGATTTTTATATAAAATAACATTCTGAATACGAATATGACTTCAATTTTGGTCATTCACCCACCGTTTTCTCCGTAAGCGACCTTTTCCCTCAATTTTTATCATTGTTTAATAATTTTATGACCATGAACTTCATTTGAAGGATGGAAAAAAAAATTATTCTAACACTTGAAAACGAAAAAAATAATGTATAATAAATAGTAATAATAATTGATTACTAAAATATAATAAATGTAATTTATAATTTCAGTGGCAAATCCCCCTAAACTTTCCCCTTGCTACAAATGTTCATGTTTTAGAATTTTTCCCATCTGTAGTCGCTCAGAAGATAGCTAACAGTTAAAAAAATCCTTCCCCCTCCACTACAAATCAAATTTATGGCCATAAAATTAGCAAAAAGTGATAAAAACGGGAGGCGTCTAAAAAAAAAACGGTGGTTGATAGGGCAAAATGGACGTCATATTCAGATTCAGGAGGTCATTTAATATAAGAATTTCCAAAAATTGTGTTGGGGTAGATTTTCATGCAGAGCAGTGAAATTAAACAAAGATGGAACTTGATATTCTCTCCATAATCGCATGCACCTTTCCGTTTTCTTTCTAATAGCAATTCAGAAATCCTTATGTATCTAGACGGGATAAATTTAATTAACTTCGTTAAAGAAGTAATTGCTATTTAGAAAAAGATGAAAAATTCTGTTACTCGTTTCCTACAAGTTATATTGAGACTTTTCCCAATTTAGGATGCTAAAAATAACAATTACAAATCTCCAATGATTTAAACATCAATGCATATTAGCAGTTTTATGAGATAATATACTTTCATACTGTCGTAGGTTAATTGTTACAATTAAATCAGAACAGAGAATAAATTGTTCCATTGCCCAATTTCTAATTTCTCTATTTAGCAATTTAGATATCACTATTTTGCTTCTGAATATATGAAAATGAATTTTTACTGTTGTAAAGAATTGTGTTTATTCATTTTGGAAATGTTTCTTAAGTTATATGAAATGTATAAGTTAAAAATTTCAATCACAAATCATATTTAATGGATTTTAATAAACTGTAATTGAACTCATATATTGATTTTATTTGAAAGTATTCAGGAAATAATTATTTTTAGACATAAAAGAATTACTTTTTAAAAAATTATATCTAAAGTTCTTGTTATAAAACTTCATCTGCAATAAAACACATGAATTAGAAAATCATTTATGAAGTTTCTTTGGCAATTTAAATTCTACATGTTTGTATTTCGTAAACAAAAAGGAAATGATAGCTTAAAATTTTTAATATATATTAAAGCCCAAATTTACTTTTTATTCGGGAACTTTTCCCTAAGGTATATAATAAGTATATACACAATAAGCATATCATAATGATATAATAATTATTATATACACAAGACATATGCTAAATAAACTTACACATAACAAGCATGATGTACATTGTACTTTATATAAACCATTTCATTTAACAAAAAACTTGAATATGAAACATTTAACCCTTTAAAGTTCACTACATATTTCCTTTTGAAAATTGTAAATTTAATTAAAAAAATGAATTTTAGACGCATCACTGATCATAAATTTACAAATGAAAAAAAAAAAAAAAAAAAAAAAAAGCATTTCCCCCCCCCCAGAAATTTATGGTTTCACAGTAAAACCAATAAACGGTAATGGGCTATTTTTCTCCTTAAACAAACTAATATAAAAGTTGCAGAGAATAAATCAGATACTTTAGAAATCTAAAACATTTATATTTTGACTTAATTATTAAGAAATTCAAATAATGATTTATTCAGAAAAGAAGCAAGTGTGGTGTAAGCATTGTCACAGCAACAGCACCAGGCGCCTAGTCAAGAATTGTTGCTACAGCACTGGCTTTATTATTTAATTTTTTACTTTATTTACAAATTTACGAATTTATACATAAAATTAACTATACTTACTAATTGTTTCACCAGAAAAAGAAACTTTATATTCATAATTGCAAAATGTTTAGTACATATAAATTATTTAAAAAGAGAAAAAATATATAAAGATATATGCCCATATACATAATTTTATATAAGAACATTTTACATAACTTTCCGTTTATATTTCTGTTTATTTATATAAAAAATTGAAAGTTGCAATTTATGACTGAGAAGGATTATAGTAATTTTATGTGTTATTATTTAAAATAAATATTTTTCTTTATTTTTAAAATTGATACAATTTAGAAAATTAAAGTGATTTCTATATCTGGCTTCATCTGAAATAGCATTTTTTTTTTTTTTTTTTTTTTTTGCTGTAGTGCTGCCATGTAGTGAGAAGAGAATGAATAAGAATTTAATATTCTATTAACACTTTGTAAAAATACTGAAAAATTGCTGAAAAAAAAAATAATAATAAAATGTGCAATGTCTGGTTTGTGGGCGAAAGCAATGAACGTTAAAAGGTTAAATGTTACTTGTTAAAACAGTACCTGCAAAGGAAATTTCTTTTGAAGTGGAATAATCGTGTAACTCCTTTAATATAGAAATTTTGATTTAATGTTTTGAGAAATTAAGTAAAAGTGTTAATATATTATATTTTATCAGAGTCTATTCAAAACTAAATTTCATTATATATAAAGTTCTCTTACTATTTGGTAATAGAAAAAAATTATCTGAATAGTTGAAAGAAATATTTTTTAACTTTTGTGAAAGGTTACTGATATAGCATTCAAAATATTTTTCTTTTTTCTTATACATTAAGATATTTATAAAACATGTGAAATATATTACTAACGTTAAATAATATCTGAATTTTAAAGGATGCACATATATTAAATCTTCAAATATACAGCAAATTAAATATTGAATACACTTGCAAAGTGATTAATCTTGATAAGAAAATATTTTGATTGTGCCTCGTCTGCTATATTTTAGGGAATGGCAGTTTTTCCTTAAATTTTACCATGTGTGAAATTAATATAGTAGGAAAAGTAATTTATACACTGAGCATTAACATACACATACATTAGCTATGACTAATCTTTGACACGGCTAACAAAATAACACTAAATTTTGCAGCAAAAGCTTAGAATTGTTAGTCGCTAGGCCAAGTAATGCCCAATATCACAATGCGGATGAAATTTCATAAATAGTTAAACTTAATGTGAAAGAGTAAAATTATTGAAATATGACAGCTGTTACGGTAGCATTTAGCGTACCGTCTTCAGTCATAAAGGAATGAGAGGGAAGTGCGTTTATATATAGGTCCCTCTCACTCATTTCTTTATGCACTGAAGACAGTATGCCAAATGCTACCGAAACACCTGCCTGCTTTCCATATTTTCTTTTCCTTTTGGCGTTCTAGACGTTGTAGTTTTTACTTAGTTTTTATAATCCAGCGCCAAGTCTCCATAATTAAACTTAATGTTATAGCATCTTATATTCTTCAGCATGATGGGCGATATGAGTACCAATATAATAACGAGCAGGAAAGTATGAATAGATTTTTATTTCTGCAAATAATTTCTTTAAAAAAATAAAATATTGGTGCTAAACAAAACTTTTGTCAAGCTTGATACAATGTAATTTTTTTTATTGCATATAAAAATTTAATTTACGAATCGGTCCTATATAACAGGCCTGGCCAACTCGCGACACCCCATGTAATATTTTGTGGCCCGCGTCGAAATGCAATAAATATATAACATGAGATCTTTGGTTAACCCTTTCAGAGTCGTATATCTCGTATAGTCGTATAGATCATATATTATATCCCACCATCTAAATTTTATTACTAATCGCAAAAGTTGATCCCAAAAAATTTTAACAAAATTTTTTAGCCGAATAATACAGAAAGAACACATCATTTATTTTTTTCTTTTAGACTTGTTCGTAAAATCTTTTGCCACTTTAGTTTAAATTAGCAAAATATCCTTGTCCTTGAAAGGTTTAACGAAAATAATATTAAGAAATTCGTTTTAACTTTTCGGAATGAAAATATTGGTTATGTAAGTGAAACAAATGTTGCACTGATTATTACTAATAAAATGTTACCAAACTGATTACTGATTCTTATTATTATAATTCTTATTATTATAATTATTAATGTATAGTTATAATTTTTTATTATTTTAATTGTTAGTTTATGAATAAAAATAAATTTTAATATTAATGTTCCAGGAATTCACCCGCATCTCCCCAAAAATTTAGATATACACTCCTGCTCAAACGTTTAGAAAAATATCCAAATGATCAGTTTTTTTTTTTTTTTTTTTTTTTTTCCAATTTAAAAACTTATCTCTCGATGAAATGTTTTCAAATGTTAGGCTATTAAATAATTAATCTTCCTCTTGTTCTTCAATGAAGATTGGTGTAAGTCACCATTTAGAAGGCTGGTAAGAAATTGAGCAAAATTAATAATGCTTATGATCAGCCTCTAACGTTAAGTGAGCGAAATGTTTTGTAACTTTAAAATACGTTAAAATATATCCAGTACCATATGTGGAGGAATTTGTGTGGCGATAGCATGTTAAATGACGCAGATATAAGCATTTATTTTAAAACTCCAAATAAAATCAGAAGGTTTTTCATTTATAAAATACAGAGCTTTAAACGAAAGTTATTCCCACTTTGAGATAAATTGAAAAAACGCTTTTGAAACCATATACTATAGTCAGAATACAAATATCTTAAATATCTCATGAAATATGAGCATTTTTATGAAACATGTTTTCACTGCGCATGCACGAAAGATAGACAAATTTTTATTACATAAGTTGAAAACTAGATATATTGGGTAACTTAAATCAAATGTACATTTCGATAGAGTAGAAATAATACAAATTGTCCGCAAAACAACAAGCTGGGTTTTAGGGATTTTTAGAGAGTTGAAATTAATATTAATATTTAATTTTATGCACTCGGTTGCGCTTTCTGCGCTAATCAAATAAAATGAAAGTAATTATTCATTTGTTCAAAAACAGAAGTAATGAAAATTATGAGCTTACCTTTTTCTGTTCTGAGGAGTCGGCTGTCCCATGAACCTGTAGCTCAATGTTTTATTCATTATTATTATTTGTTTTTCTTCTCTGTAAAGTAATAATATTATTAATTGTTTGAAGAAAGCACGTTGAGACCATCTTTGGAAATTAACTTGTGTATTTAATGAAAAAGGAAAAGTAAAAGTAAAATAAAAAAGAAAGGAGCGAGAATTAATCTCACTCTACATTACAAAGCATAAACACTAACTAAAAGTATCAGAGTCTATTCCGATGAAAAACATACAGGTGTGGAGTCACGTGGTACAGTTCTAAAAAAAAGATCTTCACCCCTTCAAACCACGGAGGGGATGAAAAGTTGGGAGGGTGAAAACAGATACACTTTTGTTCTTATTATAATGTTCGTTTTTTATAGAACACATTTTGGAATAAAGGAGTGCTGTGTGTTTGGGCGATTCAATCATTTTGATGGTTGACTGATTGTCTTCGAATAATTTTATGGGCAGTTCCTGTGGTAAGTCAAGGTCCTCTAATACTCTGGTGAGCCATAATATCTCTTGTCCAGCATTTGCGGCTGATACGAACTCTGCTTCTGCAGAAGACAGAGCTACACACGTTTGCTTTTTCGATATCCACTGAATTGGTGTTTTTCCTACTAAGAATAGATTTCCTGTCATCGATTTGCGATCAGATTTATCACCGGCCCAATCGGCATCGGCGTAGCAGGTCAGGATAGGTTTTTCCTTTCCACTTATAACCAAATTTAATGCTTCGGTCGTTTTTAAATAACATATGATCTTCTTCGCAGCATCCCAGTCTTGCTGCCTGGGCTTCTCGTTGCGTCTACTCAGAATATTGACAGCTGTTGCAATGTCAGGTCTAGAGATAGTAGCTATATATAATAGGGATCCGATGGCTTGTCTGTATTTTGTATTGTTGTTTAGTAGATTATCATCTGAGGTATTATCCAGATAGCCAGGATTCATAGGTATATTTGTGGGCTTAGCATTTTGAAGGTTGAATTTTTCTAAGAGTTCTTTAATTTTAGATCTTTGGTTTATAAAGTATTCTCCTTGTTTAGATTTTTGTATGTTAATGCCGAGGTAGTAACTTATTTCCCCTAAATTTTTGAGCTCGTATTTTGCACTAAGTTTCTCAATAGTTTCTTCTATTTGTTGGTCCGACCCTGATATTAAAAGGTCGTCCACGTAAATAATTATATGTATGGGATCTGTTTCATCTTTCCTAAACAGGCAGGCATCTGCTGTGCTTTGTGCAAAACCCAATTCTTTTAGAGTTTCACCGATTTTCAAATGCCATGATCTGGCGGCTTGCTTAAGACCTTAAAGGGCCTTTTCAAGTTTCCAAACTTTGTTTTCGTTTCCTGGTGAAATATAGCCTTTAGGCTGTTCCATGTATACTATTTCATCTAGGTCTCCATGCAGGAAGGCAGTTTTAATATCAATATGGTGAACCTGTCTGTTTCTGTGAGCAGCACTGGCTAAAAAAGCTCTAATTGTGCTATGGGATACCACCGGGGCAAAAGTTTCGTGAAAGTCTTCGCCATATTTTTGGCTGAAGCCCTTCGCTACCAATCTAGCTTTTTATTTGGCTATTTTGCCTGAGGAGTCATATTTGACCTTATAAGTCCATTTGGACCCAATTACTTTTCTTCCTGGTGGAGGTTCTACCAATGTGAATGTTTTGTTTTGGATTAAGGAATTCATTTCTTCCTGCATTGCGTTTGACCAGTTCTGTTTTTCTTGTGGGTTTGTTATGTTAAGAAAATCGTTATAATCTTTAGGTTCATTTGCCTCAAAATTTTCTGTTAAGTAAATAAGCCTTTCGGGAGGTACACCTTTATTGTGTCTATTTGACCTTCTCAAGGTGTCATTTGTGTTGTGTTCACTAGTGATATTTTGATCTGGTGAACTTATGTCAATTTTGACAATTTCGCGCCCTATATGCGATTCTGTGTCGGAGTGTTCATTTGTATTATTTTCTGAGAGTAATTTTATTTCATTGTTTTCTCCTGAATTGTTTATGGTATTTTCAATGAATTTAACTCTTCTTGCAAGTATTACGTGGTCATTTTTCAAGTAGATTCTATACGCTTTAGCGCTGTTATCATAGCCGACAAAAATGCCTTCTTGGGCTTTGTCATCTAATTTACCCCGTTTACTTTTATGAATGTAAGCATAGGCTTTACAGCCGAAAGTTTTTAAGTGATTTAAATTTGGTTTGCTACCATGCCATAATTCGTAAGGAGTTTTTGTAGTGGCTTTTGTAGGTAGTCTGTTTTGGAGGTAATTGGCGGTGTTTAAAGCTTCTCCCCACAATTTTTTGTCTAAGTTAGCTTCTGATAAAAGTGTACGTGTCATTTCGATTAGTGTACGATGCTTTCTTTCCGCAACCCCATTTTGGGCTGGGCAATGTGGTACGGTGAGCTGATGGTGAATACCATTTTCTTTAAGAAACTCTTCTACATTTTTGCTCATGTACTCACCACCATTATCTGACCTTATTGTTTCTGGTTTCTTTCCAAATTTGTTTGTGGTAAAGTTGACGTATTCTTTTAATTTCTCGATTACTTCGCTCTTTTTACTTAGAAAATAAATCATTGTATACCTAGAATAATCGTCAACAAAAGTTAAGAAATATGATTTACCACCTATTGTTGGTACCTGAATAGGTCCGCAAACATCGCTATGTACTAATTCTAGTATTTGTTTTCCCCTATTTTCTGCAGTTTTTGGATACGGGGTGTCAGTCAGTTTTGTTTTGATGCAAGTTTCGCATGTTATCTCGTGTTTGCAGTTATTGATTTTTATTCCCAGAACTAATTGATTTTTGTTTAGTTCTTTAATAGAGTTGAAATTTTTATGTCCCATGCGTTTATGCCATAGAGTAATACAGTTAGGATTTTGGCATTCTTCAGTCAGGTATGTGTTATATTTATTTATTGGCATGGGCAAATTTAACTCATATAAGTTGTTATTTTTTGTACCCTCTAAAATGGTTTCATTTTTCATAGATATGTAACACTTTTGTTTAGTGAATGTGACTTTACATCCATTTTGGGTGGCTTTGTGTACAGATATTAAGTTTGCCTTTAATTCTGGAACATATAAAACATCCTTTAGTGTTAGTTCCCTTTTTTGTTTATTTGGATCTAGGTATTCAATTTTTATTCCTCCTGAACCAAGTGAAGTGAGGGTGTTACCGTTTGCTACACATACTTGCGATTTTTGTGACTCATCTAAATTAACGAAAAGGTCTATATTGTTGCTTATGTGCGATGAGAAACCACTGTCACTTATAAAGTTGTTCGTCATTGTGTTTTGAGTCGTGAAAGCCATTTGTTTTGTTTGTGATGTTATTTGCTTCATTTGTTTTGAATGGCTTTGTTGTTGTGTATGTGTGTGTGGCAACTCATCATTGTGTGTCACTAACTGTGAGGAATTGGTTGTTCTGAATTTATTTCTAAATTGTTTGTTTTTAGTGTTATCAGCATTTCTGTTTTTCAGATGCCAGCACTCAGATTTATTGTGGTTTGTTTTCCTGCAGTACGTGCAGTATTTATTTTCCTTTTTGAAATTACTATTATACTGTTGTTTTTTATTTATATGAAAAGCTTTAGAAGAATTTGAATTGTTTTCGGAGGATGCTTTTCGACGATTGAATTCATCTAGCAATTTGCTGCTAACATAGTTAGGTGTGAGTTCATTTTCAGGACGAGCTTCAAGGGCTATAATCAAGGTTTCATAACTTTTGGGTACGGAGCATAGTAACAGTGCAGAAATGTGCGCGAATTTTATTTCTTCCCCAATTGATTTCAATTTATCTATGATTTCCAACATTTTATTTATGTGGATTTGCATATCGCCACCTTCTTCTAGCTTCGTGCTATATAATTTTCTCAATAAGTATAATTTACTACTTATTTAGAAAAGTTCGTTCTTTCGTGGATATCACGCAATTTATTCCACGTTTCTAGAGCTGTTTGGCATTGTTTGATGTGGATGATTTGAGCGTCATCAATGAACAAATTTATGATTGCTCGCGCTTTATTGTCTTTTTTTCGCCATACATCTGTTATAGGATTTGGCGGGTCATCTGTAATAACCTCATATAATTCATCCTTCATGAGATACATTTGCATTTTAAACTTCCAAACTGAATAATTTTCAGAATTTAGTTTCTCAATTGTTGGACTTTCCTTAAAGGATGCCATTTTCTGATTTCTTTTTATTTATAGTAAATACTATATCTCTGAGAAGAATTTATTTTGTTTTGTTTTTATGATATTATTAATTCTTCAATTTTTCAGAAAAACAGGGTTTCTTAATTTTCTTAATTCAAAAAAATGTACGAATGCATTTATTTCATATTCTTAATATGATTTCAAACACTGAATATACTTTTGTTTTACTTTAAACAAAAAATACTTTTGTTTTGTTAAATAATAATATTATTTAATATTCATGTTTTATTTTCATATTAATTTACTTTTATATACTTTTCCCTTTATGAGCTTACCTTTTTCTGTTCTGAGGAGTCGGCTGTCCCATGAACCTGTAGCTCAATGTTTTATTCATTATTATTATTTGTTTTTCTTCTCTGTAAAGTAATAATATTATTAATTGTTTGAAGAAAGCACGTTGAGACCATCTTTGGAAATTAACTTGTGTATTTAATGAAAAAGGAAAAGTAAAAGTAAAATAAAAAAGAAAGGAGCGAGAATTAATCTCACTCTACATTACAAAGCATAAACACTAACTAAAAGTATCAGAGTCTATTCCGATGAAAAACATACAGGTGTGGAGTCACGTGGTACAGTTCTAAAAAAAAGATCTTCACCCCTTCAAACCACGGAGGGGATGAAAAGTTGGGAGGGTGAAAACAGATACACTTTTGTTCTTATTATAATGTTCGTTTTTTACAGAACACATTTTGGAATAAAGGAGTCTTTTCGAGTTTGTAATTTTCTGTCAGAAATTTCATAAGGGGTTTTTCAAATGCCACGAATTTTGAAAATCAAATAATTTCAACCAAGTTCTAGAAGTACTTTTTTGTGAATAATCCATTAAAAGCTTGTAGCTCTAACACATTTTTGTTTATTTACTAAGATTTAAGAGATAATAATGATTTTTTACAAAAAATAAATTTTGTAAAGTGGTTGAAATAACTAGATCTTCAAATGAATTACGCGGCATATGAAAAACCCCTTATGAAATGTCAACTCATGGAAAATCTAGTTTGCTCTTTTGCCGACAATTTGCTTAATTTTTACTCCATTCAAATAATTTTTCGACAAAATTTGCCCCATATATCTAGCTTCCAACCTATGTAATAAAAGTTTGTCTATCTTGCATGCATGCGTAGTGAAAACGTTTTTCATAAAAATGCTCATATTTCATGAAATATTTAAGACATTTGTATTCGATTTGCAGTATATTGTTTCAAATATGTTTTTTCAATTTATCTGAAAGGAGGAATAATTTTCGTTTAAAACTTTCTATATTATAAATAAAAAAAATGCTGATTTCTTTTGGAGTTTTAATAAAATAAATGCTTATATCTGCGTTATTTAACATGCTATCGTCACATAAATTTATCAACAAATTGTACTGGGTATATATAACCTATCCTAAAATCATAGATTATTTAGTTCACTTAGCGGTACAGGGTGATCACAAAAATTATTGGTTTTGCCCAATTTATTACCGGTCCTCTAAATTTTGTCTTAAACCAGTCTTCACTAAAAAACATGAGGAAGACCCAGTTTTTTAAATAACCAATGTTTGAAAATATTTCATCGAGAAATAAGTTTTTAAATTGAGAAAAACAGATCGTTTGGAAATCTTCCTAAACTTTTGAGAAGGAGTGTACATGATTAATATCGATATGCATAATTTATATGTACCTACGTATGTACAATGCGGCCCGTCTGAATAAGACAGATTTGGAATGCGGTCCACGAAGTATTTTGGGTTAAACATGCCTGTTGTATAAGATGAAGTGGGTAAGTTTAACCTCGCTTTTACACTCAAATACAATACTCTGCACTGAAAATGTAACACCAAGAAAGAGTGGCCAGAAAATATGCAAATTTCAGAGAAGACGCATCTCACCGAGTTATGCAAATGATGTGAAATACGCAGCTCTATAGCGCACGTTTAATAAGATATAAGTGAAGGAACCTGCAATGTTGAATTTTCATGCCGTTATTTCTGTTCTGGAAATAATTGTAGAAATTTTCTTCTTGTCTCAGAGGACGAGATTAGTATCAGAGAAGGCCAGGCTGTCCTCAACGGAGGCAAATCCAGCAGACAGACGATTTTACGAGGGTCATGGTGATCGGACTGAGAAGGGCAGGTTGGTCCTTATGGCAAATTTCAACTGGCAAACACCTTAAGGTGTCCACAGTGTATCCGGCTGTGAGGAAGATGGTTGAAACAAGGAAATGTGGCAAGTTTGGGGGAATTACAGTGCAGCCAGAGTGACGTTAGAAAGCGTTAATCGACGCATCCGCCGACAAGCTGTGGCGGATCCGTAAGCCACTTCTATTTCCATTCTGCACCATATTTAAGACACCCTGTGGGTGTTCCAATATCGACCATAATCACTTACCGTCTATTGATTTCTAGTGGTCTCCACTCATGGTGTCCGTTAAGAAGACTACCAATGACCACCCCACAACATGGACGCCAACGGCTCCAATGCTGCCAGGCTAGAGCGATGTGGACGACGGATTGACACAAGGTCGTGCTCTTAGATGAGTCACACTTCTGTTTATCCAATGATATTCACCGCATACGAATGTGGCGTCGACATGGAGACAGGTCCAATCCAGCAGTAATTGTGTAACGCTCCACCACGCGACAACGCGGCATCATGGTTTGGAGCGCAATTGCGTGCGATTCCATGTCACCTCTAGTTCGTATTCAGGGCACGATGACGCCCGAACAATACGTTGATGATGTGCTGAGCCCAGTGACCCTCCCCTACCTTCAATGCCTTTTATCAGCAGGATAAAGCCCGACCGCCAACCAGCGTACTCCTCAAGGTGTAGAGATGTTTTCCTGGCGACTTTCCGGTGCTTTCCGATCTCTCAACAATTGAACACACTTCGGATGTGATTGGACGCCATTTGTAGACCGTGCCACTGCCCCGTTCAGAAGACGAACTGTGACAATCTGTATTAAAAATATTATTTCGAAATAAAGATCACTTATTGTTCGTTTCTATCTCTCTCTCTTTGCCACCTTTCATTACTCCTTCTTGGTGCTGAATTTTTAATGTCTTGAGTGAAATAAGCTGAACATTCACATTAGTAGTCATATCTATTTATTTTGATCTGTCATTTTTGTACTTAGCAATATGAAAATAAATCCAATACGAAAATATTATAGTTTTGGAAATTTGAAAAATAACTTAGATTTTAGCTTACCGACAATGTAACGATGCCAAAATTCGAAATGTTGTCATTTCCATACGTTTAAGTAAATCTCCACATTTTTTGCTAAGAAAAATATGTTTGGTAAGTAGATTTTCAATATAACCTCAGACTTGTTTTATTTATTAAGTTTTTGGTTTGACAACGCATTATTACATTATCCCACAAAATTTTCCCATGCTGTGCAAGTCGGAAAAATGTCACTTATAGCCACTACTCAACTGTGTCACTATGTCAGTACTCAACTATGTCACTTATAGTCTTATGCTTAGTCTTTTCAGTTCAGTCTTTTAATTTACAATGAAATGTAAATATCTTACTTTTTTAATTTTTGTAAAAGTATTAAAAAGGTTTATATGTGAGATACTTACGGAGGTGTACGGAAAAGTTCAAAACGCTATAATCATTTCAGATATTTTAAAAATTCAAAATATCTCAGATTTAGTAAATTGTTTACAATATGGGCAGTAGCCCAATATATCTCTTAAAATACTCTATTAGAGTAGAGTAAGCTATTGTCCACAAACTAAGGAATCTTCTAGACCCGGCAAAACGACTATCCGATACGGGGAGAAAGTGAAGTTACGGTAAGTAGCTTAGCACGGACTATATGCTCGTCCTAATATGGCTACTCAGTTACAGTTGAGACTTCACTTTTAGAACCTTCTTTCCGGGTCTAGTTTAAGCTGACCAGATCAGAGTACTTTTATAATAGAGAAACATTAAAAATTGCTAAAATTGTCCAATTACGGATATATTTTTTTCATTTTTAATAAATAAGGACTAAAAATAAATTATTATTAATTAATAATTTACTTTCTACAATTTTTTAAAACTTAGAAAAATGCTTTCAAAATAAAGGTTGTGCCCAGATAATGGGGACATTTGGTCAGTTGAGTCTAGTTGACTCCTTAGTCAGTGAGCAAAACATTAAGGTGTTTTTCATACAGTTGTATTGCCCCGATTTTGTATTATTTGTAGAAGAGACTATAAATTTTCAAAACTGGTATGTGCAGACAATGGTTGCACCAACAGACCATCTAAGAAGGTCCCGGGAATTACGTGTCACAAGTAAGCTTCAGTAAATATACTTGATGAACAAAAAAATTCCATATTTATTTTAGCATTAAGAGATGAGGTATAGTGTAACCACGTTTCCTAAAAATAGCAGTGCGTAACAGTCTAAAAGCTTGGATGGGTGCCAACTTGACCGACAGCTTGGGATTTGGAAAACGTACAGTAATATCGGCACTGTCTTATCGCTTATTTTCTCTGAATCAGATGACTATCTACCCTATTTTAACCCGTTAGTAGTCGCTATAGACAGCGCCACCTATTACAGATTGTGCACTTCTTATTTAACTGTCACCAATAATTTTAAGAAGTGATGTGATCGACGTTTCTTCGATTTTATTCCCGTTTTATATATCTCAAATGCCACTTCTAAAAATTTTTGGTGGCTATTGAATAAAAAAATCTGGCAACACTGAAGTATGGGCGGCAAATCGACCAACTAGCGACTACTAACGGGTTAACACTGCACTCGTCGAGGCCTCAGTTGCGCAGAAGTTTCCATAGTCTCAAGAAATGTGGTCGATGAATAGACATTTGCCAGACAAGCGTTGTAGATTACCCATTACTTCATTGAATAGAATACGTTACATATATAATGATCTATAATCATTGCGTTATCTTAGCTTAATACCATATCTGAAATGTATACATTATTTCTTAAGGCATAAAAAGTAGTTGAGTACTAAAAGCATTTGTATACAATACTGATCTATCGAGTACACTTAAAAAAAAATAATTTTTTATTTAAAATTTTTAAAAAATCTATTACAAAGGGCATTTCATAAAAACTGAGAGTTATTTTTTTACGTAGTGGCAACACCATGAAACTAAAAAATAGAAGTGCAGGCGATTTTTTCAAATTGTTAATTGTACGTTTATACAAAATTCTAAACGAAGCAGACGATTTTGTTTTCCTATTTCCGCGCTTGTTTAACGAACTGTTTTATTTGCCCTACAGAAATGGAGATGAGTGATTCAGAGTTAAAAAACGAAGTGCGTTGTGCCATAAAATTTTGCTACCGTTTGGGCAAAACAGCTCCAGAAACAGTTAAGTTAATGAAAGAAGCTTACAAAGACAAATGTTTTGGTGAGTCTACGATTTTTAGATGGCATGGTGATTTCAAGAAAGGCCGTTTGTCTGCAAAACTGGCTCCTAGGCCTGGGCGACCAAAAAGTGTTGTGAATGATCGAAATGTTAACACTGTGTGGGTAATCCTTCAAGAAAATCGGCGAACGACATGTGAGGAGATAGCGGCATCAACAAACATTTCGAAAACATCGATATTACGCATTCTACTCAACACGTTACAGCTTCGCTATGTTTGTTCCAGATGGGTCCCTCATCACCTAACTAAAGAACAAATGAAAACAAGAATTCAGCAATGTTGTGAATGGAAACAGATGCTCCAAAATGATCCAAATCTCCTAAAGACTGTAATAACAGGTGATGAAAGTTGGGTGCATCATTATGATCCCCTTACCAAGTCCGCAACAAGTGTATGGAAACATACTGATCCTCCGCCTCCGAAAAAAATCCGGCAAATCAAATCTGCTGGAAAGGTCATGATGACTATTTTCTTTGGTCATAAAGGTGTAATCTATCAGCATACTGTGCCTCAAAAACTACTGTGAATGGTGAATATTATGTTTCAGTTTTGAAAATTTTGCGATAACACATATCGAGAAAGCGTCATGAACTGGTAGGGAATTGGACATTACATCACGATAATGCTTGCCCGCATGTCGTTACTTCTGTTCAGCAATATCTCAGTAAATGCAATATTAAAATTATGCCACATCCCCTTACAGACCAGATCTCGCACCCTGCGATTTCTGGCTATTTCCGACGTTGAAGGAGAAGCTCCGTGGCAGAAAATTTAATACAGATTCTGAAGTTATTTCAGTAGTGGCGGGTTCTTTGAAGCAGCTTCCAGAAAAGGGCTTCTCTACTTGTTTTGAAAGTGGGTTGAACGATGGGACCGTTGCATATCATCTGACGGAAGGTATTTTGAAAAAGAATGATGTATTTTTTGCTGTTAATATATTTCTTGATTTTGTATGATTTTACAATCAGTTTTTATGGAATGCCCTTTGTATTTTGCTTCGAATTATCCCATATCTATGTTTCATTCATTCGTTTTAAATGTATCGATGAGTTCTTTTAAAGATAACCGTATATTGAAAAAAATTACCCCCCAGAGTACATTTTCTCCGAATTAGGGGAGGATGTGTTGCCCTAAATATAAAATTTATTTTCCTGACTGATTATTTTAAGATATATATATTATTTCACACTGCAAAATAAAAAAGTAATTCTCATTTTGCACATGTATTCGAAATTTGTCCTATTCTGAAATATTACAAAATATAAGAAAATGGGATGACAACGCCAACATGTTGATCCAGTTGTTCCCCAAATGTAATCAACAGCAGTTTAAGTCAATGTCTAACTAAATATCAAGTTTGTTTAAATTTGTTCCCCGGATTGTGGGACGCAGCATCCACAAAATTTGTGGCATACAGACAGATATTTATCTCCTAAAAATGGTCAAATTATGATTGGGACATCTCAAAATGTGCAAATCCATCGAAAACTGGTGGTCGAAATTCTTTTACAAAACAATACTTTCTTCTTATGTACATAGAATTTATAAAGGGATAAGATAAGAAGATATCTGAATATATTTAAAAAACAGTACGAAATAGTTTTAGAAGCAGTTTTATTTGAAATATATTTCTATGTGAGAGGGGTCACCCCTTCCCCCTTTTGAAGCAGTGTATATAAGTAGTTTTATAAGTAGGTATTACTTTGTTACTCGTTTCTTGTTCATTCCAATATGGCCGCCGGTCGCTCTGAGCAGCCTTACAGTCACTTCACTCTCCCCCGTACTAGATAGTAATCTTGCCGGGTCTAGGTCATTCCTTAGTGTGTGCTATTGTCACACTGGTCCTGAACCATGGACAAGTGCAATCACGAAACACAAAACTTTCGTTATATCTTCTTTAAGTGGTAAATTGTTAAATTATAAAGGGATCATGTTTTTAAAAGCCAATAAGTTGTAATTCATGCATAACATTTTGCGAACTGTAAGTGTGATAGCATCTGAATAAAATGAAATCAAATTGCAACCATGTCAATTGGCGCAGCATGTCCCATTGCGGACTTTGATCCATTAAAAGCCATCCAACCATCCAACCATGTCAAAACATGATTATATTTGCTTAACTTCGCCATATATATAAAAAAAATGCATTTTCTTTCTTAACGTTTATATATTATTTTCTTCTTATACTCATTAAGTTCTTTAGCAGCGTATATATAATGCAAATCAACATTATTTGCTTCTTTTTTTTTTTTTTTTTTTTTTTTTTTTTTGTCTTTGTGAATGTTTTATCTTTTTCTAAATTATCAGACCATTTTATTTTAAGTAATTTATCCCATAAAATGTTTATTTTCTGAAGTAATTACAGTGTCAAAGTAGATTTAATTTTGATAAATAGCTAGCCGTTTAAATATGTTAACTTTGATATTATTTTTTATATAACTTTCAATTAATTTCGAAAATAATATGCATAAAAAGTAGTTCAGTAATATAACTAAAAAAAATTGTGATAAGTAAAACTTTGTTAAATTGTTTTCGGGGAAAGAAAAAAAAAATAATATGACTTACTTCAGGGTAAAAAATTAATTAAAATACACTTTCGTTAGAGGTTTTAATTAAATTTTCTATGGCACATTTTTCTGATGGTTAATTAAGTTGTATTGATTGGGTGTAATTTTTAGTTTGAATCAAAATAAATTATATTTACAAAAAATATCAACAGTGTTAAATAATAAAATTAGCGAGGAAATTTTAATATTACTCGTATTTTAAGTGATATCTTTATTTTCTTTTTGAAAGATTATCTATCAATAAATTCAGCATTAAAAAAAAACTTCAGAAGTATCTAACATTTAATAATAGAAAATAATCTTAACGAAATTATTAAAATCGTAACAATAATATTTGATTTATCAAGTTATTTTTTGTTCTTCCATTATTTAGGTTAAAAAAAGACACATTTTAAAGTTTATCATAATTATTTTCTAAAATATCAATGAAAATCAATGTATAAATTTTATTTTAAATTAATATTAATACCAGAAAAAACATTTTAAATTATTAAATAATGGAATAGATTTAAAAATAAAATTGTCTCTGGTTAATTGAAAATATTCCTTTAAAATTAGGTTTCTCACAACGGAAAATAAATCTAATATAACTTTAAAACCACCTTCTATACCGGTATTTCTACGGCTTTAATTTAAAATAAGATTTCTTACTTAACACGTCTGCCAATTAATGAGTTTAAAGTCTCTCAGTGGCTCTTGCGTGCTTTAATGTTGAAAATTTTAGAGACATTGAAAGTAATTGTTAATTGTAAGTGCAATTATGATGTGTAAATGCACTTTCCGAGGAGAACTGTTCATTCCAATGAATTATAAAGGGGTGTAACACTTGTAGTTACCGCTAAAAAAAAGGTATTTATAATATTTTAAATAAATTAAAAAAAAAAAAAAAAAAAAAAAAAAAAAAAAAAAAGGTAACAGTAAATAAAATTGACAGTAGACACCGAAATGTCTTTCTAAGACTTCTAATGTAGGTAAACATTAAAATTTTTATGAATTATCTATAAAATCACCAGCATTTTTCCAATGGACTTTTTTTTTTTTTTTTTCAATAGACTTTTGGAAAACGAACCAAAAGGAATGGGATAAAATTGACATGTTGGTACTAAGAAAAAGTTTACTTCTGTAGAAAATTTTATATAGAACTATTTACAGAGTACTATAGGTATCAGATTGGAATCGATACAAAAAATATTGCATCTTTACCTGGATATAACAATCAGAATTGTTTACATAGAATGCGAATGATCTTCTATACAAATACTATGACTATGTGCTCATCAGTGGATTTACAAACCTCATAAAATCGAATCATATATTGACAGTTGATTTATCATGTTGCTGCGATCTAATTGCTTGTAGGCTACTTTCATAGGCAGAAAAAACTCATTTCTAAAAATTCTTCAAAATAACGATTGATACAGAATTTAACGAATTTATTTGTTTATTGCATAAGTGGTCTTCGTTAAATGCAGGTGAAAGTTTTAGAAAGAGACGGGAAAAAGGGAGAAATTTCGTGAAATCTTAGTATATCTGGACAATCACATTTTTATTAACTTTTTATTCTAGAGTGCCGATTAGTTGTGAGGAAATAATACTGTTCACAAAAACAGAATAAATATGTGCAGTAGATATAAAATGATCGCTAGTGTCTAAAGGATATCACATACAAATTGAGAATGTATAGTCTTCAAAAAATTATAACATACAATTTACTGGCCATAAATTTGGTTAAGTTTTAATAAACTTTGGTAGTCATATTTATGCCACAAGGTTTGATTACTTTCAGAAATTTTCACTTATTCTATTAAATTTAAGTCTTTTTCATTTATTTTCATTTGCTAGAAATTGCCATCAATATTTTAGAAATGTTATCTTCAGTAACATTAAAAACATTAGTTATAAACATTCCACATAAATTTCTTTGATAACTAATGACGTCATATACATCTGAAATCATAATAAATACATGCAAATTAATTTTACTTCAATTTCTTTTCAACATATATGAGTAATAATAATACATTATATATGTATTGTTCTATACTGATGTTGTTCCATTTCTTTATCAAGACTTTTCTCATTTTTATTTTAACTAAATACTTGTATGTTTTTCTTTTTTCATTATTAATTTTAACGTTACAATAGTATTTTTATTTATTACCTTTTGAACCAATTATCCAACTGAGCGAAAAAAATACGTCTTTGACTAGATTTTGTCCTGATTAATAATTGTGCCAAATTTTGATTAAATCTAATCATAAGAACAAAAAAATCCAGACAGATGCGAGGACAAACTTTCAGCTTTATATATTTAGATAAAAACAAAATTGTCTATGTGATATAGAAAATCATATATTCTTTCTTAAAATTTAATTGCATTTAACTTCTTAAAATTATTTATTTTTCCAGTTTAAAAGACTTCTTTAAACGAAAAGAAGTAGATTTATTGTTACATTCTTTCAGTTTTTCCAGATTAAAAAAAAACTAGCCTTGAATCATCTCTTCATTCCAAATATATATATATAATAACGGAATAAAAATGATAAACACCGTTGTATTCTGTGGCTACTTGTCATTAATTAATGCATACCAAATAAGTCCATTATTTCTGTCAACGGTTAATATACATTTTCAGAAATCGATTTGAAATGCGAAAAATAAAAGTCATTATTATTTTCATAATACTAAATCAGTCTATAAATCATCGAGAATCAAAGAAATGTGTAATTATAACTGGCGGAAGCATGATTTATAATGTGTAATTTACTTGATATTCCGTAAATTTCAGAATTAAATCAATTTGATTTATCACAATAAATCAACAACTCTTATGATTAACATACAAGGTATAACGTATTTCTGGCGAGCAAAAAATCTAAGCCACAATGTTTGAAAATAATATATGTAAATCTTTCTAACGGACTTAAAAAACTGATGTTGCTGGGGCGGCCTAATTTGGCGAAAGTTCTTTTTGAAATAATTGTGTTTGCCAAATTTCTATTCACTTTTGATCACTTTTGCTTCAGCTTCAGCGTTAAAAGGACACGTGTCTCTTCTGTCTGTACTCCCCGTGCCCACCTAATTATTGCTATCAAAATAGCGACTTTTTCTACATGTGTTATCCTTCTGATTTCTTCTATAACATTTATTTGGATTTAATTAGATATTATTTACTCATAATTATACGGGGAACTATTTTCATGGAACATTTTTTTTATTCCAATTAAAAAGTTTGTGTAACTGGTCAGCAATAAAGAATCATATAAGATTTTGACGAACTTGAATTGTTTTTGTCACATCGCATATGTTCTTTTAATTTTTGCAGGCTATCACGTCTATTAAAGGATAAGATCTGACCATCCCGAAGAAAATACTAAATAGTCTACACGTACATTCAAGGTGATAGATAAAAATTGGTAGCGACAACAAAATTGCTGTCTGAAAGAAACAGTTCAGTTATCGAACTGAAATAAATAAATAAATAAATAAGAAGAAGAAAGAAAAAAAAAATAAACTAGTGAATGAAACTTGTATAATACAGCCGAATTTTATAATAATATTTTTCTTGTTTCTGTTAAAATAAAAAATGCTTTTATAATGATAGTTGGAGTTTTCTTCAAATTGCATTTTTAAGAAATGGAGAATAATTTATGTAATAAAATCTTTTTGTAAAAAAATAGAACCGACTCCAAAATGGAACTAATATTCAAACAACTAAAAATGAAAGAAAATTGGCTGAAAATGGAACTGTAAATTGCGCCTAAAAGTATAAAATAATTTCCTTCGCCAAACAACCTATAACACTACAATTAATCATAATTTTTGAAGTCGGCGCAAAATTAAATAAAATTTAATTAGTTTTTAAAGGTTTGTCTTTAGATCGGCAGCAACAAATGCTGTTTTCTCGAATGATCCATTTCCATATTTCCTTTATTATTTTATCACTGTATACAATTGGTCCATTAGTAGCATCTACATAGAACAGTGAACATTCTTCACAATGCGGTATTTATGTTTCTACGAAGTTAGAGTTTCCTTTGCAAATTTGGTATAACTTTGATAACTATCATCCTTGATGGCTTTTGGATTTAGCGATTAAAACGTAAGGCAAAAATATACACACAAGATGTATATTTCATAATATATATTGTACGATGTGTTGTTTCATATTCTTGATTGCTCTCTTGATATATCTTATCAAAATAATCATGATATCCAAAAGAAATTAAATATGTTTGCCAGATAATTTTGCGATTTTTCTTTCACCAAGGACGTCAGATACCAGCATCTTCGCCAACTTTTGCTGCTTACGAAATCTTATTTGTTTTCTGGAATCAAAGTAGTTTTCGGCTGCGTTTTGCAGGTAACAATGTGAGATGTGTATTTTGAATAGGATTTGATTTTTGTATTGAATAAAGGTATCAATTATTATTTAATTTTGCGCCGACTTCAAAAATTATGATTAATTGTAGTGTTATAGGTTGTTTGGCGAAGGAAATTATTTTGTACTTTTAGGCGCAATTTACAGTTCCATTTTCAGCCAATTTTCTTTCATTTTTAGTTGTTTGAATATTAGTTCCATTTTGGAGTCGGTTCTATTTTTTTACAAAAAGATTTTATTTTTCTCTTTTCAGTGAAAACTTATTTATATAGCAGAGCATCAGAAGACGTTCGACGGAAGTTTCACAAATCACAACTTCCAAGAAAAGTGACATTACTCAAAAATGGTTTATTTCTCTGAAAAATACATGAAATGCACCCAATGTGAACAAAAAAGTTACATCTCCATCTAGAAAGTTATCCACTCGAGAGACAGCTGTGCCAGCTTTATTCTAGTCAAGTTATTTTTAAGTTGATTTTTCTCAAATGCTGCATTTTTAAGTTGTGTCACTTTTCTTGCCTTTATCGGATATGAGCAAAAAACTATCTATTGAACGAACATACATTAAATTAAAAAGTCTTTAGAAATGTAAAGAACGGATACGCTGTATTCGTAATCGAAAATTCTGTTAGGCATATATATTGAACTTTACACTGAATACGTGTCACCCGCTGCGCTGGAAATTGCGCAGCGTAAAGTTCAAACAAAGAGCAAAATATGCATTGCAGCTGACGGACAGAAGTTTCAACATCCATACTTACATACTGCTTTTACCAGTGAAGCTGCATGCGTTCAGTAGTTAGAGTGAAAACAGACTTTTGTGAGTATTCTGTAATTTGTTTATATCTTAATGAAATCATAATGAAACCTATTTCAGGCCAAGATCATTACGACAACAAAAAAAGTATTAAAATTAAATAATCTCTTACGAAGTTATAAGCTTACAAACACAAACAACAACACATAGCTCGAATTAAGAACACCCTCCTTTCTGAAGTTGGTTGAAAACGACTTTGCACTAATCGATGTGACCGCTTACAGTAACAGTACTTTGAACCACATAGTATACGTGTCATTCGCTACGCTGAAAGTGTGCAACGTAGTTTAAGTGTGCACAGTGTAGGAAATTGCGAACAAACAACTGCACGTTTTAAGCTTTCTATTTTTAGCAATAATGTCTAAATACTGTCTTTTTGCAGTAAATTGATGTTGCTCTAGAACTTCGTAATTAACTTTTCTTTCATCTTGAACAGTTTTTGAGATAGGAGCGCTAATTCCGCTGTTTTTCTCCAGATGGCGTTTTAATTTCTTTAGATTGTAAAGATATTACAATGGGACCTACTTGAGACCAAGACCTTACAACAAAACATAAATTATCCAGTAACCGTATTTTGAACTATATAGAACGTTTTTTTAGCACCAATGTCAAAACTATCTTTTCTTACTAAATCGATGATGCTCTGCAATTTTATAATTCACTTTTTCCCCCTGTCTTGAACCGTTTCCGAGATAGGAATGTTAGCATGAATGTATGAATGTCTAAACTATCTTTTTGTACTGAATCGGTGATACTCTTCAGCTTTGTAATTCACTTTTTCTTTAGAACCGTTTTCGAGAAAGGAACACTAACTCCACTATTTTCCACCAGGTGGCGCTGCAAGCGGTTTAACCTTGTACTGCATGGCCACTTTGCTGTACTTACATAACATTTTTATCACTATAGCTGCAGCCGTTTAGCAGTTAAAAGAGTTGGGACTGATTTTTTTGGACGCCCTGTATTTTCTTTAGATCGTAAAGATATTACAATGGGACCTATTTCAGACCAAGACCTTTTCAACAAAACAAAAATTATCAAAATCGGAGCATCCGTTCAGAAGTTATGAGCTAACAAACATAAAAAAAAACATACGGTTTGAATTGAGAACCTTCCTTTTTTTTTTGAAGTCGGTTAAAAAAAAAGAAGAAGAATGTTCTTTCAAGAAGCGATAATAGTTTTTGTGTATATTAACCTCAACCTCAACAGTGGAACGCAGAGAATCTGCGCCAAATATTGTAACTACATATTCTTATTCAGATTCTATTCCTTATTCAATTAATCTTCTATTTTGTGGCTGATAAAAAAAAATGTCATCAGACATATTATTTTTGACAAATGTGTCTGAATGGGAAATCTAGAATTGTAAGAAAAAATAATCTAATATGCCAAATAACGCAGCCATTGTTGTCATTTCAAAATATTCGTCTGTTTTTTCTGTACAAATTCAAGTTTTATTTTTATTTATTTATTTATTTATTTTTACCAAAATTCCGTCACCTAAAATTAAACTATGGATTCATTCTTAACCGTCAAATTGCAGTAGCCCCTTTAAAATCATGAAAACTGTAGTTGCCTAAATTTATGTATTTAACAGAGATAGTTTAAATGTGTGGTTTCGTAATAATCAAATTACTTGTCATATGACTTTATTCAGTTCACAATTAAGTATTTGTATTCAGATAGCATGTCGAAAAAAAAAGAAAAAAAAAAAAAAGAGACACAAGTCAAAATATAGCTATTTTGAGTTTATGTAATTAATATTCCGTTTCAAGTTACTTAATGTGTATGAGAATTGTCACATCTGTATCTAGAAAATTATCAGCCAGAGAGGCTGCTGTGTCAATTTTATTGCAATGTTATCCGAATCTTTGATTTTTCTCAAATATTGGTTTTTGTTGTTATTTCTTGCCAGAGTGCGATATATTCTAAAGCGGGAGCTAGACTTGCATTTTTTATAGTGATTTCATACGACCAATATCTATTTCTAGTAATTGGCTAGTAATCAACAGTAGCCAAATTAAGCGTTTGTCTTCGCAAAGTAAATATTAGTGGGGTGTAAGAGTAAGCGGGTCTCGAATATGCTGAAAAAAAATTAAAATATTTCATACTGCTCCAAACTTGATACAGGGGATTCTTTATACTATGAGGCGTGTCTGCAAAATAAGGTTCCCAAGGAGCTGCGGACGCTAGGAATGCTGTAACGCGGGTTTTGGAGGCACTGGCGTCCCATACAGCAAAGAATGCTTCAGTTATGTTGCAAAATGCTTACAAACTTTCAAAAACGTAACCCACTTTAATATGCGTTCCGATATCTTTCTGAAACATTCGCCTTTTTCTACGTTCTGTCTGTTATGTGATTGAAACGTTTCTGTTACGTATCTGACTTTTTTGTTACGATCGCGGACATTTCTACGTTTATGAAAGTAATCGGAAAGCTAACTGAACGTTTCTGTAATATTTACAATGTTTCCATGTTATATAACTGTTACGTTTCTGAAACATTTTGTGCTGTGAGGGGTGTAACTTGGCTCCCTTTCTCCCCATCTCCGCCCCGTCGAGCTGTCTGCGACGTTCATTCTTCTCTTGGTGGCCGTGAGAGATGGAGCTCCCACTTGCTTCTCACGCCAGCTGCGAATTATGCTCTGTGGTTCATTTTTTGTGTGCAAAAAACGCTGGTCTGGTGGACATTCATTCCCAACTGGGTGAAGCGTACAGGGAAAAGTGTATGAACGTGCATCATGTGCGAAAATGGTGCAGATGAATCAAAGACGGACCTGTCCATGACGAAACACGTTCTGGCCTGCCATAGGTTTTGGACTAAACGATTGCGAAAGTTCAAGAAGCAATACTGAAAGATCGAAGGGTGACGGTTCGGGAACTCAACGAGATGATCCCTGATGTCAGCAAGTCAACATGCATTCACAAAATTTTGACAGACCGTTAGGACTGCGGCGGCAGAGTTCTACGATTCAGACATAAAGATGGTACACAGCATGCAAAATAGCAAACGTCGATTATGTCGAAAAATAGGGGAAAGTTTAAGCTTTTCAAATATGTATTTATTCAATGCCAATAAACATGTTTTTCATTGTGAAAGTTCGTTGGAAACCTTATTTTACGGACAACCCTCGTATATGAACTTATAAGACAATAACAGCCAACCACATTGCAAATGGCAGATAATACATCAATCGCTAAGCAGAATCTGTAAACGGTTTTATGCCATTTCATACCGCGTGAAACTTATATATATACATATATATATATATATATAATTCTTCAAACAAAAAATAATGGCAAAATAATAATAATAATAATAATTAGCTGCTTTATTAGTGGTGGAAAGACCGTTAGCCAAGGCTATAAATATACCTCGACGTTGCGCGATTAAGAAACTTACGTGGAAAAACTGACATATTTTATTCCGTTAAACATAAAGTTGACGATAATATATATTATTATAAATATATAAGCTATGACATACATAATTTTCAAAAGTATTAATCTTTTCCCGAAAGAAAAGGGATGCTCAAATTAGTCTGAGCGCTGTTGCTGAGAACATAGGTTTGCTAATAGTACGGGAAACACAGTTCGTTTCCGATAGAACATACGGACCGATTCCTAATTTTAGTAATTAGATGGTATCAACAGTAATTTATGTCAGTAGCATCCGTTAATGCAAGGAATAGTATAGTGGTAATAATATTCGACACCCTCTAACAGGATCAGTACATGACTTAGTTTTCCTAACGGAGGCTTGGGATAAATACATCTTTATGGTCCTTTACTTAGTCGTTTAAAACCGAAAAAATGTATTGACGTAAGTTTTACAATTCATTTCTGGGGACCTTTCGGCGTGAGGGGAAATTGCCCCACATGCCCTTGCCTTAGTCAGGCCCTGACTAGGGTGTCTAATTTGCTTAAAAAATAGGTTTAAAAATAATTTCACGTCACTCCAAATTTTGTGTTAGGAATTTTAATATTAAATAATAATAATAATAATAATAATAATAAAAGGAAACTTGATTTTATTTTTGCTTCATATATATTGTGCTATTACATAAAGGAATAACACAGAAATGAAAGATTTTGAAGAATTAATTCTTACATGACTGCGCAATATTGCTGTTTTCCTTTAACACTTACATCTTTTTAAAACATTCCTTCATCTTTATTCAATCAGTATTTAAAATATGTAAAATTATGAAAATATTCAATATCTGATATTACTATAAATTTACTGAAAAGATTATCGTTTATCTATATTAGTTTATTTTTAATTAGTTGCAACAGTAATATGAGTCTGAAAAAAATATCAATTAAATGAATAAAATGGATAAAACTTTCAATAAAATATTTTTTATGCTCAATTACTTTACAAAATTACTTATTTATCATTAGAAGGAATTTTCATTATATTTTTATTAGAATTTTGTTAACACTTAATTAAAAATAATTGATTTAACAAAATTTAATATGAATACAAAACATTCCTTACAAAAATATCGATAATCTTACACGATAAATTAAAGGGAAAATTTTAATTACATTCGGTTTTATTATTTTTTTATTTAATTTTCCTTATCGAAAAATATTAAGAAAGTTGTTTTAAAATTTTAAATTAATTAAACTGAAAGTAAAACCATTAAAAAATGCGCAACACATTTTTTAATATAAAAGATATAATTGCATATTTTATTATTATCATTATTTGAAAACGAAGCAAAAGTAATTAAATGTTTAATCGGAATTTCGAAAATTTATATATATATATATATATATATATTATATATCCCCCCCCCTTTTTTTTTCAAATGCTAATTTTTATTAATTGTCAATAATTAAGTTTTATTTGTGTATACAAAAAAAAAAAGAATTGTGTTTAATTTTTTTTTTTTTTTTTTTTTTTTTTTTTTTTTAGAAAAAGGATATAATACTTATATTAGTTTTTTTTTTTTTTAAGCTTAATATCTTTTTAAAATATTTCAACGAAGTTGTTAAGACCTTTCAATAAAGTTCAAAAGTATTTATGACTTCGGCTTGATTGTCTGTCTGTCCATCTGTCTGCACTCCAATCTGCGTACTTTCAGAATGCCTTAAAAATTATATATGATGTTATTCAGATCTATTATACCATTTTTCCTTTTAAAAATGCTTCGTTTATGCGTAGGGACTCGCAGAAGACTTCCAAAACATCACGCATTGAGAGGTCTTTCTTTTTTTTCCCCAATGGCACGGTAGTTGCGACTAAGAATTGTCCGGGGAGTTGTCGAATTGATGAGCATTTGTGAAGGGGTACTAGATGGGAGGTTATCGCCATCCCTAACATCAACAATACATCCCTGCCTTATCCGGAATTCGAACCCAGGCCCAACCATGGAAGAGTCACGGACGCTGACCACTACACCGTCTGGGCGGCTTGGTATGTGAAATGTAAAAAAAAAAAAAAAAAAAAAAAAAAAAAAAAATCATTCTGCGTGTTTACTGACAAACGACTTATTGCGCATGCGCAAGAGTTTTACGTCCATACCTCTAAATCTATTTAAATTTTTGAAATGTTCTATAAATAAAATTTTAAGTTGAGCTACCCCTGTCAGATCTCATTGGATTCGTTCAGTTGTTTTTGCTTGATATCCGGAAAAAAATACTGTTACAGGCACACACACAGGATATATTAAGAACACTATAAAAAAAAATAACGGTCGTTTTTACAGGAAAATACGCTGACAAAAATAGGTGGCAGCACATTCCGCTGATATATAGGGCACTTTACAGCAAAAACATCTGTAAAAAGGGATTCTTTTGCAGATATTTCTGTTGTACATTACTTCCCTTTAACATCAAATTATGCTGGTACGTCCTATTGCGTTCCCATTTTGCTGTAAAAAGCATTTTTTTTTTCAGAGAAAGGCCTTTTTGGCTTTCTCGAAGTCTGAAACTCCAAGATAACTTTTTTTTCGATTTTGAATAATTTACAGGTAAAAATTAGAATTTTATTTATACAGGTTTCAACTTGACATTTACCATTTATTTAATTTAGTAGAATTAAAATTCAAATATGTAGCCAAAATTTATAAAATTCAATTTCTTAAGAACTCCTTTTATGTTTCTTTTGTCCCTTTGTCAAAATACACTCCTATTCAAAAGTTTAACTAGATTTGTAAACAATCAGTATTTTTCAATTTAAAAATTTATCTCTCGATAAAATGTTTTAAAACATTTGGCTATCTAAAGAACTGAGTCTTCCTCATGTTTTTCAGTGAATATTGATTTAAGATAACATTTAAGGAGCCTGTAACAAATTGAGCAAAATTAATAATGATTGTGATCACCCTGTATTTTTAAGTGCACGAAATGATCTGTAACTTTAGAAAATGTTAATACAGACCCAGTACAATTTGTGGTTGAATTTGTGTGGCGATAGCATGTTAATAACGAAGATATAAGCATTTAATTTAAAACTAAAAAAAATTAGCATATTTTTTATTTTTAATATACAGAGTTTTAGACGAAAATTATTCCCACTTTCAGATAATTTAAAAAAACGCTTTTAAAACAATATACTGCAATCGAATTACAGTTATCTAAAATATCTCATTAAAAACGAGCATATTTATGAAAAACGTTTTCACTGCGCATGTGCGAAAGATAGAAACACTTTTATTACATAGCATGAAAGCTATATACACTCTATAACAAAAAAAAAAAAAAAAAAAAAAAGACGCACCAAGGAATTTGTAATGCAAATTGGGCACAAAGTGACATGCATACATGTTTCGATGGAAAATGCAAGATTTTAAAATTTAAATGCCATTGACTGAATTAGTGATGCTACAACGCATCTTAACTGCACAACTGTCAAAATATTAAAAAGGAGAAATTTTTATTCCAGGTTATAAATTGCTTGAGAATTTTATTCCGTTTACTAAGATAGGGAGTAACTATGCCTCACATACGGGTGCGCAAACAATATGCACAGATCTCAGCATTTAAGAGAGGAGTGTAGTTAGGTTCACAGAAGCCGGTTGGTCTAATCGACGAATTGTTTAACATTTTGACAGGAGCGATGCCACTACTAGATTATGTTAGCAGAAATGGATAAATCATGGCCAAAGATAGAGTCAAGTAGGAAAAGGTCGGTCTAGATAGAGGACAGAACGTGATACCCGATCAATCGAAAGAGCGGTACACAAAGGCCCGGATTCATCATTATCATCGATCATTATATTCTAAGTCACTATAGTACGAACCCTATTGATTTTGGTGAATCTAGCACTTATAGTTTTCTTACAGGGACACAAAGAAAAATGCTTTATCATTATGGCCTATGGGACCAAAATCTTAAAAGTGCAAAAGCATCTAAACGCCTCATTCAATTGAGCAAAAAAATTATTCACATATTATAGGTCAGAGATACTCAATCTGTATAGATTTTGGAGAATCTAGCACTTATATGTTTTTTTTACAGGGACACAAAGAAAAATTCTTTATCATTATGGCCTATGGGGCCAATTTTTTAAAAGTGTGATAGCGTCTAAACGCCTTATTAATCTGAGCAAAAAATTTTTACACATGTTATAGGTCACATCGACTGCATAGAGTTTGGTGAGTCTAGCACTTACAGTTTTTTTACAGGGACACAAAGAATAATTCTTTATCATTACGGTCTATGGGACCAAATTTTTAAAAGTGCGATAGCATCTAAACGCCTTATTCAATTGAGCTGAAAATTTATACGAATATTATAAATCACTGCTGAACTAAATATAAGCATTTTGGTGAATATAGGTTTTTACAGGGACACAACGAAAAATTCTTTATCATTATGATCATGGGCTGAAAGTTCAGTAGCGTTAAATAAAACATCGTGTAATACACTGCTCGACTTTGAAAATGCAACACCAAGAAGGAATGATAATAAAGGAATGAAATTTGTTGATCACATACATTATAGTAGGAATAACAACTGATTACAATTTCAAGAAATTTGGAGTAATATATACTGAGAAAACAGTACATAAAGCAGCGACCTCTGTGAGCAATAACAGCGCATATCTGCCTAGGCTTTGAATCGAACAGCGATTGTACAAGTAGTAGCGACATGTACGAGTAGAGCATTTCATGAAGCTTCAACACGATGCCACAATTCATCGATCCAACTTACTGGTGAGTGGTGGGGGGCCAGTCGCTTTTCAATGATTAAACAGTCATTTTCATTGGTGCGAGATTAGGAGAACGCGCTATCCAGTGCAACATTCGAGCCCATTCTGTATCAAAGAAGGTCCGGACAATACAAACAACTTGCGGTTGTGCATTATCTTGCTTAAAGCTACGGAGGCCTCTAATACAGAGCAGAGGGGCGGGCCTTAACTCATCAGAAATTTAATAGCCGCTGTTCAGAGTGCCAGGAATACGAACATGAAGTAATCAAGACGTATATCCAATGGGAACCCTTAACATCATTGCAAATGATGGACAGTATGATGATGTCGAATCCCAGCTGGCAATGTGCATTATTCATAATGTCGTTAAATACGGATAAGGCAATCTTGATGCTGTAAACAGGATTGTGATTTGTCTGAAGAGTGACTTCACGCCATTCTTGCGTCCAGGTTCATCGTTGATCACACATTAATGGCTCCCATATCAGTGATGCAGTTTTGAAGGTAATCAGAATTTTGGTAGGCGCATACTGAGTCACCAGCAGGATTGATGGTATGTTGTACCATTGGATACACGTGTCGGTCGCCTCTTGTTTTCATTCCCGCCACTCTGAATACCAGCCATTACATTTTTGACGAGTTAAGGCCCATAGCTCTGCCCTATGTTCAAGGCCTCCGAAGTGCAACATTTAAGCAGAACAATGCACGACCGCAAGTTGTCCATATTGTCTGGACCTTCATTGATGCCGAATGTGTTCGACTGTTGCTCTGGCCAGCGCGTTCTCCTGATCTTGCACCAATGAAAATGACTCTTTAATCGTTGAAAAGCGACTGGCCCCCCACCACTCACCAGTAACTTCGATCGATGAATTGTGGCATCGTGTTAAAACTTCATGAAGTGTTCTACCCGTACATGTCATCCAATCGCTGTTCGATTCAATGCCTAGGCAGATATGTGCTGTTATTGCTCACAGAGGTCGCTGATTTATGTACTGTTTTCTCAGTACATATTACTCCAAATTTCCTGAAATTTTAATCAATTGTTCTTCCTACTATAATGTATGTGTCCAACAAATTTTATTCCGTTATTATCATTCCTTCTTGGTGTTGCATTTTCAATGTCGCGAAGTGTATATGGAGAAAAATACTCAAATACTCTATTATGGTTCTTTTGTTTGTTTAATAACTCCTCTTTATTTACTTTATCTACAAAACTGTTAATTACTCAATTTTCGGAAACTCAAGTGGAGTCACTCCAGATTTTTTTTTTATTAACAACTTTTTATTTTTCATTTTAAATTAATTCCTTAAAATAAGAATTTTTTTTTTTTTTTTTTTTTTGTATATATATATAAAATTTATTGAGGGGGAAATGGTAGTATATAGCGGAAAAGGATTAAATTGATTAAAATTTATTTGTTTTTCATGTATTTAATCCCTTTTAAAAGAAAATCTACTTTTTATTTTATTTCGTTATACTAAGCGGAATCAAATCGTAATACAGTGTAAATAACAGAGGATATAAAACACATGGTCCAAAAACAAAAACATATAACAGTTGCTGTGATACAGTCATCTTTGAAATCGTAGATCTTAAATAACAGAATATCCACATGTCGTCGATAAATACCCAGATTGAAGTGCCCGAGAAAGACCTTTTTGCAGACAGTGGGAATCTGGACCCCCGATGCAGCATGAGCGGAAAAAAGAGCTGCCGTAGGCAGCGGGTACTCGAAGCAAGGTCTAGAGCAATTTCAATGTTTATTTATTTATTTATTTATTTATGTATAAATTATTATTATTTTTTTTATTATTATTAAGTTTTTATTTATAATGTGTTGTAAAAAATGAATACTGATCCCATTCTTTTGAAAATTCATTTATATATAGTGACCAGCGAAGCGGGCGTAGCCTGCTAGTAATAATCTATAATAATAAAAGAAGATGTCTGTCTGTCTGTCAGTCTGTCTGTTTGTCTGTCTCTCTGTCTCTCTGTCTGTCTCTACATCTATACGTTCAGCCCCTACTGAACGCAGAAGTGCAAAATTTAACATACGGGTGCTCCGAAGCCTTCCCGAGGAGCTCCTGAAAACAGAATATAAAAATCTTAATTAGTTCCGGAGATATTAATTAAAATGTAGACCTATGTCTAATCGAAAAGCGATCTCAATGACTGAGAATTCATCGCGATTGCATAAAAATAGATATTTTAACGGAGTTAAAAGCAGAAAAAGTGGAAAATAAATTAGAAATATTCGTCCGATCGTTACGAATTTGGTACCAAATGAAAGGGAAATTTTTTCCGAATCTAAGAGTGCAAGCGGCTTATCGATATAACAATTAGATTTTTTTTAAATTAACTAAAGTATGAAATTTAGTTGGAAACAGGCAAACGACTGTCTGCGATGAAAAAGGAAATGATTGTAATGTGTTAATATATCACGTGTTTTATAGTGGGGGGGGGGGAATTGCAATTTTCAAACTTTTTCAAATTTTCATTTACCTTACATTTAAATGAATATTCGGCTTAGACAGCATTTTATAAAGCTACTGTTCAATTTTCATGAAAATATATGAATAAGCAAAAAAATTACATATTTATTGGAAAAAGATTAAGTTTTCTTTTGTATTTTGCAGTATTTTAAATTGAGATATGCCGTTGAAATTTCTTAGTATTTTGTTTTAATGCCCGATAATTCGATTGTGAATATTTTTAAAAGAGTACAATTATTAGGGAGGGCTTGCGGGAAGGGGGAAAGGGGCAAAAGTTAAAAAAAAAAAAAAAAAAAAAAAAGAGTTACGGCGTTTGAAATTGGTTGGTATATGTAGATTTTAAGTCAAGGTAAATCGATTGCGGATTGCGGATATTTTCGAGTGTAAAATTATTATTAGCGACGGAAGGGGGGAGGAGAAAGCGAAGGGGCAAAGATGTAGAAAAGGAATGGGAGTTTCGGAGAAAACAACGGAATACCCAGAATACCTTTATTCTTTAATATTTTGCAGAGTTTCGATTTCCAATTTCTGCTCACATATCATACTAAGGATTTTTAACGTTATATTAGCCCGGAATCATGCAAGTTTCGGAGAAAACCATGGCTACGTCGGACACAAATCTTTTTATAAAAATGTCTATATTAGCTTTGTATCTCAGCTTCTAATTAACATATCTTCATAAGTAATAAATCATTTAAAAAGTTATTTGAATTAGAATTGATGAGTATATCTTACAAATCTCTGTCACCATAGGGCGCTTTGATGTTTCAATAATTCAATATCTAGAATACTAATTATGCTTAAATTACATATAATGCATCATTTGAAATATTACGCACTTTTAAACTGATATAAGCCGTTAAATTCCGTACGGGAGTTTCAGAAAAAACCACAAAAAAAGCTGCATCTCCAATTCTGATGCAGGCTTTCGATTTCCGATACTCCGTTCACATTTCGTATTAAGGACTTTTAACACGCAAGTTTCAAAGAAAATCCACGAAAAAATCAGACACAAATTTTGTTATAACAATGTTTATATTACCTTTGTATCTCAGCTTCAAATTAACATAATTTCATAGGTAAAATATCATTTAAAAAGTCTTTTAAACAGAAATTGAGGAGTATGTATTGCAAATCTCTGTCGCCAGAGGGCGCTTTGACATTTTAATAATTCAATATCTCCAATTCTGATTATCAGTAAATTACTTATAAGAAGAAGATTGGGAGACCGTAGGCCTCACCGGGTTGCGGATTTGCCACGATCAGAATTTTCAAGGTCCTTTATATAGTAAGCGAACAGGTTATTTCAAATCATGAAACGTAAAGCGGCGCCTTAGTCGGCACAGAACGAAAATTTGTTACAGATAAAATTTTCAAATCTATTTGCGGTATGAGCGTGGAAGCTGTTGTAAGTTCTAAAACGGGGATAAGGCACCGCAGACACCACCGAGATGGACTTTGCTAAAGTCAGAATTTTGAAAGATCGTAACACGGTGAGCGAACAGGCTGTTTCAGACATTGAAACTGGAAGAGGGCGCCACAAACACTACCAAGCGGGAATTTACTGCGATTAAATTTTTCAATAAAGCTATTTTCACTATATGTCAATAAGCTGTTGTAAGATCTTAAACGGGAAAAAA
Organism: Salticus scenicus; assembly: GCA_963930645.1. NCBI lineage: Eukaryota > Metazoa > Arthropoda > Arachnida > Araneae > Salticidae > Salticus > Salticus scenicus. The sequence continues at coordinate 128,947,296 of OZ005655.1, read as the reverse complement.
GCGCCGCAGTCACCACCGAGCGGGAGTTTCGTATAAAGTCGGATTTTTCAAGGATCGCGAACCTGTTGGTCGCCGAAGCCGGCTAGTAATAAATAAATGAAGTCATCTTTTATGTCTGACTCCTCTTAACCCGTTAGTAGTCGCTATACACAGCGCCACCTATTACAGATTGCGAACTTTTTATTTAACTCTCACCAATAATTTTAAGAAGTGATGTGATCGACGATTCTTCGATTTTATTTGCGTTTTATGTATATCAAATGCTACTTCTAAAAATTTTTGGTGGCTATTGAATAAAAACATCTGGCATTATTAAAGGATGGACGGCAAATCGACCAACTAGCGACTGCTAACGGGTTAAAAGAATTTTAAAATTTTAGCTCCCGTTTAAAATTTTAAAATCCCGTACATTTACAGTTTTCTCTTGAGTAACTAATACATAGATTTTTTCGTATTTACAATACAATTTAAAATATTGATTTTTTTTAAATTATATTTTACATTAATTAATTTTGATGCGAAACGAACATTGTTTATGTGATTATTTACTTGAAATTACTAACGAACACCTAACATATTTCATATTTATTGTCAAATGTTCGTTAGTAAATTCAAATAAATAATCGCATCTATAATGTTCACTTAGGGCCAGAATTAATTCTTGTTTGCGTTAACAACACAGGGATACTATTTTAAAGAACGAACTATGTGGATGGAGTTTTCACGGCTTTTAACTGTGTGCCGCAACCACTGTACATCGGGAAGAGCAGCCGTCGAGTTTAGTTTGCAGCAATTTTTAACATTGTGTGAAGACGCTTACTCTGGAAAGCTTTGGCAGGCAGCTTACTGATGAGGGGGATGTTGCGTTATATTAGTGATATTTGATAAAACACCGAAACCTACAGTATAATCTTACATTTTATATGAGGTATAATTAATATACACAAAACATATACAAATGGTGCGCACACACTTCGTACATACTATAAAGTAGAAATACAAAAACATATAAAGAAAATCCATAGTAAAATGTAAAAATGTGATATTTAGATGTTATATACAAAAAAAGAGAGTTGTGTTTATTGCAAATACTTTTTAAAGATTCAAAAAGTTTCTGATTTCTGTCTCTCTTTATGTTTTTGTGTCTCTGTGTCTGTAAGACTTGCGAAAGCTGCCATAGAAATCACCCTGTTGACTTTCAAATTGGTACACATGTTCATGAACAACACTGAATTAGCTGTATAGTTTTTCGTGTGCAATATATTTGTTGTTCGTGTACATGGCAACACCATAGTTTTTCTTATAATTGCGGACCATAGAGAGAATTTGTACGTACTACAATAGCGGCCGACGAAATCCTCCGATTGATTTACAAATCAGTACACATGTTTCGGTGTCATACATAAATAGCTGTAAAAATTTTGGTGTCTATCTTCTTGACGGCTCGTATACAGGGACACACCAAAATTTTCTCATAATTACGAGTCGTTTAATCGCATTTTATCATGGTTACACATCATTCAATGTCATGAAATTAACATAAATTATTAAAATGCTTAAAACATGTTTTTTCTAAAAAAAAAAAAACGTGTGCTTAGACTTAATAATTTATGTACAGGACTTTGCAAGAGTGTTCCAACAATGACATTTACTCATTCAAATTATGTCAAACTTCGAATAATTATTCATGAGATATATCGAATAACTTGAATAGTTTTTGCTGGTGCATACAATGTTTATGGTTTGTTTACAGGAACACACAAAAGAATTTCGTGATATTAGAGCCTATGGACATTTTTCTTATTTTTTCGAATTTTAAGATGTGTATGCTGCATGCAACATAATTAAATTAACATGCGTTATTAAATTGCTTAAAAGCATGTTTATTTTCTAGAAAAGAGATACGTATAGAATAAATAATTTATTTACAGGCCCACACAAAATACTTCCGATGATATTCTGTAATCATCCAACTGATGTTAAATTTGATTCAAATATTAAGGAATTACGAAGAATTAGTTGTATCAGGCTTCGTAAAAGATCAGACCTCTTAAGGCAACACTTGCATAAAGGAATTCATTTGGATCTAGGTCATCCCTTTCTACGTGAAAAGGGGGTGGCAAACATATACACAGAGGCAATTGTAACCTATTTATAAACTCAATATAGAACTTTAAAAAAAATTCTTTCTGGTATAATTCTCGTTTATGGCAACAAGAAAATTTATACTTAATTTTGTTGTTTTATCCTTTCTTTTTTACTCCTGGTGAATTTGTAAAACGAGCATTGGTGTAATAGCATTTAACTAACATCTATGCTTTTTGTTATATTTTTCATGAGCATATCTTTTAAGTACTGCAGTAAGCTTAACTTTTACGAATTCTTGCATTAAAGCTGATCAGTAAATTTCGGATCTAAAACGTGGTCTTCTCCTAAAAACATTATGAGACACTCTTCGTTTCTTCTGTATTTTCCATATAAGACGACCAATTGGATAGTAAAACAAGTAAGCCATTGTCTCTATGAAATCAAACAAGGCCACTAGGGATAGGCCTAACCACATGCCCATGTATCCACCAATGTAACTGTACAACTCAATACTCTGAAATAAAAAAAAATATGTTAAATATTCACAACTTTATTTTACAAATACAAAAATATGTATGTATCGTAAGTTAGAGTTACATGAATTAGAGTTACCTGGCCCCTGGGGACTTAATTGGACTCGAAACGGTAATATTAATAAACTTGACCCTGTCACTGGTTTAAACCAGGATGTAGTTCGTTTAATGGATGTAGTTCGTACCTTTACTGACAAATTATACGAATTAAGTTTATTACTTCAATAATTTGTCATTCTGTGTTCAAGTAATCCTCCAGTGTCCAAGTAACTCAGACTTACGCTAACGATTTTAATTTTTTTGAGTTCCTGGTACGATGGTTTAAGATAAAATTATTTAGTCCAGTATTTTGATTCCTTACTTTATTAGGTTTTGGAATTATCTTTTTAAAAATTAATCTTTGTTCCTTTTAAAGAGGAGTGGATCGAGACAGCACACTTGCTCGTCTAGATTTGCGGTTAAATTATTGTCTTGGAGGAATCAGCCGTCTATCTACCCTATGTAAAATATACAGTTTTTCAGAAGTTATATTTTTTAAGGAAAATCTGAAAACTATAAAACTTAAAGTATTTTTAGGAATTAAATTTTAAAGGCTTAAATTATACAAAAATGGATGCTATAGAAAATAGAATTTACTTTATATTAAGGAATCTTACATCAAGGGATTAATAAGGATGTACTTATCCACATGCCAGCAAATAATCACCAAAGATCGCCAAATTTACATTAATATAAATATAAATGATACAGGAAATTTATAATTAATTATTGCTCATAATATATTTTTCCATTTTTATAATGTTTATATTAATTGTACTTACGGATAATACGCAAGTATCGTAATTTCGTGCACTTTTGCGATTCATACGCATCAAAGTAGAGGTATCCATAGATTTCTTTTTTTTGGGGGGGGGGCGGGGGGGCGTTACGTGCGAGATACTGATTGCTGCGAAAACGAGTTACATGCGTTTTCAGATTCATGCACAGCATGGTAGGGGTGTCAAGTGATTTTTTTTTAATGTGCGCTAAGTGTACATACGTGCATGATACAACACAAGTTTACATGTTTTCTCATTACATCTTTCGTTTTCTATTTCATTACTTTTAGTGGAAGGATCTAAATTCATAACGGGGGGTTTCAGGTAGCAGGAGGCGTTTGCATGTCGGAGGGCAGTTGGTACTTTTTTAAAGTGGGGGAAAAATAAGCGAGTGCAATTAGTAGCCGCCCTCTTATTGTTTAAAATGAAAAGTAAAAGAAAAAATTTAAATTTAAATGTGCTAAGCTAGATTGTCAAAATTTGAAATTTTAACTTGTAATAAACGCAGGAATAAATAATAGGCTAATTATATTTATATAGCGTGCAATTTTATATAATATAAGCCTTTAAAATTTGATTCCTAAAAATAATCTAAGTGTTATAATTTTATGATTTTGCCTAAAAAAATACAACTTCCGAAGAACTTTATATTTAACATATGAATCGATAGATTCCGCCAAGACAATAATTTAACTGCAAATCTAGAAGAGCAAGTGTGCTGTCTCGATACACTCCTTTTTAAAGCAATTTAGTGTGATTACTTCAAAATGTTATATGTTGCGTTGATTAATAGTTTTAATTACCAAACAATAAATAATTGTTTATCGCATTTTATTTCTAATCTACCAACACGATGCTAAATGTTACTCTAATAGTATTTGCCAATAATTATTAGGTAGAGCCTAGAAAAGTCTAAGCATATTTCAACAAAACAATAATAAATAAAATCTAAACAATATTTTACAAAGAAACAAAAAGATGCATAATTTTAGTTTCATTTACTTTTTATGCATTTTCATGGCTATTTTATTGTTATGTTTTAATTTAATACAATAGATAATCTATTTTGTATTTTATCCTCTTACAATGATTTTATGATTGCGCACTTGGGTAGGAGAGATTGTTGTTCATAATAACTGCCATTATAAGGATAACAAAAATAATTGCACTTTGTTGTAAAGTTTTTTGTATACAAATAAGAGTATTAAGAGTAAATATTTCAATGTAATCAGTATCAGAAAAAGCGAAATATTTAACGAATAATTATGGAATTTTAATTCATGAATAATTAAAGATTTGAAAAAATGCGCAGATTTGATCTCTAAATAAAATTATGTTCCAGATAATACGTTAATCTTCATATTCTATTCTATTTTTATTCCCACGGTTTGAAAGATTTCTTGTCTACAGATCTAAATTGTGGTGATCCACAATCGATGGCCTTGCTGTAAATGGGGCAGCTTTACAGCAGCCTTTGCCATAAATAACACATTTAATCCAGTCCGAGTTTCCTGTCATTGGTCGACCTTTTCTCTTTGTTGTCTCGTCATTGAAAAAAAGCTGCGTAATCTCTCCTAGAATGAAAAACAATGGAGAAAAAATCGTCACCTCTCCAAAGAAGCATATGTGCTACCTCGCTACTGCGGCAGAAAGGATTGTGCGGGCTTTTATTTAAACATGACCGCTTTTAGACAGAATCTTCATTGTTCACAACTTTAGTCTAGATTAGTAGCTTATAAGAAATCGATTAATTTAAAAATATTTTGTACCAATGCTAGTCTATAAAAATTTAGAGGAAGAGTGGAAAATTCAAGCATTTACTCTGAGTAGGCTGGTTTAAAGCGTCTAAAAGATAGAAGGAGGCCAGTCACCACTATTGAGTGGTTAAGAGTGATTTTCTTCCTCCCCCGTTGTTTATTAGATAAACAAAGAAAAAGAAATAAAAATAAAAATAAAAATAAAAATAAAAATAAAAATAAAAATACAAGATCTGCCGGGTAAAAATCTCCCGTGACAAAAGGACAGAAATATCACTAATCGTGGGCAGAATGGCATCAGAAGAATATCTCAATTCAGGCCAAAATAATGGTAAAAAGCGGTAAAAGTAATGAAAGAAGTTGGTGTTATGATATTAGATTTGATATTTGTGAGAGAAACACAAAGATTTTGGAAATTTTGTTACGAAAATGTGGACGGTCAGTAATATTTATTAATCAGTTAGTTGGAATGGGAATTGGACGAAGAATGTGCCAAGAGGCTGTGTTAATTGACAATCATAGTAAAAGTGTAGTAGAGAACCTTCTTTCCCACACGGACATAGATATGAGCGTGAGCAATGAAATTTGTAGAGGGATGGGAAAGAAATATTACCAGAGAGGAATGTTGTAATCGCTGGATTCAGATTGTATGAAGAAAGGGAGATTGTTCACTTGATTTCAAAGGTATAACGTCCTTTTGTTGATCTTTCCCAGTACGACATTCCTCTATAATTTTAGATTTTAAGAACTTTTAGACTCATGAGGGTGGACTTGATAGGTATATGTACACTGTTTCTTTTACAGTTGCTTCCTTAGCTATTTCGTTCGCTAACTCATAGCCCAGTACTCCTCTGTGCACCGGTACATGAGTAAGAGGTGTTCTACCTGAATGACTGAGTAAAGAAGTTTTAATTTTTGCCACAGTGGTATGTATAGTTCTTATAGCCTGTAGACTCGAGAGGCTATCACTGTAAATGGGAATGACATTAAATTCTGTATTACTAGAAATCTGTTGTAAGGCTTGTAAAATGGCATATAATTTCGCTTGAAATACAGAGCTAAAACCTCTGAATCTTGAGGCCCACCGATGGATCTCGACTCCCCCGTACACATAGACAGCTGCGGCCACTCTTGAGTTTGTTGGTTGGTTGGGTTGAACGTCGCACTAGTACTGCGAAATGGGTAATTGTTGACGGTCTGGACGGTCTGCTCCTAAGGATGTCCCGGAGACATGCCATTACAATTTTGTTTCTCCACAGAGGGGATGCATTTACTCTGGGTAACTAAAACAAAAAGGAAATGCTTTATCCAAGGCGTTCAAAGCAATCAGCTTAAACATTCTAGTTGATAACCTACAATTGCTGTTGTAGAACTACCTGGAGTCGCTGTGGGTACATTCTACTTTTCTCTTCGATGCTCTATATGTGCACAATCAATTCGACCACGCCATTATTGCATTAAAAGATGTTGCCAGTTGATTTTTTTTTTAAGAAAATTGTTTCTTAACGTAATAAATGATTTCAAGTTAATTAAAATTCCATTTAAAAAAACAAATCTCTAAAGGCAAATACAGTACCCTATATATATAAAACCTTTCCTATAGGGAAAGAATGTGATATTAAATTATATTAAAAACTTTCTTATTTTTAAAATTCGTGAGGAAAGGTTAATTTGTACACTATATTTTTTGAAAAAGATACATAATTCTTAAAATGTGCAGTGAAAAGAAAGTAGCTCACACTCTCAACAAGAGATTTCAACAATAAGAAAAACAAAAAAATTGAAATTGGATCATTAGAAGTTGAGATATAAAAAATAAATAAATAAATGAATAAAAGCATATCATTACGGTCGCTGATGGCAGCCGTTTTAAATATCCGCCATCTTGGTGTTCTACACGAATTTTCAAGCAACTTCCTATCTTGAAAGTTATCTTATGGTATCATATATCTCCACAAAAAATGGTGCATTCCAATAAATGAGCAGCTTTTTGTCTTTATTAATAATGTATCCAAACGTACTAGAATGAACAAATATGTGATTTTAAGTAATAATGCATTATTTTTACGTGACATATTTCAATTTTTATTAAACTTTTCTGGAAATTCAAATTATATTTTCTTTTCAATTGTATTTAATAAAATTTCTTTGACTGTAATCGAATGAATGACAAAATGCTAAAATGCACATTAAAGGAAATCATAAAGTAGTCATTTTTTATTTTATTTATAACCTTTAACATTCACTTCATATATTTTTTTATAAAATTGATCATCTAATTTCAAAACTGATTATTAGACCACATAGCTGATCACAAATATGTATTTAAAAAAAATAATAACATTTTAATTTTGGACAAAAATCGAGTTTGAAACATGTATGTGTTAACATGATTAAATCCAAATAATTAATTTAATAAATAATTAACTTTTTAAGTAAAGAAAATAAGTTTGATAAACTTACAACATTAGTATCAGGTGAAAAAAAAGTGATTCTTAATCAGGTAAAAAAAAAAAAAAAAAAAAAAAAAAAAAACTAGGCACGAGTGTATTACCAAAGCTGCAAGATGCACTTTCGATTAATACGATATTAAAGTATCTTCTGCATATGGTTTCCCCTTAAACATGCTGTGATAAATTTTGCAGTAGTTTAGTTATTTAATGTACACATTAGAAACAAATGTTTAAAACATAGAAAAGGTATTAAAATATTGTGGCGTGGTTAGAAAAAGATTAATTGTTTTGTTTCATTTTGTTACCAATCAATGTTCAAGTTTTAATACCGCCATCAACCCCTCTTTTGTTAGTAATGAAAATTGAATGATTTTGCATTAAATTATGCAAAATTTTTACAGGAATTACACTGCGCCATAGTCTTTAAATAGAATTCAAGTTTAAGGTTTAAGGGAAATATTTTTCCTATTTTCCAGCCTATCGATATACAATTTTATTTACATTTGCCTTATTCATTAATTTTTGTTGCAACATCATCATTTTATTTATTTACTTTTAAATATATTATTCTTATTATTATTTAAAGATACAATGCAACAACTCGTTTTTAAAAATATATTACAGTTTCTCTATTTATCACACATTAGAATATGAATAAATGTGTATATGAATATTTCTCATAATGCCTGAGAAAGGGAGACTTTAAGTTGAATTTGTGGATAGATCTAAAACTTTCAGTTTTTGGTCCCTTCATAAACTGCATAAAATTAATAATAATATAAGATTATGAAAAAATTAAATCTATAATTTTGATTATAGTACTCACCTCAAATTTTGGCTCATATTGGATCGTAGTAATTCGAAACTGGTTAAAAAGTAATGACATTTGTATTTTCGAAACTCTGCAAAAAAGGTTTACATTAATTCTTTTATAGATTAAAATATAATAAAAATATTTCTTCTGCTATTCCAAGTAGCATAGTATGTATGATGCTTAGATGTAAATCAGCATGCTGTATTTTGTATTGACAGTTGTTACTGGACATCGCTTTTACATAAAATGATTGGCCAACCAACCTACAAGACCATTAACAGCAATGTATAAGCGAAAGTATAATAAATATCCTGTCCTGGACTAGAATCAGGTGCGAATTCGGTAAACTGACCTGCTCCCGACCTGCAACGCGATCCGCAACCCGCAAACAAGTGTTGTTAAATTTATGTATACAAGAAACTAAATCAAATTTCTAGCACACAAAATACAGTTACATTTTTGAACAAATTTTTAAAAGAATTAATATTACAAAATGTATTACTGAAGCTTTATTTGTAATTAAGTTAGTATTTTCATTTATATAATTACATAATTATAAAATTATAATTATATTAAAACTTACTAATATAATTATAAGCTCATTGTATAATATAGCCAAATTTCTTATGCTTTCAAATAAAATAAAAAAAAACTATTCCAAGTATTTTGAGAATATAGTATAAAAATAGTAAAATAAGGAGGAATATAAACATTGAAAAGGAAATAATTTTCTCATATAAAGTTTAAAATGTTAAGTATTAATATTTATGCAATTGCAACTAAACCCATGTTATGAGTCATGTTCCTTAGAAGTGTCATCGAATTTCTGCATTCAAAAGCTTATGTTCATAAAAAAGCATTAAAAAATGTTAGGATAAATATATATATATATTCTGCGTGTAGAGCCGTGGTTTTACCCGGGAGTCAAAAATTAATGCAAACTTGAATTGCACCAGGCCCACAATGTGGGTCGCCGCAGGAAAATGCGGGTACCAGACTTGATGTTGAACCTGGCGCGGTTGCATTTTTTCTTAAACTAACGGCTGTATTCAACAATAACTTCAACTCCCGGTTGAACACGAAAACTTGAAAAGCGCATAAAGTCTGGGTGCAACTTTTCAGCAAAGACGAATGCGTTTCTTATGCCATCTAGCGACACAGTTACTTTCCGTATTTTTAGTGGAAAATAACCAATCAAAGACTTTATGAAATCCTCGTCGCTAGATAGCAGAAGCAGCCAATAATTTTTTTTAGAAAACTGCACCCTGCCTTTAGACGCTTTTCAAGTTTTTGCGTTGAACCGCACTGTAAATACAAGTGTCTGAAATTCAGACAAAATTGTGTCTGAAACTGGTGTTTAATTTTAAGATGCTAAAAAGTGTCTTAAAAGGCACATCGTTTCACACTCGAAACGTCTGAAATTCCGCCATCTTTGATCCTGTCTGAAGTGAATATTTTTCGTAGATAAAAAGATGCGTTTTATACTGTTTACCTGTGAGAAATAGATTTTAGAATATCGTAGAGCATAGAATATATATATTAATATTTTTTACAATAATAGTCCCCGTTGCCCCCGGCGGGAATCGAACTGACAACCTATGGATTCAAAGTTGAGTGTCTTCCCAATCAAGCCATCGGTGCTCACGCTGTACTCTGCTTGTATAACGAAATATATTCTAGTATCCGTAAAACAAATTGAAGTTTTATGCCTTTGCAATAAAACTGTTCATAAGAAATAAAGCTTAATACATATTATCTTAAATTTCATGTGTAGAGGTTTAGAGGTTTTTTTTTTTTTTTTTTTTTTTTTGTAAAATGCGAATAAATATGAAAAATAGTAGCCTATGGATTTTAAACGTTTTTTTTTTTTTTTTTTTAACTAGTATTTGCAAGAAAACAAACTATATACATGAAACCAAAAAAAAAAAAAAAAAATGCTCTTTTACATTTTGAAAACGCGAAAAAAAAAAAAATCAATTATGCACAAATTGTTTAAGATTGTTTAGCTACGAATTCGCGTTCTTAGCTATAAGTTACATGCTTCGTTTATCTTAATATTTTTATGATTTATTACATGTGAGAATTTTAAATAAAAATTAACTTTGTTTTTTAATTTTTAACAGAATAAGATACGTGTCTAAGTATTTTAAATAAGTTAACTTCTTATATTACATAAAATAATGTCAAATTTATTTGTTTAAAAATGTTAAAACAGGATGTGCATGCTGCTTAAAGTAGATTCCATATGGAAAATTTGTTAAGTAATACAAATGTCTGAATTTCTAAGTGTCTGAAATTTGTAATGTCTGAAATTTTAAGTGCATAAATTGTAAAATGTCTGAAATTTTATGTGTCTGAAAATGGTATATGTCTTAATTTCAGACATATCGACCTTATTCAGACACTTATCTGAGCTCATTTATAAAAAAGACACTTACGTGTCTTAATTTAAGAGAGCACATGCGTCTGAAATTTTGCATGCGTAAGTGTTTCAGACATTTATGTGTCTGAATTGACATTTCAGACACACTTCTGTCTGAATTTAAGACGCTTCTATTTACAGTGCGGGAGCTGAAGTTAATGGTAAATACAGCCGTGAGGGGATCCCATTTCTTGCTCCACTCACCAACCCCCGAGGTAGGCTTCAGACCATCCCCAATTCGCTTTACTTACTCACCCTTGTGGGGCTCCACACGCCTATTCATGGCTTCGCCTTACATTGAATAGGAATATTCTAAGATTCTAAGACGGAAGGTGGCCGCACCTTGGCAGTTTCCACCATTTCCCCAGTGGTACCAGAATGAACATTTCCTGCCACCAAATCTCAGTAACTTTTCTCCTCAAGAACCTAACGTACAGGAAGGTTGGTCTCCCCATCAGCCCTCATATCATTAAGGTAACTGCCAATCCAAATATCTCCCATAACAAAAACATTAACTCTCATAAATTATTTAAATAATGCATGAAAATAAATTTTCTAATAATACTAACCTAGATCCTCCATCAAACATCAAAATCATGCAGATCAACCTGAACAATTGCAAAGCGGCTAACTCAGCAGCAAAAGATTTTTTGGAGAAAAACTCCTTTGATATTGGGCTGCTGCAGGACGCTTATAGCACTGCAGATGGTCGTCTGTATGATTTTCCAGCATCCTGGGCAGTTTTCTCTTCACGCAACAAAAATGCACACATTGTCTTAAGATCATCACATTTTATTTACACTCACCTGTTCACCGGAGACAATTGCATATTCATTACACTGACGTCAAGTGAAGGCGAGGTATTCTTAGGCAGCGCATACGCAGCCCCGTCGTCTGACTTTGATCTTTGTCTGGAAGAATGGCAACATCTTATTACACACAAGGCACTCTTCCTCTGCGGCTGTGACTTAAATGCAAACTCCCCTCTTTGGTGCTCGCCTCGTGAGGACACTAGGGGAAGCCGCTTAATAGAACATATTATTACACACAACTTATGTCTAACAAACATCGAAAATTCATCACCGACATTCCAAAAACACGGAGCTTTGGGCTGGCCAGACTTTACTCTAGTCAACCCAGAAACCTTCAGTAAGATTAACGACTGGTCAGTGCTAGATGTCTTCAATAACTCTGATCACAATTACATAACATATTCAATAAACACAACTCCACAATTAAAAACCCGCACTCGCTTCTCAACACAAAGAGCCAACTTTACCAAATTCAATAGACTCATAAAATTTAACGAACACTCATTACTACATGAACTAAATGACATAGAATCGATAACACAACTGGACACTTTCACAGAGCATTTCATTTCAACAATAAAAGAAGCAGCTAGCGCTTCACTCCGGTTGAGATCAGTACGACGTCACCACGTCCCTTCTTTCTGGTCCCCGCAACTTAAAACGCTACGCAACAGACTCACGGCCTTAAGACGGAAAACAAAACATATACCAATATCAGAATCACAAGCACACAAAGAATTAATTAAGAGACTTGCAGCGCAATATAAAAAACAAATTAACTTAGCCAAACATGCTGCGTGGAAGACCTTCTGCTCTTCGCAGACGAATATCTTTGGCACAGCACAAAAATTTTATTCGCAAAAGTACTTTACTCCTCATGAAATAATGTTACAAAGGTCTCCTGGTCTTTCCTCTAAACAAAACAACCTTGTTTTTCTTACGCAGCAAATTTTCGGCCCGTCAACATTTCCAAATTCTGCGAGCGTACCCATTGTTTTCTCCGCGCAGGAGGACAAAGCCTTTACGAAGGCGGAAATCCACACCGCGCTTAAAAATTTTAATGACAAAAAAGCACCAGGTCCAGACGGCATAGATTTTAAAATTTTAAAACAAGTTAACAAATGCATCCCTAATATCTTACACATCTGGATAAATCTCTGTCTAGACTATAATCACTTTCCTAAAGTTCTCCGCCAGGGCCAAGTTGTATTTTTCCTGAAACAAGGGAAGTCACCTTCTAAGTCAAAATCATATCGCCCGATCTGCCTTCTTCCAACCCTAGGAAAATTGTTGGAAAAATTAATTGTTGTCCGACTTAATTATTTTTTGGAATCTAACCAGCTCTTAAATGAACGGCAATTTGGGTTCAGAGAGGGCAGATCTTGCGAACAGGCCTTAGAAAAAATTTTGTCTTCTAGTGCCCTCAGTTACAATACTGATCAATATACAACTTTAGTTTCCCTGGATATCCAAGGGGCATTCGACAATATCGAATGGCCCCACATTCTTAACTCCCTATCAAAAATTGAATGTCCGAGAAACTTGGCGGGAGTCATCCGATCGTACTTATCTGAGCGTTCCATCTTAATCGACTGGGGTTCAGGCTCTAGTGTGCACAGACAACAGAAAGGTTGTCCACAGGGCTCGTGTCTCGGCCCGGTCCTGTGGACACTCATTGCTAATAACATACTGAATTCTATGAGCTCACAAGGCTTTGAATTATTTGCATTTGCTGATGACTTCACGTTAATTCTCTCGGGCAAACGCAGAAAAGATCTGGAGACCTTAGCTCAGGATGCCTTCACTGCTTTTTCCCAGCTGCTCAAAGACCTAAACCTTGAACTTTCACCCAATAAAACTCAATCTTTAACTTTCTCCAAACCACGTTTACTGAAGAGAAAGCCGACGATGAGGTATGAGGGCAAAAGTGTAAAACATGTCGATCACTTGAAAATTTTAGGACTAACAATAGACAAAAACCTTAACTGGATTGAACATTTAAACTCACTTAAAATTAAACTTCTTATACATTATCATAACTCGTGCAAATTAATGGGTAAACAATGGGGTATAAGCACCAAAATGTTAAAAACATGGTATCTAACAATAGTGGAAAAAATCGTTACTTATGGGGCGGAAATCTGGGGAGGTAATCTTTCAAAAACAGCTATAGGAAAATTAAATTCATTGCAAAGGATGTTCCTCTTGCAACTGTCACGGGGTTATAAAACCATCTCCACTGATGCCCTCCACGTCATCACCGGTGTTCCTCCTTTACACCTCACTCTGAATTACGAATAGGAATATTATTAATACATAACACAAGACAAAACCAGAACAATATTACGGAAATCCTCATATTTTATATCACATTGAAATACACAATATTTAATGCCATATCGTTTTTAAATGAAATGTCATATAAAACAAAAATCTGTTTTAACATTCGACAACTTAACAACAAATAAACCCTATTTTGGGCGAAAACATACGTTAGCGAGACACACAAAATAAACAATGACGGCAGTAACTTTTTTAGAACGGAGGGAAATTCGTAATATCTATACCATTTAGCACTAAATCTTTAGAATATAACCCCCTTGCGCACTTTTAAATTTTTGTCATTATTTAGAAAATTTTCGAAAAAATGCACTCCTCAGTGAATATCAATACCAATTTGATGAACATCAATATCAATTACAATAAAAAATATGTATATTTTTGCAGTTAGTTTTTAATTATCAATAAAAAACAACAATCATTACTTTCAAGTATACGATCTAAAATTTAAATAAAAATAACTGGTTAACCGGCGCTGCTCAGGTTTATGTAGCATTCAGAAAACTTCCAAATGGTAGAAAGGCCTAAGAAAAGAAGGTGTCAGATGGAATAAAAATTAAAGAAAAATTATAAATCTTTCATGTTTATGAAATTGTGACAGGGAATTTCAGATACATGCTTTCGGAGACATGCCAACAGGTCAATGTAACATGTTGAATGTTGAATAGAACTTCTGTATAAAAATATATATATTTAGCATTTTCTTATAAGAAACACTAAAAGTATTTTTTAGATAAGCACAAAGATCATACGTGAGCATTAACATAAAGATTTTTTAAAGTTTTTAAACGGTTGCACCTAACATATAATTGACTATGAGGGAAATACATCGACATGACGGCTAGCATCAGCTTTAATTCGAAAATAACATAGCTTTTTCATTTCCTCTTGTCTTCTAGGCTGCTTTGAGCATCTTCTCTTGTCTCCTTTGAGGACCTCCATGGTACCTGCCCTTTATCTCCATTAGTCATAATTTTTTTCATGTTTTAGCTGCTTCTATTTCAGCATGCTTTTGATGTATATCTTGTGTATGTATATCAGTTTTTTTTTTTTTTTTTTATAGATGCTGTTGAGCATTTGCACAGTACCGATGTTATCGCTGTTTATTAGTATTGTCTTGTCTACTATTAACTCTTTTTTCAAACTTAACAAGACACCTCGCTTTTATTTGTTCTTGGATCACTTGAAGGAATCTAAAATGTGGCTGTTTAATTCTTTCTTAATCTTAATCTCTATGTAATTTTCTTTGTACTGCAGTTCTCTTTTGGCAGAAGCCTTTCCATAAAGCTCTGCTATCAGATGGACGATAATTAAAAAGCTATCATAATGAATGTATGTTCTGAATTATAAGATATTGCTTCTCAAAGCTACCGAAGAACTTTGTTGATCTGAATCTATAGGATTAATTTATAACATAAACGAAATCCACAAATGTAAAAAACGAACGCAACATTTGGCGATAATTTACCTCAAGGAGGTTTGAAAGGAAGAAAGATTGTGGATTCTCTGATTCGAGGAGTTCATGCTGAAATCTACTGTGTGAAATGTAAACAATCAAATGTTCGTAATTGAAGAATATACGTGAGACAAACTGTATCGAACGGGGATATTTTGGCCGTTTTCCTCATGGAAAATCTGTTTATGAGGTAGTATGGGCTAATGATTCTCCTGTCACACCTCGTCGACTAGATTTTTAAAAAAGACGCTTTTATTGGAGGCATTATAGTTTTATTTATATTTAAGGACTAAAAATATAGGTTCTAATTAATTATATGACTGTTAAGCCTTAGTATCAAAACTATTTAAAAGTTTAGATTGGAAAATAAAAATATTATGTGAGAATAAAAATATTGTAGAAAAATGATTTACAGCCTTAATAAAATCTAAACTATAACTAAATGTTTATATTTTTTTTTACATAAAACGAATTATATTAATTTATAGGCGATTAATGAAATTGAAATAAACCTATGTCAGGTTATATACAATTTGAAGTTATATTGACGTCCGTTTTGCCAGATCCATAAGCAGCTTTTGTCATTGATAAAGTTTTCTACCATTTTATTATTTATGTATAAAAACATATATTCCTTATAATCAATAATGTTACCTTACTTAAATCCTTACTAAGTCCGAGCTCCATTATATATTTCGGCTACCAAACGGTGCCATCATCAGAAACACTCGGTAAAAATGATTTGAAGGTGCTAAATTTGGACGGCTTGTTTATCTATTGCAGTTTCTTCTTCGATTTCTTCACTTCTCTTGTTTTCTTTATATAGCTGTTGCCACTCGGGAGGAATTATGCTATGTTCGATATCATTGACAGTATAATTATTGGTTAGTATTTCGATAGCTTCTCTTTTGAGAGCATAATGGTGAGAGTTGTATGGGGCTATTTTATGAAAATTAATGGAATCAATGTTAATTGGGTTAGTATTGTTAGTCCTTGAGAAAGCTGTGGAATGTCTATTGTATTTTAAGTCGGTTATATATTCTGAAATACGGTCTTTTATTTTCCTTTTAGTCATTCCTATGTATGAGGCTTTATTTTTATTTTTATTTTGGTATTGGAAATCGATTTTATAAATGCCGGCTGTGTGTTTAAAATCTATGGAATCATTTTCATTGCGAATTCGCTTTTATAAAATTTATCATATAATAAAATTTATCATATAATTTATCATATATAATTTTTTATAAAATTTATCAACTATGGGGGGATTATAATTGGCTTTCTTGGCGATATCTTTTATTATTTTTATTTCGGAGTTTAGGTATTTTTTATTAGAGCATATGAGTATAGCGCGGTTAACGTAGGATCGAATAGCGGCATATTTGTAAGTGAGGGGTGTGTGACATTTATTATTTATGATTTCGTCGTTACTAGTAGGTTTTCGGAAGATGGTGGTGTCAATGGAATAATTTTTATTTTTGATAATGGTGACGTCAAGGAAATTTAAGGAATGGTTAATTTCTATTTCGTGTGTTAATTTGATGTTCGGATCGGTGTCATTAAGTTTTTCAAGAATGTGGTCGGGATTAATTGCGGGAGGGGTGACAGAGAAAATATCATCTACATAGCGAATCCAAATTTTACATTTGTTGATCAAGTTGCTTACAGAGTTTTCGAACATTCGCATTTTGAGCTCGGCGATGACCCCCGAGATGGGGGAGCCCATGGGCACGCCTTGGGTTTGTTGGCAATAACATCCATTGAAAAAGAAGTATGAGTAATTGAGCAAAAGATTATTTACGCGTATTAAGGTGTCACTAATATTATTGTCGCCGAAATGATTTATTATAAGTGAGTTGATTTTGGGGTTAATTTCAGAAATATTGTTTGATGGATATAAGTCTTTAACGTCAAAACTGCAGAGTGTGTCGTTGTATGAAATATTGATATCGCGGATTTTTTGAATAAAGGATTCGGTTGAGTTTATTGATAAGTTAGAGGGGGGAAGGAGAGCTTTATAGATATCTTTCATGTAACGTTCTAGACAGTATGTCGGGCCTTCGGATTTATTAACAATAGGGAGCAGTGTTGGAGGGTTTTTATGATCTTTGTATTTGCCAAAAAGACGGGGAATAATTTGGGCATGGTTATTATAAATAGGGGGTGTGTTATTAGGCCATGTGCCAGTTTTTATGATGGATTTAGTTTTTTCAATTAGTTTATTGAGGGGGGAGTGTGTTAGTTTAACAGCGTTAAGTTTTTTGATAGAGTCTTGCATCATTTGAATGTATTGCGTACGGTCCATTATTGTGAGAAGGTTGGTTTTATCGGACATTAAGCAGGTTATGTTTTTATTGTTTTTGAGATCTTGAAGGCATTTAATATCTAGGTAGTCGGAAGTTTTATTGGTATTTTTTAGAGAATTTATGGCGGTATTACGTATGTTGGGGCGTTTTTGTGGCGGTATATGTTCTATCGCGGTTTCAATGTGGGCAATGGTGTCATTAATATTTATATTGTCGTTTAAGATAAATTTAGGCCCAAGTTTTAAGATTTCATCTTGATGGCTATTGAGTTTGGTGTTAGATATATTTAAATATGGGTACGTTTTGGGAGGATGTAGATTTTTTAGTGACGTTTTATCTCTTGAAATCCAGTAATTTAATTTTTTCTTATGCCGTTGAATTAGTTTTAAAACGTCGATATTTACAATTACGTTAACTTTACTTATAAAGATTTCACATTTAGTTTGGGGGTATTTAGATTTGATTTTTTCTAACATTGTATTGTAGGATTGTTTAAGCCTATAGATATATACTGATTTTTGTTTAATGCATTTCTTTAGTATATTCATTTCAAAATTCTTGGTTTCTTGTTTATAGTGATAATTGATGTACTTTGATTTAATTTTGATGAATTTTGGAGTTAACTTGAAATGAAGACAGTCGTTAAGGAAATCTCTATGAAGCGTTTCGCGATTAAGTTTGATGGCGGAATTTTTGAAGTCTCGAAAGTCATCTGTTTCATCCATTAAAGCAACTCACAAAGCAAAACGGGTTAAGCAAAGCGCGTGGAGAGAGGAGCAGTAACAGTGAAGTAAAAGGCTCAAATTAACAAACATGAAAAGGGCAAGAGAAAATATAAGTTAAAAGTTTTTTAAGAAACACTTAAAAGTATACACTAAAACGTTAAAAGCTGAAAAAGCAGCACAAAGATTAAAATATCATTAAGAGTCTTAATAAAGGATAAAATAGTAAAAATTCGTGTATCAATAGAAGTTATTTGATATCATAGCATACTAAGATGAACCACATCCAGTAAAAGCACCTTTAGTTTCATCATATAAAATGTGTTCAAATTTTTGAACTTCCTTTTTGAAGAAGGAGCCGCCATAAAAATTAAAAATGAAGCCGCCAAACACAATATGAACATTTCAATAAAACCGAACAAAAATATCTACCAGCGAATTCGCAATGAAAAAGATTCCATAGATTTTAAACACACAGCCGGCATTTATAAAATCGATTTCCAATACCAAAATAAAAATAAAAATAAAGCCTCATACATAGGAATGACTAAAAGGAAAATAAAAGACCGTATTTCAGAACATATAACCGACTTAAAATACAATAGACATTCCACAGCTTTCTCAAGGACTAACAATACTAACCCAATTAACATTGATTCCATTAATTTTCATAAAATAGCCCCATACAACTCTCACCATTATGCTCTCAAAAGAGAAGCTATCGAAATACTAACCAATAATTATACTGTCAATGATATCGAACATAGCATAATTCCTCCCGAGGGGCAACAGCTATATAAAGAAAACAAGAGAAGTGAAGAAATCGAAGAAGAAACTGCAATAGATAAACAAGCCGTCCAAATTTAGCACCTTCACATCATTTTTACCGAGTGTTTCTGATGATGGCACCGTTTGGTAGCCGAAATATATAATGGAGCTCGGACTTAGTAAGGATTTAAGTAAGGTAACATTATTGATTATATTAATAATCCTTCCTCCAACATCTTTGTAACATATATTCCTTATTTTTAGTAGAGAAAAAATAATAATAATAATGCTTAAGCTTTTTAAGCATCATCTCGGTATTTCTCTTCAATAATCTTAAAGTAAATATAACTGCTTGTATATTATATCTTTTGAACAATTATCCGATTGAACTAAAAACTATGTCCTTAGCTAGATTTTTTTCTGATTATTAAGTGTACTAATTTTCATGAAGATTAGCTGAGCGGTGTAGTGTTGCTTCTGTTATATTTCAATATTTAAAACTAAATTTAACTTAATATTGTCTTCTGAATAGTATATTACTTAGAATTTCGAACATTTGCTTTGTAATATACAGAATTAACAGACTGCCCCTTCGCAAATACTAAAGACTTTTCTTTATTGAAATTTTATTGAAATTTTAGGATATATGCTTAAACGTAATGTTTGTTTTTTTGGTAGAAATTAATTTTTAATTCAGAAATCGATCAAGAGAAATTTATTACCTGCACCAATCATCCTCACACTGAAATAAATAAATACATCAAGTAATTATTTACGAAAAATTCAAAGTAATATAAATAATATAGTTACATTTAAAACTAACAGTTAAAAAATAAAACTTTAGAAAGCAAGGAATACTAAAACAAAGTGTATTAAACAGTTTTTTACTGTAATGTTCAAAACTAATAAAATCCGTCATGCATGCTATTACGTTATGGATTTCTAACTAAAAAATTTTAAATTAATGTTTAACCATTGGAATTGTAACATTATATTTAACTATGGCTTTCGTTTATAAATATTTGCAATAACTTTTAGCTATTCACTCATTAAAAATAAAAAATATAAATAAAAGTTTCCTCAAATTTTTCAAACAGTATTTTCATTTTTACATTGCGTATATCATTTTAACTTAGATAATGATCAGAAAATATTGTTGTTTGTGTGAAATTTTCGAAATTGAATTTTTTCAATATTTCCATGTCCTGGGGTGAACTGAATCATAAAATGAGATTTTTGGCGGTAGGTGAGAGTGTTTATAATATAACCCAAGAGCAAATGTTAAGAAAATGTCTAAACACGGTATTCTAAATCATAGGGTAGTATAACTTTCAAAATATTTAAAATTTTTCAAAAGATTTTTAAAAATTTTAATATTAGAGACATAAAAATTATATAAAATCGAGATAAGCATACTTCATTCTCAAAGTCGTCTACTTCTTCATATTTGACTTCATATGCAGAATCACTAGAAGTTAAAAAAAAAATATTTTAATGAAAAAATAAGGGAGAAACTAATACACGAAATTTGAAAATAAAGTACTACAAGTACACACTCGGATGTCTTGTTAAATCAGAAGAAAATTTGCTGTTCAGAACAAATGTCATTTTTAATGTCTTCCAATAGAAATTTTAGTTAGATTAACAAAATAATTTTTGCTGATATATATTTATAAGATTGTTTTTATTTACAAATATAGTGCAAAAATTAATGTATAATTTAGCAAAACATTTTATATGGGAAATACAAAGTAATTTTGTTGAAATTTTGTAAATATATTATTAACAACCTTTCACTGATAATAATAACCTAAAACACATTTTGTAGTTTATTCTAATCTTTTTGCTGGGTGTATATATACCGAAATTTCAAATGACAAAAAAAAAAATATATATATATATACACTGCATTTATAAATTGCAATCTCTCTCTCTCTATATATATATATGTGCATATATACATAGAGAGAGAGATAGGGGAAGAGAGAGGGAGAAAGAAATAATAAAAGTCGACCCATAAAATGAGTGGTATGCAAAGTTTAAATCCGTGCATACGCTATGTATATACAGAATGAGAATTGTTAAAATTGCTTTACTTTCAAAACCCGTTGTCAAAAAGACCTATTAAAAAAAAATAAATAAAAAAAAAAAGATTTATAAAGGAAGTAAGTAACGATGTTATGCATTGGAAAATCCATTAAAATTCTTGTAAAAATTCTAAAATTTAAATTTTTGAACAGTTTTATGATTCCTAAAATAAACGTTTCTTTCTTTTTTTATTTAAACTGGTCCAGATAATATTTTTTGAAATTTGAACTGACTTTGGTGGATCTTGTACAAAGCGAGATTGTAATACGGAAATTTAATATAAGGAAAACTGAAATTAATAAATATATATATATAATTTGATTTTTCTCTTTAAAAACCAAAAACATCAATAAAAATCGCAGAATTTTAATTTCAATATATCAATCATACTTATTACAAGAAATGTGCCACTTATTATTTTTTTTTTTTTTTATGTTAGTAAGTTTATTTTAATAAATATATCTATAAAGACTCGTAAATCATATTTGCCCGCTTCGGTGAGCACTATACTTAAATGAGTTGTCAAAATTCCATATCATTATTAATAAGCTAAGTTAAAGTTTCCTCTGTATTCCGTAGAGGGTTTTCCTGCTCGCAACGTGAAGATTCCGGGTCAGAACTGCCTTCGGCAGCAACTTACCTGCTTCTTTCTTCCCCTTCCCCAGCGGCTAAGTTAGAAGCTTTGCGAAATCTCACCAAAGTACATAATGCGTACACCTAATCAACATCCACACACCAAAACTCCTCATTCTAAAATAATGTAAAGCGAATTCAAATGGCAGATCACAAAAAATCAAAAGTGTGTTTTAGGAAATATCATAAGAAAGTCGCATAGCCTTTTTTAGACATCTTTGTTCCATTTTTGGTAGTGTTCTACTAAAATCAGGAATTTTCGAAATTTCCCGCCAAAAATCGACCCCCCCCCCCCTCACTTCCTTCCCTTAAAAATCGAAAATTCCTGAATCGCAGGTAATGTTTTATTTGTACTCATGTCTAGTCTCCTCATGTGGAACTTCTTTATTGTGAAGTAATTAGGAGCCGATTTATGCTTACAAACGTGTTTTTGCCTTTTGCCCCCGCAGGGGGGAACAAGGGAGATGGGGAATTTCGGAAAAGTTGATAGATACAATTTTAAGTTGGGTCAAGACCTAAATTCAATTCCTGCCAAGCGCCGTTGAATTCCGTTAGCCGTTTTCAAGTGATACCCGGACATACGTGTTTTTGTCTTTTGCCCTCCAGGGGGAAACGGGAGGGGGGAATTTCTGAAAAGTTGATAGACATAATTATAAGTTGAGTAAAGATCTAAGTTTCTGCCAAGCGCCGTTTAATTCAGTCCAGCCGTTCTCAAGTGATGCCCGGACAAAAATAGCGACATACAGACACGATGACACACACACACAGACAAAATTTTCTAAAGTCATTTTCGGCTTTCATGGTGTGTGAAACGGGAAGATATCGCAAATTTATTTTATTCTGACAAATTTACAGACAAAAGACTGATTTTATTATTGTAGATTATTATTTAAAAAAATTAATTTTGCATTCGTTTCTGTGGTACCACATAGCATTCTTATTTCAATTGAAACATTTTTCAATTAGAAATACTTTCTAATAATAACAGTTAAAATCCTGTGTTGAAGCACGTAAAAGTCAGTCTTTCATGGTACATTTCTAAAGATAAATTCTTTCATTTTCAATTTAGATATAGTAGTTATAAAATTTATTTTTACAAATGCAACAAAATAGTACACTATTGGCAAAGCTGTCGAGAAATGCTTTATCGGAAGAAGTCGGAAGAAGTCAGAAACTAAACTCGACTACAGCGCCCCCTACGTACAGCGGCTGCATCACCTAACTAAAACTAAGAAACCTCTTGTACATATAACTCAACTTTTAAAAGCTATGCATAAATTACTTTATTATTACAGAAAGTAAAATACTACAGAAAGTCTTTGTACCACATTTTATGAAAGTAAACATTATTAAATCTACTAATATATATTATTAATAAACCTTAGAAGAAAAATTTAACTTTACCAATTATGTATTAATATTTTATATATCATTTTCCGGTGTGAGACTCATTACTTATTACCACAAACGTAAGGTGGGGTTGCCATTGAACAAATTCGTAACCACATTATCTCTACATTCATTACCACATTATCTCTTCATGTAAGTGACTACGCTTGAGAATACTCACTTTGGACTACTGGTATTTGGAACTTGTGAGTCTAATTTGGTACCAGTCCAATTAATTTGTCTCCTGTTTGTTTGAGGCAAACCCTTATGGTTGTTATTATTATTATTATTATTTTTAATCTTCTTCAACCACATTTCTTTCGACCATGGAAGCTTTTGACAAGTGTTAATTTAAAGAATCCAGTGTTAAAATAAGGGTGATAACCTTTGTGGCTGAGAGATTATAAACAATAAGGGAACGCCGAACGATTGGGTGTTTGCATATCCCAAACTGTCTCTCAGTTTGGCACCCCTCCAAGTCTTTAAAATCGTCTTCAATGCTAGGTCGGTAAACGGGTTTGCACTATACCTACAATTAGTTAAAAAATATTCATTAAAATAGTGTGTAGAGGATTACATAACAGAATTAAACCAAAAAGCTTGAAATTGTTCTTGTCGTTAGTATTGACGTTAATCCCATTTCTAATATTTTTAAATAACCCAATAATTATTAAGAGAAAAAGGCTATAGTGCCATAAAATACTCATCTCCAAATTAATAACAATAAATAAATAAATAAAATAAAATAATAAATAAAATAAAATAAAGTGAAATGAAATCTTCCTTTAAATGGTAACGAAAAAGTATTATCTAAATAACAGGAGTCACTCTAATGTTTAAACAAAACCTGTATATAATCACAATCCTGTTGAAAACCTGAGAAAAACTTACAAATAAAATGTTTTTCAAATAGTTTCAGTTTAGAAACTCAATTGTACTATTTTTAACAGAAATTGTTCAAAAAATGAAGCTTAAACTTTGAATTAAATGCAAAATTGAAAGTTTCTCATAACAATAAGTATACACAAACCGCCAATAGTAGGTAAAATAAATCAATTTTTACAGGAACGCAAAATGTTAATAATAAAATGAGATAAAAATCTAAATGGGAATAGGAATAGGGTGAAATTGGAATAGGAATAATTAAAAACACTGAATTATACTTTTCCTTGAACAGTTTATTTGAAAGTAAAAAAAGTCAAAGACCACAACACATTATACTAGCATAGATGAATAATAATAATAATAATAATAGTATAAAATTTATTGGCATTTTATTATGCCAACTAAGAAAAAGAAATTTCTTTTATAATCTGAAAACATTTTAGGTTTCCATGATTTCTATTACGTAAAAATATGAAAAAAATTTTTCATTCTGTGCAAATTACTGACAAAATTCTTATTGACAGAAATTCGCTGACAAAATTCTACTACTATAAATGAGTTTTATTTGATTAAGTTTTATTAAAGGTATTTGGATATTTATTTTTAGTTTTGTTATATAAACTATATCAAACTTAACGTTGAAAATAACTTTCAGTTCTAAATTCAAATGACATAAAAGTAAATAAATTAAAAAACTTATTTAATACCTGCAAGGCTTTCCACATTCTTTTCTGCATTTTTCAATGATTTCACTGGTTGTACTTTTTGCACCTGATAATTATAATTATATAATTTATTTAATTCATTTTTTTAAATAAGATTATAGGTAAACGAAAGTTAATAATAGAATATAATATTTTTCGTCGTATATTGTTGAGGTAAATAGTTTACTACGTTCTTTTAGTGTATATATGTATCTTATCATTGAAAAATATATTACTATTAAATATTTCTTCTTTTTTAACTGCAACTGACTCAATTACAGAAAAATCTCTGAATTTTAACAAAAATCGAGCATTAATAAAATGTTAATATTATACAAGTTCTAAGAAATTAAAATGAACACACATAAAACAGTTCTACAGTAAAATTCAAAAGGGTTGAAAACTTAACTCTTCAGAATAATAATTTCGTTGAATGTTTAACTGATGATTATCTTATAACGAAAACTTTGTTTATTATACTAGCGAAATATCGAAACTGTAGGCAAAATGATACGAAACTACCAATTGATGAAAACAAACAGAATATGTAAAATATAAGAGCCAGACTAATTAATGAAGAAACAAATCTAGATGAAGCAAGCGAAATGAATCTGTATTCATCGCAAACTTCAGAACATATAAATCATAAACAAATCAACAAATCGCAACAGTCATACATACTGTACACATGTTCATGAGCCCCACGAAATCAGCTGTATAGTTTTTGGTATGTGTTTCATTTGTAGTTCGTATACAGGGACACACAAACGTTTTTTTTTATAATTACGGCTTATGTGAAGAATTTTTACGTCGCACGATAGCGGCCGCAAAAATAGCGCTATTGACTTGAAATTTGGTACACTGGTTCACGAGCCCCACCAAATCAGCTGTATAATTTTTGGTATGTATAACATTTGTAGTTCATATACAGGGACACACAAAATTTTTTGTATCATTACAGCCTACGGGAATAATTTGTATGTCGTGCGATAACAACCGCAAAAATCAAGCTATTGACTTCCAATTTTTTTCCGAAACGTCAATGGAGGCCCTCTGTTGAGACTCAAAAATATTTTGGGTTCCGTCCATCTGTCTGTCGTGCGATAGAAGCCGCAAAAATAATGCTATTGATTTGAAATTTGGTACACATGTTCATGATCCCTACGAAATTAGCTGTATAGTTTTGGTTTTGGGTGTGTATTCCATTTGTAGTTTGTGTACAGGGGCGCACAAAATTTTTTTCATATCATTACGGCCTATGGGCAGAATTTGTATGTACCGCAATAGCGGTCGCAAAAATTCTCCGATTGTCTTGCAAATTGACACAAACATTCAGGCTCGGTATAGAAATAGCTGTATAATTTTTTATGTCTATACTTTGCATGGATTGTGTACAGGGACACGCCAAAATACTTCACATTACGGCGTATGGGGTGAATTTCGTTTAAACGCATTTTAACATCATTTCTTTGCAATCAAGAAAATAAAACTAGCGTACGTGAGTAAGATGCTTAAACTTATGTTGCTTGAAGAAAATATGTGCTCTTAAGTTTTCTAACTAATGTACAGGACCTTACAAAAGTGTTCTGACAATGTCACGTTGTCATCCAAACGATGTTAAATTTGGAACAAGTATTAATTTTAAACGCAAAATAAGCTGAATAGTTTTTACTAGTGTATACAATGGTCATGGTACGTTTACAGTGACACACAAAAAAATTTCGTAACATTAGAGCCTATGGACAAATTTTTAGTTAAGTGAGCACTTTAATGCGTTTATGCTGCATTAAACTTAATAGAATTAACATACATTATAAAGATGTTTAAAATCCTGTTTACTCTTAAAAAAAGGTATGTATAAACTGAATAATTTATGGGACCACACAAGATAATTTCGAGGAAGTACTGTAATCATCCAAATGGTGTCAAATTAATTTTATAAATTAATGACTTATAATAAATTAGGTGTATTCTTATTATTAATGTTTATAAAATTTGTGGCTACTTTTCCGGGTTACATAAAAGAATTTCGTACTATTACGGTCTATAGTCGGTATTTCTTAAAAGTGTATTTTAACATGGTTACACCTAGTGATGTGGGGTGGAAATTTTTCTTTTTTGGAAAATTTTCTACTGTGTTTTTCCGGAAAATTTTCCAACCAAATAAACATTTTTTTTAGTAAATCATTTGCATGATATATTTAAATTTTCTTTTATTAGTCATAGTAATGCTATATACAGTGTGAAAAACAAAAGTTTCTGATTAAAGTCAACATTTAGAAAGTTACCAGATATATGTTATGAGCAACTTGCTCGAGAAAGAGGTTATTTTATTGTAATACAAGAGATCTATGGTTGCTAATCAGAATTTTAAATGTCCATCCAATAAGTTTGTAAGAGCATAATTATAAAGCATTTGGCAACATAACAAGAAAAAGAATATATTGATAAATTAATGCACTACTATACACTGCTGAGCATGTGCATCTATTTTTCAAAATATTCATTTCATAAATGATGATTACGCCGATGCTCTTCAAACTCAGGCAGCAATTCCGACTTAGGTCACCTTTTGGTCTCTGGTTCTGAGAGTAACTCAGAAAGTTAGGACATTGTCATAATCTTTGTTAAATAAAAATAAAAATAAAATAAAAATAAAAAGAGCAAAACTTAAAGAAAAAGAAAAATTGCTTTAATTTCAAAATTGGCATTGAAAAATTTTAGAGAAAAATCTTATATAAAAACATAATTATATTTTTTTAAATCACATTTTAAAAATAATTTCTAATGTGGAAAAAAAAGGGTTTTTTTATGCAAGCAACAGGCAATACAATTAATTGCCTAAATAAATAAACAGCAAGATTTTGATTAAAATTTAAGGAAATCAAATAGATAAAATAAATCACATCATATCTTGTTAACTGGAGGTTTAGTTGGAAGAACTCAATATTTCTTTATTTGCTTAAAATATCCGAAATTGAATTGCACTTGAAAAATCTCATAAAGATGTTACATTTAAAGTTAAATAATAACGATAATAATAAAAAAAAATCTCAAACTTCCAGATTAATTTTTTGGAATAGAGGATTATTTCCATTATCCGGTACCACTAACTATTAAAATATATGATTTTGTGCTCGCAAACTATGCTTAAAAATAGAACAAATCGAAAAAAGTAAAAATCAAAAGAATTTTGATGAAATGAACCCTTGCATGGTCTGAGCCATACCTTATTAATTAGCTTGTACAGTCGGGAGCAAAATTATTGATGCACTAGCAATAATTTCTATTTAAAAGATGTGCACTTAATACTATTTTGTTAAGTAAATATTTATTGAGTCATGATCTTAGTCTTATACTGTTTATAAAAAAGTAAGTTCATTATAAAATTAGCAATCAAACTAAAGAAAAAAAAAATATGCTTCAATTATTTTGTTGCCACTAGCAGCCAAACCCAATATAATTCTAAATAGAAATTCGTTATGATAATTACACCTGTTATTATTATTATTATTATTATTATTATTATTATTATTATTAATATTCTGTTCACTTTCAGAAAATCCACAATTGTTAAATTTGTTCTTGTTTTTCAAAAACAGTTTATTTATTATTTTTTACTTTCTTCTATATTCAATAGAAGAAAGTATTGGATTCGTAAAAATTTTCGACCTCGGGTTTTTGATGGATTTACACGTTTTGAGAGCTGTAGAATACGATTTAACCATTTTTAGAAAATGTCTGTCTGTCTGTGTGTGTGTGTGTGTGTGTGTGTGTGCGTGTGTGTGACAAAAACTGTATCTCAGGAACTACTGCACAGAATTTCATACAAATAGGTATGTAGTTCCACCTTGACATAAATTAGTGCCTATCAACTTTTGGTAAAAATTGTCTTACAGGTTGCGTTGCCATCCCGCTTTTTCTAAAATTTTAACATGGTGATATAGGACAAAATTTTGCATAAATGTGCATAAAGAGAATTTTTTTTAGTAATCATTGTGAAATTTACAAGAATTATTTATAATAGAGATACTCAACTGGGGAAAAATTTTTGTATGTGTAGGAGCCTCTCCCCCCCCCCACCTGGGGGGGAAGTCCCCCCCTCGAGGGGAGTAAATTTTCAAGATGGGTATCTTTCGAAAGGTCTCGTCAATACCTTTAAAACGAATGGTTGAACTATAAAAGTGTGATAATTTAAAACAAAGTTATCGATTTTTTTTACTTTTAACAAAAAAAAAAAAAAAAAAAAAAAAAAAAAAATAGAAAAAAAAATCGTAACTTTTTTTTTTTTTTTTCTTTTAACGAAATTTAACCAAACTTGGTATGTAGTTGGCCCCTGACATAAACTGGTGCTGATTAGATTTGGGGATCAATCGCTCAACAGGTGGCGCTGTGATCGTATTTTTTCTAAATATTTAACATGGCAGTATAGGACAAAATTTCGTATAAATGTACATGAGAGTTATTCTTTACCTGTGATTGTAAAATTAATATGAATTATTGATAATAGTAGTAGTTAATTAGGAAAAAAATTTTGTGCATGTAGGGGCATCGCTTCCCCCCCCCCTCTCGAGTGTGTGTGTGTGGGGAGGGGGGGAAATTTTCAAGATGGGTACCTTTCGAAAGGTCTCGTGATTACTTTTAAAACGAATGGTTGAACTATAAATATGTGATAATTTAAAACAAAGTTAGCGATTTTTTTTTACTTTTAACGAAAAAAACTTGGAAAAATAAATAGTATTTTTTTTTTTTTTTTTTTTTAATATTGTTACTGAGTGAATTTGTATAGGAAAATATAGAAGAAAGTCTTGTGGTGGCCACAACATACTAGTTTTTTTATGTTTTACTTTGAAATTATAAAGTGCAAAAAATAACTTCGATCATTTTTTTCCACTTTGTAACTCAGTATGAAGTATTAAAAATTAAATAAAAAATAAATTTTGGGAAAAACAAAGGCAAATCAGAATAATAAAAAAAAAATCATTAACTCTCATAAAATTTTTCCCTATATAATAAAATGTGGTTCCGCTGTTGGCAGCGATATGTGAGGGTCACTAACAGCAACAGAACGTTCACAGACACCTTTTTTATCCATTGTATATGCAAAACAGTCATTAAAAATTATAATTTTTTAGCTTTATACATGTTTAATAAACCATTAAATCATAATTTCTGTATTTTGTTTATTAATTTCTTTTTGAATTGAATAATTATTCATACTTTACTTTGAATAATTTTGTTTACTTGTAGTTTTTAATGTATTTAGTTTTAATTTACAAAACCTTCGTAATTTAGAAATTGAATATTTTCCAGAAAATTTCCCGTTTCAAAATTTTACGGAAAACCCACATCCCTAGTTAAACCCCATTAAATATAATGATATTTTATAAGAATTTTAAAAGCATGTTTTTCTGTTGAAAATTGTGGGCACAGAATTGGTAATTAATTTACAAGGTTACGCAAAATAATTCCGATATGCTATGTAATTTTTTTTTTGCATGTAATGTGGCATTTATGAATTTCAAGGAAATAATACAAGACCGTCGTTTATTAAGAATACATATATATGATATGCAGATAGGTATACAAAGAGAGATACAGCTGGGGGGGTGCCTCTGGAATGTGTCTGATTATGGTAACAAGTCCATCGAGTCAATATATACTATTATATAAAAAGGAATAAATAAAAATGACCTATTGAATAATGCGTGATGCAAACAGTACGTTGAGGCTCCTGATCTGCAGATCCACTAGTATATTAATGTGCATGAACAATACGTACTAAGTTGTCAAATACAATAATATAATTTTTGTAGGCTATGAAAATAACTAATGTATCGACTGCTTGAACAAGTGTCAGAAACAATAAACTTATCAAGGACTGTATAGTTCAGCTCCACGAGAAATTCACTTTCAAGAGACAATTTCATTAAGTTGTCTTTAAAAATAGAAAAATAAATAAATGAACATAATGTTTCTAATTTTAAAAAAAGAGCAAAGCAAATTATGAATGGCAATGATACATTTAACAGAACTCGAGATGATGATGCAGTTTCTACACACTATCTGAGGTCCAATGAAAACTTAGGGTGTCCTAGACATTCAGATGTTATTATTGCCTAAATGCCAAAAACATATAAAGATTCAATTCCTTACAACCAGTCAAGAGAGGAGAAAGATGCAATAAAAGATGAACCGGTGTGACTACCGAAAAGTAACATTTTGAAATTAGTACCATAATCAGAAGGAATGAATATTAAATAGATAAAAATACGTGATCAGCATTAAATATTTACCTTGTGGAAAGATAGATGACTTTAAAGCTCACACATGTACTAAATATTACTTACATAGAGTATATTTTATGAAAATATGTTCAGAAATATCAAGGTTGGTGAAAATGTAGTTCTAAAAGCCATCATACCAACCATTCTGGACCAAAAATATTTTTTTATAAAAATTAGTGTGAAATTAAGACAACTTTTGTTCATAATGATATGGACGAATAAATATTCATGCAAACTCCCCTAGGTCCATCTATATCTATTTTTACTTTCAATGTGAGTACTGTTTTGACTTTATTTTTTCCTTGTAACTCTATTTTTGTCATTCCTAATTTTCTAAGACTTTAAAAAAAATTCTCACTCACGAACTAGCATTTCCCGTATGAAAAGAAGCAGTTGATATTAATAACTCTTCAAGTACGTATACTTTTTCTGTCACATGTTGATCGAATAAAATACAAACTCAAGTTTCGTCTCAGAAAACAGGTGTTTTTTTTTTTTTTTTTTTTTTTCAGAAAAACGAATTCAACATAAAGACCATTGTCAAACATTGCTGTGAAAATAATTCATACCTTCAACTTTCATACCAATTTCCAAACCTTCTATTGGCTAATCCCTCTACAATTCCATTAGTTCATTATCTGGCTGTAAAATCCGATTCCAATTATATTTATGAGCAAAAATTCCCCCTTTATTTTCTGTACTGATGCGGATATTCTACAGCGCTAGAAAAAAAATATATATATTTACACTTGAGCTGCAAAAAAAAAAAAAAAAAGGGGGGGGGGGAGATCGTCTGTGATCGACTAACACCACGTCTCATCACTGGGGTTCGATACGTATTTATGGCGAGAACAGCAATTGACAAGTAATGGTTTTTTTTTTTTTTTTTGACGGCACTGTATATTTCGGTTTGATTACGCTACCGAAACTGCAGCATGCAAACCTAACTTTTTATTTTGACGTATTTAATATAGATGTTGTAAATTTACTTTACAGTATCTTCTTGGCTGCAAGTCAAGAATTTATAATTTCATTCATTACTGATAACACTATTCAACAAGTATTTATGAAATTTAAGTAAATAAACTCAAGTGATGTTTCTTTTACATTTTTGTGCCCATACATGAACAAAATATTTCCATTTCAGTAAATAATTAGATATAGCACGCGAAATAGAAGATATGGGTAGTTAAATTAATGAAATGCATAACTGATGGTTAGAAAAGGATATTTATAAAAACCTTCAACACTTTTATTGAGAATTTTTAAGACAAACAAACAATATACTAACATTACATAGGATATTATATCCATTATATTTAACTGTAACTTTAATATAATACTATCTCATCTGTTTAATTGTAACCTTATACATGATTATCTTATATTTTTACTGAAATTTTATTTATGGGAAGCGCCATTGGTGTTTTCGTCCACAGATGCAGTTAGGGTCTTAGTGTGTCAGACAAGATTTGAAAGCAATAAGATCTACTGCTTAGTTTCCCAGAAGTTCCTAAACCTTATTATTTGCGCAGCACTTGTGCGACGTAAAACCCAACCAACCAAAAAACTAAACCTTATTATATAATTACTTTTTCTTACCCATAAGGTACAGAAAGTATTGTTTTGGGTCAATTTTTCGAAAGTGAGTTTTTGTTATATTTATACGTTTTGAGGTCCTCTGAATCTAAAAATCATGCTTTTAGTGGTTGGTCTATGTGTGTATCTGTGTGTGTGTCTGTGTGTGTGTCTGTCTGCGTGTCTGTATGTGCGTTTGTCCGTTATCAGCACACCTAAAAAGCAAATTACATCAGAAAGTTCAAACTTGGTATTCTAAATGTATATCATATAGGAAGGCTACACTAAGCTTTTCGTTGAGATCAAGCAAATGGTTCGTGTACAGGGACACCCAAGAGAATTCAAATACATTACAACTATGGGGGAAATATCAGGTATCATCTATAGACTGCACTAAACCAAATGAAACGAATATATATGTTTTATATTCGTAAAAACATGTTTCGTGTACAATATGGTATAGAAATCGTTCACTGTTTGTTTACAGGGCTGCACAAAAGAACAAGATTATAATGCGACAATACATAAAAATTTATAATAGTGTACTTCAGGTTGTGCCGTGTGTTATTGATATAGGATTATATTTATGTGCGCCATGTTATGTCTACATAACTTTCAGAAGATATACAGGGTTGCCAATATTTAAGCCATAACATTATTTTGTATTTGTTAGTAGAAGTGCTTTACTATAATATACTATATCATATAATATTTTAACATTCCAGGAAAGCTGCTCATGAATTGAAAATAATTCCTCAAAGCCATATGGTAAATAATGTATTTTTTAAAACTAAATATTCATCGATTTGTTTCTTGTATAATTACACATTTTGAGGCTTCTTGAATACCGAAGTCAAGTTTCATGTTTTGATCTTTGTGTGGGTCTGTTAGAGTAAATTAAAAACAAATACTTTCAGGCGATCCAAATGATGTACTTTGAAGTGAATACTTTTGTTTCTAGAAAAGTTTGTTCAAAATTGTTAAGTTTCAAGGAATGATGCGTGTGAAAGTTATCTGAATAAATTTAAAGGGACTTTTGAACTTAATAAACGGTTTGAATTTTCTATAAATGTAGGTACAATAATGAAACGGGGGTTGAGGCGGCAGTAGCCACCTTCACATAGAATTATTTGTCAAATAAAGCTTTCCCGAAGCTTATGTTGAATTCTTTTAACATAGGCTTACATAACAGTACCCGTTATCATAACCATTAATCTCCAAACCGTACTTATTGTATTAAATTTCAGGGTAAGAGAGAGTCGTGTGAGTGACATACCAGATTTGTTTTTCTATAATTAGTATGACTACTTATTTACAATATTGCTTTAACTTTAGTCTACAATTTAAGTATCTTCTGCAAACAAACAAGCATTTTTCTAATTTAAATTTACTGATTTTATTAAAATAATGATAATGATTATAATAATAATAGTAATATTAATTAAATTCAAGTACGGAGATTTTTCATAAAGCTAGCTTTGAACTTGTTTAATTATATTTATGACATTTTATTCATGCTACATGAAACTAAAATTATTTTAAAAAAAATAAAAAAAAAATCATAAAATACGAGGGAAAGTCATTAAGTAAGTCACAAAAGGTGCACCGGGTCACGCACTCTGGCACTTGGGAAGATTACAGAGCTAATCATTTCCACAACAGATAACCCCACAGAAAAAAGAATATAAGACAATAAACCTATAAATTAAAAAACATAATTAAATGTAGTGTGGTGTAAGCTATGTTTATTAGATGCTTTGCCTTTATATTTTTATGCTAAAATTAGTAGTAATTTACTGATCAGTATTTATCTTGATAAAAATTTTATAGTTTTTATTTGTTCGAAAAAATATTATGAACCCTAAATTTTTCCTGACATTAGTTTATTTTATTTTTTTTTATTTGTGAACCATGTTTGTTGTGTATAATTTAAAGGCATATTTCATATTTTTATTTACATATCTTTATTACACTTCATTGAAAATTTATGAAATTATTGAATATACAAACCGATGTTGCAGGGCTTTTCCATGTTAGGATAATTTACATTAGTATCAATGCACTTTCCTCTTTCTAGAAGTGTATTCAGTTTACAATGTTCGAAGCACATCTAACAAAATAGAAAGAAAAATTACATTAAATAAGCTTCAAAATACCGGGTAATCTCATAAGTCTGTTGATATTTTAAAAGTTCATAAATATTGTAGGAATTGGTAGAAATGATAATGTTTGCAAAATGTTATTCTCGGTATTTTTTTTTTTGTGTGTGTGTGTGTGTATGTGCCTATGTAAAGAAAAAGAATAGTTAAAATTTTTGTCGCTAGAATGCGCTAAACAGTCGCGTAAGATAATATGTAAAACAGACTACTATAAATTGCAGAATTTGACAATTTTAACATCTCATTTTTTATTTTTCTATCCCTCTTGTGCATACATGAAGTTTAATTGCGACGCTAACTTTGTAGATAAAGCATCATTGGTGTTTTATTTCAGCTAAGAATTGCCGATTGAATCTGCAGTTAGCGGTGCTGTAACTCATTTGCAAACTGTAATTTGGAGTGATGGCGGATAGAATAAGTGTTATATGATTGTGTTTATATGTAAATATATGAAGTTTTTTATGGATATGTGTAATTTGTTCACGTGCAGCGCCGTCTATCAACGAAAACTTTAACTATTATTTTTTACTTTATCAAAAAAAATCCCACTTCATTCGAAAACCTCATTCAAATCTACCAAATATTTCAATTGTTATGAATTTTTAAAATGTGGACACGCGACAATTAATGAAATTATTGACCTACAAGGGACACTCACGAACTGTGACACATCGATCATAACCAAACTTTACAGGTAGTTAAAGAGGACGAAGATATACACTCCTATCAATTTATATTGGCAAACGTTACTTCAGAAAGGAGATATTTGTGTTCTAAGTTGGAACTATTTCTTTCCAATATTGTAACGTCATTCAATTTAAGAAAATAACTTACAGGAGGTTGTTTGTTCTTTAATTTAATGATTTTGAAAATTAATTTTTCAGATGAAAAGCAGATTTTGTACCGGAACACCCGGTATATTTTAATAATTTTTATACTGATCAAAACATAATGAATTTAACGTACGAGAGCGATTCAGATAGTAATGCCTCCAAGAGCACATTTTGCCAATAGTGCTGCAAACATTTTGAACTATTTATCATTAATGCAGTGATGCTTAAGCTATAGAATTCCACTTGTTTCATCTTTCTATCTCTTCTCGTTCCAGATAAATCGATCAATCCATGGAATCCAGTGGTGACGTCCGGTTGAAATACCAGACTCTTAATGAATTTCGGACTACGGACGGTTGTGCGCCTATCAACATTCATCATCGTCTAACTACAGTTTACGGGGATACCTGTGCTGGCGAAAGCACTGTTTTGAGGTGGACAAGGACTGTGAAAAGCTAAATCTAGTCGCATCAAGTCCGAAGTAAACGTCTCGCTACGACCTCTGATGGGATTATCAACGTAAAATCGACACTTTTATTACCGACTGTAGCACACAGCAGCATGTGTTATCTTTTTTGCCGGATTTATTCATCCTATCGAATATACAGCAGCAGCAAGCAATGGTGTCTCGACGAAAGAGAGAAAGCTGTCCGTCCAGTTTTATTGTTAATTTCACCTTAGCCCACCAGAGGGCGAGCATTTCATTACAATCGCGGATAGAAATAAATTGTTACGTTTATGTATAAATTTTATACTATAGCAACTTTTTATTTTTCATTTTTTAATTAATTCCTTTAAAATAAAACTCTTTTTTTTTTTTAAATTATTATTATTTATAATATTTATTGGGTGAAAAAAAATGGTAGTTTATAGTAGAAAGGATAAACTGATTAAAATTCGTTTGTTTTTCATGTATTAAATTCCCTTTAAAAGAAAATCTACTTTTTTATTTTATTTTATTTCACTGGTCGGAATCAAATCGTAATATAGTGTAAATAACGGGGGCTATAAGACGCATGATTCAAAAACTAAAATATATAATAGATGCTGAGATACAGTCATCTTTAAAATCTCAGTTCTTAAATAACAGAAAATCCACAAGTCGTCGATAAGTACCCAGATTGAAGTGATCGGGAAAGACCTTTCTGTAGACAGTGGGAAACTGGACCCGATGCAGTACGGCAGAAAAAAGAGCTGTCTTAGGCAACGGGCACCCAAAGAAGCGAGATCTAAAGCGATTTCAGTGGGTTTTTTTCTTCTTTTTTTAAGTCTTTATTTGTAATGTAATGTAAAAAATAAATACTGATCCAATTCTTTTGAAAATTCATTTAAATATAGTGACCAGTGAAGCGGGCGTAGCTTGCTAGTATATAATAAGGAATAAATAAAAATGATGTGTTGAATAATGCGTGATGCAAATTGGACGTTGAGGCTTCTGATCTGTAGATGCACTAGTTATAATTATTTAAATATGCACTATCTTTCCATAAATGACAGGACACTCTCGATTTCTGACGTTTTTGAAATATCTCAAAAAGTACTGTGGAATCATCTTGAGACTCCAGGAATGTACAGAGCATATTATACCATATATATTTTAGTGAAAGTATTGTCACGAAAGCAAAAACAAACCAGTAAAAAATTAAAGAAAAATCAAAACCTTTGGGATCTCGGTGAAAAGTAATGCTCAAAATGCGTTCTAGCTCTAGCATGTGTTCATGAGACGTTTTTTAACTATCTCTATAAATTTTTAGCTACCACGTGCATTCATGAAGATATAATTATTTGTTTTAAAAATTGCAAAAACAAACAATCAAACAAACAAACAAAAAAGCTATACTTTATTAATTATACCACTCAGGGTATTAAACCCAGTGAAAATCCATTTTTAGTAAACTTGGCACACTTCATTAGACTCAGAAAACATAATTAATCAGAATACAGAGATATTAAATATCTGTTAAAATATGAACATTTTTACTAAGTAATTCTGACTGCGCATGCACAAGCTTTAACGAAATTTTATTTGCATTTAATAGCCAAAAGTATTGGACTATGTATATGAAAACCCTAAACAAATATCGTGTAAATACAAAATGTTGTTCGCGATAGAGTGACTATCTTATGAATGATGTTATATGTAATTCAGTTCCTCTCAAAAAAAAAAAAAAAGAAAAAAAAGAAAAGGAAAGAAAAAGGAAAAAACTACAAGGAGTTTTACTCACATTTTTATTTTAATTCAATCGATTCTAACATTGTGTTCGTTGACTCCAAGTAAATATTGATTAAACCCCCTTATCATTTTCTTTATTTTTGAGAGGAACTGGAATTCAGTTAATTCTATCGCGTGTAACTTTTTGAATTTACGCGTGCAACTTCGGAATTCAGAGCATGTTTCAAGTATTACTTTTAACTGAATTAACCCAAAGATTTTAAATTGTCCTTAATTTTTTACTGCTTCTCCTTCATGTATTCAAGGCAAAACTTTTACTAAAATGTATGAGGTAAAAATTTACACTCATGAAATTTCTACACTCATGAAATTTCATGGTAATTCGTCAGTACTTTTTGCAATATTTGATAAAATATCTGAAATCTAAAATATCTGGCCATTTACAGAAGTGTTGTTATATGCTGAAACTATTTGAATACTTTCTATGGGTTCTAATGATAAGATGTTTTTTAAGAAACATATTTATGTTTGAATGCTGAAATTTCAGGCATATTTCAAGTTTTTCGAAATTTAAAATTGTGTTTTAAAATCTAAATTAAAACGGAATCTAAAATACATACACAGTTTTATTCAATGTGTATTAGGTGGATTACCTATAATTCATAAAGGATTTAGACCAAAATTAATAGAGCATTTGAACAACAAAAACATCTGAAAAGTAACCTTTCCATTAAGAAGCTATTTAAAATATATTTTTACGCTTCTCTGTAAAAATTTCTCTTGAGCTATAATTTCTTCATAATATTAAATTCAACACATTTAAAATTTTTAAAATACTGATATACTTTTTTTTTTTTTGTGTGTGTGTGTATACTATCGAATTTTATTGTCCACTTGATGATTTTTCGCTACATCACTTCAGTGAAGCTTATAAGTTAAATCGTAAGAGAACAAAACTGATCTTACTAAATCATTTAATGGACCTGTTCCGTTGTTTTCTTTCCATGGTTTTATATAATCTGTGCAGTTTGTGTCATATGGAGCCGGCAAATAGTTCTTTTCCGTCTGAAAGATAAAAAATATAGCTGAATGTATCTAATAGAATAAAATAATACAATTTCAAAGTAATATGTTTAGATTATATAAGTGTTAGCAGTTTATCGCAAACCTAAAATCTCAATCTTTTTTTCAGATCGTTCACTAATTCAACAGTTTAATTTACAGTTCAGCTCTTTTCAGAAATTATCACGTTAAAAACATTTACATTTTAATTTACAGCTTGTTATGCTGGATTAATGTTCTACTATTAGCTTACATAAAAGAAAAAAAAAGCAATTATTTTAGACTAATTTATTTTCAGCAATGTGCAGTGCATGTGTAATTTTGGACAAAGAATTTTGTTTTCAAGTAAGTGCGCATAATTTAAATATTTTCTTTAATATTAATCATCTATTGATTCTGTTTTGTTATTATTTTTATAACATATAATCGACCTAATTTTACTGAGGTCACGTTTAAAACAGACGTCATAGCAAATGCAGTGCATTTAGTAAATATAGAAAATATCTTCAGAATAATAACAAGTCCTTCCGGCTTTTTCGGAAGGGTAGGTTGATTTCTTTTTCCTTATCAAGCAGCCGTCATTTTGATTCAAAATGGCTGCTACAAATTATTAATGCACTTAGTAGAAATATTGATGTAGGCTACGCACATATGGAGTTTTAGGCAAATTGGTTCATAAATACATTTGTATGTGAATTTAAAATTTTCAAGCGGCCG
Source organism: Salticus scenicus (assembly GCA_963930645.1). Lineage (NCBI taxonomy): Eukaryota > Metazoa > Arthropoda > Arachnida > Araneae > Salticidae > Salticus > Salticus scenicus. Next base: position 128,907,499 of record OZ005655.1, on the reverse strand, counting down.
ACGCTTGAAAACAAAATGGTGGGTTAAGTTGACAAATATATGAAATGTATTCGTGAGATAAGTCTACTGTACACATATAGTTCGAATTAATTCAAAATCTCAAAAGTCATCGTGTTGAAAAATTAAGTGACTGCCACTTCGATCAAAATGGCAGAGAAAGTTGCTCATCTAAGATATCGTTGCAAATTTGAAAATAATATTTTTTTTTGGTATAAATTCTTTTAAAGAAGCTTAGTAAGTTCATAAAAATGTTAGTTTTCTGCATTTCTAGTTTGTTTTAGCATAAAAATAGCCTAATTTTTCTTTAAAAACGCATTAAAAAGATCCAGTAACGCAGGTAATAGATTTGGCGCCAAATTTGGCAACTTTCCACTATGGCGACTTTTTTGGCGGCTTTTGGCGAGAAAATACTTATTATAGATATACCAAAGACGGACGCTATAACATGATTGGTTCACGAGCTACGTAAATTTTCTAGATTTTTGTTGTTTGAATGATAAATCCAATTTTCAACTTTGATTTGAATTGATTAAGTATTTCTAAAGTTACCGTGATAACAAATTTTCAAGTGGCCGCCACCTGGAAACAATACAGTGGAATAAGTTGCCCAGCAAACACATCCAAGATATTTGAAGCATAGGTTCACTGTCTAACTGTGGATTAAATCAGTGCCGTGTTTCAAAAGTTATTATGGCAAATGTTCAAGTGGCAGTCTAATTGGCTGCAACTTGGAAATAAAATGAGAAAACAACTTGCCCATCGAAATCACCCAATATGTTTGTATGATAAGTTTATTGTCCAATTCTAGTTTAAATTAAATCAGTATATCAAAACTTATCGTCATAAGAAATTTTTAGGTGGCACCACTTGTAAAAAAAAGTGGAGTGAGATGCCTAGCAAACTTAAGTGAGATATTTGCATGATAAATCCACTACCCAAATTTGATGCGAATTGATTCTGTATTACTAAAGTTATCATAATGACATATTTTCAAGTGGCCGCCACTTGGAAATAAAATTGCGGATCAAGTCACCAAGTGAACTTATCCTAGATATTTGAACCATAAGTTCACTATCCAACTTTTATTTGAATCAGTTTAGTATTTTAAAGGTTATTGTGTGGCATATTTTGAAGTGGCAGTGTGATTTCAAGTGGCTGGAACTTAGAAACAAGATGTCGGGACAAGTTGCCCAGTGAAAACATTCAAGAAAATTATATGATAATATCACTGTCCAAATTTGGTTCGATTTGGAGTATTATTTCAGAAGTTATCGTGATTTAAAATTTTCACGTGGGAGCCTGATTTCAAGTGGCCCCGATTAGCTTAAGATATTTGCCACTTTATTAAAAATGGCGGATATAGTTTATTAATAAACTTCCTTGAGATCCTTACGTGGTCTGTATTTACATCACAATTCAAACAATTTCAGAATACGATTTTTACAATTTAAATATTAAATTTTCAAGTGGTCTCCACTTGAAAACAAAATGGCAGTGCAACTTGGTTAACAAACTCTTCTAAGATATTTATAAAATAAGTTAAGACACTATCCAAATTTGGTTCCATTTCGAGTATTATTTCGGAAGTTATCATAGTTTTAAATTTTCAAGTGGTGGCCTGATTTCAAGTGGTTCCGCTTAACTTAAGATATCCGCCACTTTATTAAAAATGGCGGATAAAGTTCATTAATAAAGTTATTTGAGACACTTGTATAATCTATGTATACATCAAAAAAAAAAAAAAAATCGGAATACGCTTTTTACAATTTGAATTTGAAATTTTCAAGTGGTCTCCATTTGAACACAAAATGGCGGAGCAACTTGGTTAATAAACTCATCTAAGATATTTATAAGATAAGTTCAGACACTGTCCAAATTTGGTTCGATTTGGAGTACTATTTCGGAAGTTATAGTGATTTTAAATTTTCAAGTGGTAGTCTGATTTCAAGTGATCCCGCTTAACTTAAAATATCTGCCACTTTATTAAAAATGGCGGATAAACTTCATTAATAAACTTCATTGAGACCCTTATGTGGCCTGTGTTTACATCAAAATTCAAGCAAATCTTGCTTTAAATATGCTTTTTACAATGCCGGTTTGAAATTTTCAAGTGGCTGCCACTTAAAAACAAAACGTCGGAGCAACTTGGTTAACGAACTCATCCAAGATATTTATAAGATTAGTTCACTGTCCAAATTTGGTTCGATTTCGAGTATTATTTCGGGAGTTATCGTGATGACAAAATTTTCATGATAGATAGATAGATAGATAGATAGATAAACGAAGTGATTGCAATAGGTCGATTTCTAAAGAAATCAACCTAATATATTTAGTTTTACGGAGGTCACGCATGAAACTAACGTCATAATTTATTGAAATTAAATTTTTTGAATATATTTATTGAAATAAAGTATCTTCAAAAGAATAAAAGCCTTAATTTTCCGGGGATCACGATTGAAACTTACGTCATACTTATAAAACTGTGTTGAACTAAAGAAAATATCTTCATCATTATAACTGCCTTAATTTTTCGGAGTTCACGATCAAAACCAACGTCATAGTTATAATATTCCATTAGAATAAAGAAAGTACATTTCATCCAATTTAAGCGAAATTCACAATAACAACAACAACAAAAATAATAATAATAAAAGATAATTTAACATCACATCTGAAAAAAAAATATATAATTCAAAAAAAAAAAAAAAAAAAAAAAGGGGGGGGGGGCGAAAGAAAGAAATATTAATTAAACCTATAATTGATCCTCTTGCTTTACTAAATGTTGTCTCCGTTCTTCACACAAGAAATAACAACACAATCTATTTTTAACAGTGCGGAAAATTTGAATAAAAACACTACACAAAAATATGTAGAAACTGAAATCAAGATACTGGTCAGAAAAAATTCTGTCAAAGTAGTACAAAACATGCATTTTGGAGATATTTTAGGTAATGCGTTTTAATATACCATTGTCTCAAAGGCTGCTGCAGAATTACCATTGCGAAAAAAAAAATTTATTTGTAACGGAAATTTCATAAACATGTTTGCACCGTAAAAAATAAAAGAAAAATAGATAATAAAGATTGAAAAAAAAAATCGAAGAATGTGTAGATCACTGAGCTAAAATGAGTGTTACAACAAAGTGGAGCTCATTGGTGTAGATACTGCCACTGATTTACCAACTGCAGTATACATGCAAAATAACAATAATAAATAAATAAATAATAAAGTAAAATAAAATAAATAATAAATAAATAAAATAAATATACAGACACGACATTATTTCATTATTTAAAACATGAAAATCTGACATTGACAGATTTTAATTTAGTGCCAGAGGCCTACTGCTAAACTTGTTAATATCGACAAATTCTTCTTTAGTTAATTCGTGACGATCTAAATTCCATGATAAAGTTTTCATTAAATCAAACCAATGTGTTTCAGCTGCAGATATTGTAACAAATAACGTTGGAAGTCCAAACTGTCTTATAGACGCAAAACAACGTTTTTTCTCTTTTTCCCAATGAGGGGGAGGTGTGCCTTGGGGGGGGGACTCATGTCAAAGTTGGGCCTTGGGGGGACTCATGTCAAAATTGTACCTTGGGGGGGACTCATGTCAAAGTTGTGCCTTCGGGGGACTTCATTCTATAAATCCCCATTCAATAAACCGACTGAAATAGGCCCTTAGCACTATTAAGAGTGACGTATAAAAATTCGACTACGCTGTACCGACTGAAACAGGGGTACCTTGGGGGGACTCATGTCAAAGTTGGGCCTGGGGGGGACTCATGTCAAAGTTGTGCCTTGGGGGGACTTCATTCAATAAATCCCCATTCAATAAACCGACTGAAATAGGCCCTTAGCACTAATTAAGAGTGACCTATAAAAATTCGACAACGCTGTACCTACTGAAATAGGGGTACCTTGGGGGGACTCATGTCAAAGTTGGGCCTGGGGGGGGGAACTCATGTCAAAGTTGTGCCTTGGGGGGACTTCATTCAATAAATCCCCATTCAATAAACCGACTGAAATAGGCCCTTAGCACTAATTAAGAGTGACCTATAAAAATTCGACAACTGTACCGACTGAAATAGGCCTCTAGCACTAATAATAATAATAATAATAATAATAACAATAATAATAATAATAATAATAATTAATTGCATTTATTAATTTTAATAATCTGAAATGTAACCTTAAACTTTAAACAACATTAAAAATAAACAAACAAGCATATTCGCGTACGGTTTTTTATTTTTCATAAAGTAAACATCGAAGTTTATTTGGCAATGATTGAAATGTATCATTACACCATAGAATAATAATAAAGGAAGAAGGAGCATAAGTGTTTCTAATATGCTGTTGTGTTGCCACAACAAACAGCGATATTATTACTTTTCTATGGCCCTACTTTAAGGTTTTGAGTAGCAAAAGTAGCTTTCGCTGGCATTTCACTAGAAGGGGTTTGTAAGTATTAAGAGTATTGCCATGCTCCTTCTTCATCATTACACATTAGAAAAACAATATAAATAAATAAACATGGATATGTACAATCTAGATTGAATGCTCCTTAAGAAAAAGCTTTGCAATATAGAATTGTGGGATTTTAATATACGCAGCATTAGTTGGGCGTTTCCTTATATCAGTGTCAATGCTGTCATCGAATCAACAGTTTGGACGACCACTGTAATTCGAATTTAAGTTGTCTAGTGTTACAAAACATTGACGTGCCGTCATAATGTTATCACTTAATTTAAAATAAACATTGACATATTCGTTACGGAACTTCAGAAAACCGTATATACATATGATTGTTTCATTATTTGTCTCTATATATTAAAAAAAAGTAACTGTCGCTGGCGTCAATTTTTTTTGTCTGCGACAGCATCTTCTCGCGTAGGACAAAGTGCTCAGCATCATGAGAGGTATCAGTGTATTCCGACTGCTTCAAGGAAGGCATTTCAGCTGCTTAGAAATTTCTATCATTTTAATTAACGAAGTTATAACTAAAAACGTAGGATATATAAAGGTACTCTATTTACCACCGGAGTGAAAAGTTTCTCTTATGGCGTTTTTTTCTGTGTTTCTGACGTCACTTTCCTCAGGAAAATTAAAATGAGATCAATGGTGTAAATAAGAAAAAATGAAAAATTGGCATCTTTGAGATGCTCGAGAGAAGAAAAAAATTATTTAGAATAGCAAAACATGAAAATAACCGATATTTAAAAAATATTGAGTAAAAATTTAATAAAAATGAATTGAAAATTAGTTTATATTTTTAATTTAGTTTATATTATTATTTTATATTATTAGTTAAGTTTATACTATTAGTTTAGTTTATATTATTAGTTTTTATTTTAACGTTAGGCGAAAAAGATTTAGTAATGAATATAATTCTTATGTTAAACAAAGATTGGTATAGAATTAGAGGTTTAGCCCAGAAATTGGTATAACTTCAGTATAACCCCACAGCTGAATTTGGCGATTTTTCTTTGGCGCCGTTTTGAACGATAACGATGTGGTTCTGGACTGTTTGCGATATAATATGGCAGCCTATATGTTGTTTATTTTGGATTCATCATTTTATGTTTTATGATTTATGATTTCGATTATGATTTTATCATTTATCATTTATGATTTTTAGATTTATGATTTAGCCATAATCGCCAACAAAAAATCGCCAAATATCGTTGTGGCGTTATACTGAAGTTGTTCCAAAGATACTTACATATTAACGCCACTGCGGCTACAGATTAAGTGCCGTCAATCTACACCTAAAAGTTTTGCGACAAATCATAAAATAAAACACTTTATTTAAAATCAAAACACTTTCAAAATTCAAAACACTTTATTTAAAACAAAGTAGTCAATCTGATTCGGTAGAAAATGGGCCGATATAGAGATTAACATAGATTCAAAACTGTCTCTATTATCTTTCACTTGATGCTGTCGCCATATGAACTCTGATAAATAAGATTCCAAAAGATGTCTCGCTGTACCCCTATGTCTCTTGTGTGCGAACAACAAGATTGCTCTTTATTGGCGCATTAGCGCAACTTCTGCTGCTGTGGCGTTAATACGTAAGTACCGAAAAAAATTATAAAATAGAGCAATAATAATAATAATAATAATAATAATAATAATAAAATTCGCAACCTATTTTTGTTTTTTAAGCATTAATGTAAAACTTTTCAGAAAACAGAATTTAATTTAATACAACAGGATTTTTTTTTTTTTTTTTGTCTATTTTTCCATGTAATGGAATGAAGTAACTGCATTGCTAAAATATTTTAGTTACACATAATACAGGACCTCACTGGCAGATTTTAAATTTTTCATTTATTTTGACGATGACTTAAATTATCTATCTCAGTTATGGGTACAACTATAGTATTTCTCCTCAGCTGGATTTGGCGATTTTTCTTTGGCGCGGATTTGAACGATAACGATGTCGTTCTGGATTGTTTGCGATATAATATGGCAGCCTACATGCTATTTGTTTTGGATTTATGATTTTATGATTTATGATTTATAATTTAGCTTACGATTTTATCATTTATGCTATATGATTTATGATTTTTAGATTTATGATTTAGCCATAATCGCCAACGAAAAATCGCCAAATCCAGCTGAGGGGAAATACTATAGTTGTTCCCAGTTATGCATGTCAAGATTTTTGCGAGAAAAGTCTAAGCTACTTCGGTGCCAAATTTAAAATTTCGCCAAGAGGTTAAACTGTACCATTGCTTTAGCACATTTTTTTTTTTTTTTTTTCAATTTTATTTTGAATATTTTTTTTAACTTAATTCAAGTGAGAAAAAAAGAAGAACATTTTTTATTTGGTCTAAATGTACGAAATATCTCCAGGTAAAATATTATCCGTATTATTAGAAAGAAAATGGCTAAAATAGTTTTTCCTGTACCATTGTCTCTATAAATTAAATTATCCAATATCATTATATTTCATTCTCCACACACATTTTTTATTTTCTAAATTCAATATTATATAATATATATGAAAAAAAAATCAAGGTGTAATCAGTACATATCCAGAAGATGTAGCCAACAAATATTCAGAAGCCATCATTAACACAAGTTCGGGAGATATCGCCAACAACTATTAAGATGTCATGATCAATATATGCCAGTAGATATCGCCAACAATAATAATTATTCAGAAGATATCGCCAACAAGTATTCAGGAGCCATCATGAATATTTATTCAAATTGTCAACAAATATTCAAAAGCCATCCAATTTATGAATGGTGATTGTCTATCTCGAATACTCCAAACCAGCAATTCGTTATTAGAATATAATCAAGGATGAATTTTTCACTTATCAGTAGGTTTCGAAAAATGTGATTTTTTTTCCCCCCGATTTAACTTAGTATTTAATATAGTTTAAGAAGTGGTAAAATCAGATATTGACGGGCATCTTGGCAAATTCATGGCGACAATGCAAAATCGCTATCTGAAAAAAATTGTCCTGTCGTTCTACTACTAATGAAATGTTTAAAATAATTGCAATAATCACATAAGATATTTATTTTCAATGGATCCGACTAAATCATATTCTAGGAAAAATGCACTTTAAAAAGTTGCATCTTTACTGTTGTAAGCACCATTTTAAACCTTGCTGTACATTGGAAATAAATGCAGAGTGTTACATATTGCCCTAAATTAACTAAAAAAATTCAATAGTAAAAAATATAGGCATTAAAAAAAATAAGTTCATAATTTCTTTAATCAAGCATTAATACCCGAAAAATTCATCGTCAAACAGTGACAAAAAAAGTGAATCGTATACTAAAGCTGTAACACTACATCATTTAGATGTTAAGAATTTCTCTGTGTTCTAAACAGTTAGTGCTATCGTTGTTTATTTTGTGTGTCTAGCTGTCTAACATATGTTTTCTCTCAAAATAATGGTAAATTGTCATTAAACTGTCGAACGTTAAGACAGATTTTTCACATACTAGAAACGATATAATATTAAATATTGTGTATTTCAATGTGATACCAAATATGGTGGATTTTTATAATATTGCTAAACTTTTCTCTTGTATTATGTATTATTAATATTCCAATTCAATGAAAGGCAAAGTTGAAAACAGTCGGGTAGAATCCAGCAGGGGTTAATGAGAGAAGCAAGTCGGGGTGAGGGAAAGCCTTCCTTGGGGGTTGGTGAGCGGAGCGAGCAGGGGGCAGAGCCCCCTAGTAAGAAAAAAAAATAAGTGTAAATGAACGAAGACAAGCAATGTATCGTGAAAGATGCTCAATGACATCAAATCTTAGAGGACAAGAAGGAACGGAAGAGAAATGTCATTTTCGAATTTCGCCTGATGTTAGACGCATGCATATTTCTCTCACAATCAGTTACATATTGCATAAGGTAACAACACCAGTGCTCGTCCCTCTTAAGGCCTTATTTTTTAAATATATGATTTTTCGCGTGGTATTCGGTGGTATTCATGTATCAATATTGTACTTTGGTCTGTTTTATACACTGATTCTTCTAGTTGTTGTTAGACAGTTTAAATTTTTCAATACATTAAGCCAATTTAAAAAAAAATAATAATAAAAATTAAACCTATAAAAATGCACCAGTGCTCGTCACCTGAGAAATGCGTTTCACCAGTAGTCGTCAGGTACTTGCACCAGTGGTCGTCATGTAAATGAAACGCATCAATTTGCTCAATAGTTTGATTTTAATTGCGCTTTTACAAAATTTAATGAAACAGAATACCTTTGGTAATTATTTAGAACCCAAATCCATTCTTAGGGTTTAAAACACAAAACATTAAATGGTAAATATCAAAATATTGTGAATAAAACAAATTCATATGTGACATAATTTGAAATTTGTTTGATTTTAAGAAAAGTTCTCAAAATTGTATTCTTTCTTTACTTAAAGCAGAGGGTAAGTAGCAGGGGAGGGATTAGTAATCTCGTTTTTAAGAGTGACTTTGTTCCAAATCATCGCAGTAACATTGATTTTACCATGTTTTGTATTAACTGGTATTCTTGTTTGTTTTGTTTGTTTGTCCAGTACAAATCTTGCAATTGATTTTTAACTAACTTCCCGACTACGTAGACATTTGAAACTTTCAGAATAGCTCAGAACACGGTAACAATGCATTTTTAAAATACTTTTAGCCAACTGTTTCAAGACCTCGCTGCCTTCAGTAGTGTTCATATGATTCAACAGAAAATTTATTTAATTAACTTCCCGACTAGCTAGACATTTCAAATTTTTAGAATAGCTCAAAACACGATAACAATGCAATTTTTAATATTTTTAGGCAATTGTTTCGGGTCCTCGCTGCCTTCTGTAGCATTGATATGATTCAGCAATCATATAGTCTTCCCGATTATTAATCTTCCCGACTGCCTAGACTTTTGAAATTTTCAGAATAGCTCAGAACAGAGACGATGCATTTTTAAATTACTTTTAGTCAATTGTTTCGGGTTCTCGCTGCCTTCAATAGCATTTATATGATCCAACTGAAAATTTAAAAACATGGTATATAAAAAGTTCTTTTTGACTTGCAATTATTTTTTTGAAACGTTAGGTTGATTATGCGTGCCTAACACACACTATAAAGGAATTTTGCGAAATCTTTCGCTTCTCCTTCCTCATTAAGTGTGTGGTGGATGCAAAAACACGTTTTCAAAAGTAATTCTGCTCCAAATTATATCCGAAAAGTAAATTTTTGATTCGTTGGTTGGTTATGCGTACCCAAAAAACTGTTAAGAGATTTTGCGTAATTTTTTCCAACCAAATTTTGAGAAAGGGGGCAAAAACATATTTCTATGCATAACTCTGCTCTAACTAATCTTACAAAGGCGATTTTTGATGTGAGAGTTGGTCATATGTATCCAGCACCTAGTATAAGGAGATTTTGCGGAGATCTTTCGTCTATGTGCGGGTGGCCAAAATAATAATAATAATAATAATTAATATATATATATATATATTTTTTTTTTTTTTTTTTTTGAAGCTTTACTCTGCTGCAAATTATTTTCGGGAAGGGATTTTTTTTTTTTTTATGCTTTGGTTGGCTGTATGTACCCAACACGCATTAAAAGACGATTTTGCAAAATTACCCCTCCCCTTTCCCCTCAGGCGGGCGGACAAAAAACACGTTTTTAACCTTAGCTCTACTCCAAATTAACTCAGAAAGGCGAGTTTTAATGTGTGGGCATTAGTTAAAAGTACGCAATATGTAATTTGATGATATTTCGTTAAAATTCTAAATTTTCCCGTGGGAGAGAGGGGGGAGGAAATAAAAAGCGGTTAAGTCTATTCCGAAGGCAGTAGAAGTCAATCATTATATTGCGGGACAGAAAGCTATTACAGAAGACAGTGGGAACATTAAAGCTAATGTTATCAAATAATATGGATCTGTATCTTACAATTTTAATTTTTTAAGCAGGGTAATTTTAATCAATATTTTAACTATTTGCTTATCTTACATAATTGATATAATGTCTAAACAGAAAACTTGCTTAAGAAATGTTTTTAATGTTTAATATTTCCTTTATAAATTTTTATTCACCTGCATCTAACATAAAAGAAAGCTTTAACATAATTTTGAACTGGCTCACAATCATGTTAACTAAAGTGCTTAAATGGTACTTATAGTTTATAACTAATTAGTATGAAGCAACTTTAAAACATCGCTTAAATATATATTCGCAAAAGCACAACATCATAAAAATTTAAAATACATTAGACAGATGTATGGAGAAGTGCAATGAAGTTCACGTTCTTGAGGTTAAAATACATTTGTTTACATTTACGAATACCCCTGAGGACTACTGGTGCCGATAGTCCAATTAAAGTAAAAATTATACCATCTTAATTCTAAACGAAAATATAGTATTTTTAATCAAAAAAGTTACCCAGTTATTAAAAATGTTAAAACACCAGTGTTCGTCGGGGGGGTGACGAGCACTGGAAAAACGTGCAAATAATTCGTCGTCAAATATAAAAATCGTCATACCTTAAAAATCTTTATAATATCTCAAATTTTAAAAAGTTTCCCATAAATCGTATTCTCATGTCATAAACATTACATACAATGCTTTATGAGGAATGTCAAATGCAGCAAACAACAAAATATCTCAAGAAATGTATATATCTTTCCTTAATCATTTGCTTTACGTTGACTCAATCCAATTGTAATTTAGCGTATACTTCCCTTATTTTGCTTCTCCCTACTCTTCCCCAATACTTGAAATCGAAATTTTTTTTATAAGAAGGAAAAGGCTTTGGAGAATCTTGTGCAAGTAAATTCAAATTTATACAGGCTATAAAACGGTTATTTTAACACTTCTTTTAAGAGGGTGACGACTACTGGTGCAGATTTTAGGGGTGACGAGCACTGGTGTCTTTACCTTACTGCCTTTTGTAAACTTCTAACAATCTTTCTATTTTTGTTCCTCTAGGAAAAACTAAAATTATTATTTACACAGAAGTTTCAAAGATCCGTAAACGTGTTTTATAGATCTCCTAGGTTAAACATCATGCCTTTCCTACTTCCAATGGTAGAGCAGTTTTTTAAATAACGTAGTAGGGGAAGCCGGGGTAATAAGAGACAGGGGTTATAAGAGACGCAGTCAAAAAACCCACCAAAAAATATACTTAGACAACTTTAAAAATATGTAATATTACGTATCATCTGTATTCTTTACTACAATACACTTATTGAGAAGTTTATAACACATTTTGAATTCTTTTTATACGACGAAAAAGAACCTTCACTTTGAACTTACCCTGAAAGTTCGTGACTTTTTCTAAATTTTCCATTATTTTTTTTTTTGTAGGTAAGATGTTTGGGATTTATTAATGTGTAACCTTTTGACCAAGACTATGACTTTGATGTACAATTTTTTAAAACCTTGAAAGCATTCTTTATTTACATGTTCTAGGCCCCGTGGCAGAAACACGGCGACACGGCGACAATGTCGCAGAAACAGAAATGTTCTTGCAGAAAGATTTTACTTAAGTAAAATAAATTTTGCCTTTTTTTTTTTTTTTTTTTTTTTTTTTTTTTTAAGAGAGAGAGATAAAAAGAGAAAGAGAGAGAGAGAGAGAAAGAAACTCAAAGAATGGTTTATAAACTGTTCTGCAGAACAAATTTTCGTTTCTGCAGATACGATCGCCTCAATCCTGAATAAGGAGAGGAGATAAAGCGGATGCAACTCACTTGGGTTAGCTTTGATACCGGTATGCATTAGCGATTCGTGATGCGGTAATATAATTCGGTGTATCGACACTTTTCACTGGTAACCTCTTTACATCGGAACTTCATTTTCGTGTCTCCAAACTTTGTTTTCGCCCCTCGCCTGCCGCTCGTGTTGTGTGTATTTATTGTATTGCAAAAATATGTTTTTTCGAAAGAATGTGACTTTGCGACCATTTTCCGAATTTCATAGTTCATGCATTTTCAGATTCATGCATAACAAAATAGCTGCATCCAGTGATTTTTTTTTTTTAAGTGTGTGATTGCTGCTGAACCGTTTTTCATACATACATTTTCTGATTTACGCACGACAAATTAGTTGTATCTAGGGATTTTTTTCTTTAATGTATGCGAAGCGTGCATACGTGCGTGGTAGTAAATACTAGTACATTTTTTAAAGCTGCATTAATTTTAATGTTTGGTTCAAACTATGCAATACATTTCACAAATATATAGAGAAATAAGACTATGGGGAAATTTGTAACGTCTATAGTTATACGCAAAATAAAAAATGAAGCTTCAAACCTTGCTTCAAAAAATAGAAAATTAAGAAATTGATCTTAAATATACTTTATTGATTTTTAGAATTTTACATGTAGTAAAAGATCTTAGCAACAAATATTAATGGGTATCTTAAGTTATAAAATTGGTAACTTCTCTAATTTTTTTCTTTACTAATCATTAATTATTTTAATTGTGATTAAAATTCTTAGCTTTAAATTTTGTTTTTAAGCATATGAAGTCGTTAAAAAAATTATTAATTTATTTTACAAAAATACTCTTATCATTAGTTTCTACGTTTCTACAGCTTGTTCATTTCATTTTTTAAACATTTGAATTTTTAAAATAATTTTATTTTTTTAATTGAAATATTGCAAATTAAATAGTTATTTTGAATAAAAATCAAATTAAAGATTTTGTTGATTTTTTTTTTTTTTTTTTTTCTTTTGTAAGCAAAAGGAATTTTATCTAATAGTAGTTTCAACATTTCCTTAAAAATTAAATATTTCACTTGCCTCAATCTTTATGAAAATATTTCGACTATGCTTTGTCTATAATTGTGTTACTTTGATCCTGTAATCTGTTTTACATTATGTATTTAAATGATGGTATAATTATACATTCTGAATTCTTTAATGTCAAATCACATTTTTTAGAGTTCAAATACACATCTTTATGCTATTTGTATATAATACAAAAAATGAATCTTGTGAATTAGAATATTATCGTGCATCTTTCTAACAATCTCAAAATCTATAAATGTTGTAAATTATTTATATTTCATTATAATATTCAGTATTCTATATTAATTTTTACTTTTATGTTGTATTTTAATTTTGAGTTCTGTATTATATTTTATGTTGTTTGGTTTGCACCTTATGAAATAAGTGCATTTGTGTATTCAAATATATATGTTTAATATAAAAAAAAAAAGTAATGAAATTTTAAAAGTATTTGTAACATTTGTTTAATTTAGACATTTCATAATTTAAATGCCTTAAAAAAATTTGCAGATTATTTTTTATGTGTTACTGCATTTTATGGTTTGAATTCATTGAATATTTTATAAACAATATTGTATATTAATGTGAACAAAAAATTTGAAGCAATTAAGTTCAGTAGATTTATTTTCACCTTTCTTAAAAAAAAAAAAAAAAAAAAAAAAAAATAGTTGGCATAGGTGGACTCTGCTCAGTTCCCCATCATATATAGGTTCTCATAAATTTCTAGTTTGAGACATTATAATCATGTTAAAAGAAATGAATTTGACCAAAGCTTGGTACAGTGACAGAATGAAATCCCCGCCTAATAGGCTATCCACCGTTAACTTCGATATATTTATCTTATTCTAATCTATTAATTTATTTTATCAGGGTCGATTCCGTTGTTTAGTTTTCATGCTACTATTTCCAATGGTAAATTATTTCCAATCCTCAAAATTCATATTTATATGAAAAATTTACAATTTCGCTATGTTGATAATATCGTAAATTACGAATAATTTACGAAATATTCCTATTAGAATATTTGTATTCAATCATGTTCAAACAAATATCATAAATGTAATTTTTAAGTTGTCTAATGTTTTATGATCCTCAAAATGGAAGTTTATGCTCAATTTGCCTTATTCTGACATGTTATGTAAATCGTAAATTCCAAATAACATACGAATTTTTTTAATTGGAAAAGTCATAGTCTATGATATTCATGCCAGTATCCTAAATAATATTTCGAAAGTGGTTTGACATCTTTACGATGAAAATATCCCTCAAAATTGACATTAATGTGAAATTTTGCCCTATACTGCCATGTTAAGAAATTCGTAAATTTCCAATAACTTGCGAAATTTTCAAAGTAGCATATTTATAGTTACTGATGTTCATTACGGCATCAAAACTGATATTTTAAAACTGGTCTGATATTTTTACAGTAAAAAGTTTCCATTTAATGCACGTATAAGTGAATTTTTGTCCTATTCTCCCATGTTAAGAAAATCGTAAATTTCTAATAACTTACGAAGTTTTTAATTCGAATGTTCCAAATGAATAGGATTCTTGCCAGTATCGAAAGTAATATTTTAAAACTGATCTGTCCTCTCTGCGATCATTTGTTCGTGAGATATCGTGTAAACAGACTAACAAACTAACGGACTAACACACTAGACGGACTGACACACTGACACACTAACAGACACCCTACAGACAGACACCATACAAATTTTGTCATTTTCGGATTCCTCACACCTGAAAACGTATAAAAAAGTCAAAAAACCGAGGTCGAAATTTTTCACGATTACCTAAGTTCCCCATACTTATAGTATGATGGGGAACTAAAAAAAAAAAAAAAAAAACTAGTATGTTGTGGCCACTACGAGACTTTCTTCTATATTTTCCTATACAAATTCACTATAATATTAACAATATTAAAAAAAAAAAAAAAAAAAAATCCAAGTTTTTTTTTTTTTTTTTTTTTTTCGTTAAAAGTAAAAAAAAATCTGTGGTGCCTGCTTTTTCGCACCTGGTTCTTTTCTTTCGGTAAATTCATTTCGAGACACATCAAGAACACTGATCACACTTTGTTTACTTTTAAACGTATATTTACTTACGGCACAAACATAAAATACATAACGAATACATAAATTAACATCAAGTAAAGTATTTCAAAAAAACATGTAGAATGGAACGTTAGTCCATCTTGATTCACATACGCACACTGTTGCCACACTTTCGTACCAAACTTTTTAGTTCTTGTTTTTTAATACTCTCGAAATCAGAGGTGCGGCGTTCACACCTTCCCTCCAGTTTCACTTGAGGGACAATGGCCTTCACAGTGAAACTACTAACCAAAATTTGTGGATAATTTATATAACTGTTCATGAAAGTCTAATTGTCCTTTTAAATTGTTAATTATTGTTTCATCTTTAAATAAATATTCATGAAAGTTTAATTGTCCTTTTAAATTCTTAATTATTGTCTCATCTTTGACCTAATATCCGATGTTCCATCAAGAGCAATAACATTTATATTTCACTTAATATTTAAATATTTTCTATGGTATAAAATAAGTAACATTTAAACACATAATAGAAATAAAATATATATATAATATATATGAATAAACATTTATCCTGACATGGATTTTCTTATGCACTTTAAATAATCTTAATGAATTAATATACTTGAATATAAGAAACAAAATAAACACACACACATATATATATATGTAATAACAAATACAATATTAAACTAACTTATGACTTTATTCATGAATGCGTGATAAAGCATCTGCAATAGTATTACTGCTTCCTGGCTTATGAGCAATAGTCACTTGATAGCGAGATAGAGCCAATGCCCATCTTTGTAATCTGGCGTTCTTAGGAACTGTTTCTATCAAATATTTTAAAGGGTTATGGTCCGTGTGTAAGATAATAGTGGTTCCATCTTTCTTGGCTACACATACCAATGGATATGCTATTTCTGCTGAAGAGGGTTCTATCAGGTCTTTTTCCAATAATTCTGCTATCTGTTTTTCTATATTAGATCTTAATGTTTCTGGAACTTTATAAAGATGAGGTTGTTTCCTCTCTACTCCAGACTTTAACTGGATAACATGTGGATGAACTTTGGCTTTCTTTAATTCCCCATCAAATATTGTTAGATATTCTTTAATTAGATTCAACAGCTGTTTATGTTGCTTTGCTGATATCGAATTTGATTTTATACCAGCTTTTAGTTCTTCATCTGTTACTTGCCGTGATTCTACGGGCGCATGTTGTATATCTCCAAACTCTTCATCGGTTTCGTAAATAATTCCTACAGCTCTGACAGGTTGAATATATTTACGCAATTTATTTTGATGAAGATGTCGAACACTTCCATCAGGTAGTTTGACATAAAAAGAATGTGGAGACTTCTTTTCTACTATTTCTCCTGGTCCTTTCCATTTTGAACAAAGACGATTTGTTGAATCAGGGATTAACACTACAACTTCATCCCCAACAGAAAATTCGGTATATTTTGACCGTAAATTATGATAATGTACATATTTCTGCTGCTGTTCTTGAGCTATGCTATTCGCATACTGTGCCGCGTCTTCTAAACGGTTCCGGAGTTTCAACAGGTAGTCAGCTGCAGATTCTCCAATCCCTTGAGGAAGTACGACTTCATCTTCCCAACTTGGTTTGAGGATGGCTAGAGGTCCTACAGGTGGTCGCCCATGAACTAGTAGGAATGGGGCAACACCCGTTGTAGCGTTAGGCACTTCTCTGTATGCCCATAACAAGAATGGCAACTGTTTATCCCAGCCTCGACCTTGTGAATTAATTGCATGATGTAGCATGGATTTCATAGTTCCTATCCATCTTTCAACCAAACCATTCGATTGTGGATAACCTGGAGTGGAAAATTTAGGAACACATCCTAATCGTTTTAAAAATTCTTTTGTCAGCTGTGCGGCAAAATTTCTTCCGTTATCCATTGCAATTACTCGAGGAATTCCAGTTCGTACAAATATTTCTATAAATGCATCACAGGCTGCCTTTGCTGTTAAAGACTTCAGAGGTATTGCTTCCGGCCAACGACTATGCTGGTCCATAACGCACAGTACATACTGATGGCCACGTGATGACTTTGGCTCTATTGGGCCTAAAATATCGGCATTAACCACTTGAAATGGGAGTTCTGGTCTTCCAACAGCTTCGATAGGTGTTCTATCGTTTACTTTTCCTTTCCTGCGCATTTGACAATCATGACACGAAGCACATAATTGTTTAACTTCTTTTGGCATTCCTTCCCACCAGAAAGACATTGCAATTCTGTCTCTGGTCTTCTTAGCTGCCAGATGTCCACCACTAGGAGTTTCATGAGAACAGAACATACACTCCATACATGAACTCCATACAGAACATGCACTTTTCATTATCTTCTGTGAGTGGAGTACTAATTGCCTCATTCCCAAGATAATTGTCGTTTGAATTATTCTCAGGTACACTGAACAAGGATTGTTCACCGACTTCATTTATTGTGATTACTTCAACCTCTTCTTCTGAAGAATAGTTTCCGGGAGACCTTCCCTCCACTTTGAACAAGGACGGTTCATTGTTTTCTTCCACTGGGGTGATATTAACCTCAACCCCTGAATTTCCAGGATTTCTTCCTTTCACATGGAACAAGGATTGTTCATTGACTTCTTTCTTCGGGATATTCACTTTATCCCCTAAAGAAATGTTTTCGGGAGACCTTCCCTCCACACTGAACAAGGATTGTTCATCGACTTCTTTCTTCGGGATATTCATTTTATCCCCTAAAGAAATGTTTTCGGGAGACCTTCCCACCACACTGAACAAGGATTGTTCATTAGCTTCTTTTACTGAAGTGATTCCTGTATCATCTCCCAAATAAGAACGCTTTTGTTCCTTCAACCATTCATATACCCTGGGAGTGATTAAAGCTTCCTCATGCAGCCCTTCTACTACTGCAGCATGCACTTGAACATATGGAATGATTTCTTCATCTGTATGAAGACTTAGCGGAACTGACACAAGTTGTGCTTCCACTGGATTACCTATAGCAGGTCTCAAAAGAATTTTCCCACTTGACTGTAAGTGTTCCTCAGGTACAACTGATTTTCGTAGTACGGTGATTTCTGCACCACTGTCCACGATGCCTTGAAATTTTTGACCTCCGATTCCTAAATCCACTTTCAGAAGCTCGCCATCTTTCTCGTTGACTGGAAATTCCCACTCGAAACAAGCGCTATTTAGATTAACACTGACCTTATTAAGGCCCTTACTTTCTTGACTCTTTTTGTTTGTTTTCACGTAAGATGTACTTGCTGAATTAAATTTGGGGCAGGATTTTTTCATATGGCCTTCCTTTCCACACAAATAGCAGGAGAATTTCGGACGAATGTCTCTTTGTTCTTGCTGTGGCTTAGTAAAAACCCTTTTCTCATCTCTATTGTTATTTCCGAAATTCGCCCCTTTGGATGGAAGATTCCAATTTTCTTTATGAGAAATTTCTCTCGGTTTTTTATTGAAAGTCATTTTGACATTTTCATAATCATCTAATTTACTGGAAATAATATCAGATGACTTAAACAATGACCATTCATCGATGAAATGTTCTTTAATTTCTGGAGGTACCTTCCTTTTAATTTGATCTGTAATAATCAAATCATATAATTCTTGAAATGTGTTAACTTCTAATCCCCGAATCCATTCAGTAAAATAGTTTTTCAACTCGTAAGCAAAATCTCTCCATGTGATATCAGCTTTTTTAGTATGCTTATTGAAAAGTTGTCGAAATCTTTCAGGAGTAAGTTTATATCTCTTTAACAATAACTCTTTTACTTTTCCGTAATCATTCGTGATTTCTTCGTCTTCCCGAGCTATAACTTCCGCGATTTCGTATGGCAGTAGCCCAATGAGATGAGAAACCCAATCATCTCTTTTAATTTCGGCACGTTTTGCCTGCCGCTCAAAAAGAACTAAATACAGGCTAATTTCGCATGTTTTAGGATCAAATTTTTGTAAGATGTTATGTAATTTTACGCGCGTTTTCTCAGAAGTTTCATTTGTAATTCCTTTCTTCTCAAGTTCTATTCTTGCATTTTCCAACCGCATTTTTTCCAATTCTATTTCTTCTCTTCTTAGGCGTTCCTCCATCTCTTCTTTTCTCTTACGTTCCTCTATTTCTTCCCTTCTTATGCGTTCCTCCATCTCTTCTTTTCTCTT
The DNA here is from genome assembly GCA_963930645.1 of Salticus scenicus. Classification (NCBI taxonomy): domain Eukaryota; kingdom Metazoa; phylum Arthropoda; class Arachnida; order Araneae; family Salticidae; genus Salticus; species Salticus scenicus. The sequence continues at coordinate 128,888,016 of OZ005655.1, read as the reverse complement.
ACGTTCCTCTATTTTTTCCCTTCTTATGCGTTCCTCCATCTCTTCTTTTCTCTTCCAAGTACGTTCGCTAATATTTCTTTAACAAATTCTTCATCGTAATTCTTTGAAGCCAAAATAGCATCTCTTAACTCATATAACTTTAAATGTTGAGTTCCTTCCACTCCAAGCTCAGTAGCAACTTCTTGCAAATCTTTTTTATTCCCTTTACCCAAAAATGCCATCTTCGGATGGATGAAATCAAATCAAGTTCAAATTTTCCTTAAGAACGCCAGATTTGACATCTTATTTTTTATCTTAAACAACATTTTCCCCCAAATTAAATAAAATAATCATTAAGTCGGAATGCATACATAAAAGGAGAAAAAAAAAATAATATGTATCGAAATAACAAATAAAAAAAAATGTTTACACAATCAGCTCTTTCATTAAATAAATCAGAATATACTTTATTACATAACCAGCTTTCAATAAATTAGAAATAATGTTGCCATAGCAACACAATCAACTCTTTCATTAAATAAATCAGAATATACTTTATTGCATAACCAGCTTTCAATAAATTAGAAATAATGTTGCCATAGCAACCTTTAATCAAACTTACTTTTAAACAGAAAAAAAAAAAAAAACAATTTCCGATTCATTCCTCAAAGTAAAAAAAATAAACAAAACCGGACGTTCACAAGAATAATTCACTAGTTTTTTTTTACTGAGATATTTCATTAATATTCCAACAATCATAAAGATAAATAAATATAAATAATTATCAAGGTCTAACAAATACACAATCATTCAATAAAACAGAACAAATAAATCAAAACAGAACTCTCTCTTTTTTTTTTTTTTTTTTTTTAATCTGCTTTAATGAAATCTTATTTATTCTAAATCACGTGATGAATAAAAAGAACACACAGAAATTAATCACAATTATCTTGAATAGCATAAAAACATATTCTTTTCATCATTCTTTTTACTATTTTCCGGCTTTTTAAATACAAATAAACAAATATATTTCTATTTTTCATTTTTCAAACACTAGAATTATTATTATTTCAACATTACGAAATATTCAATTTTCATTTACATACTCTTTACCTTGTTGGAATACAAAATCGGAACAAAATATCTAAATGCTTAATCCGAATTATTTAATATGAAACTTATACAAAATATGACTCTTGATGGAACATAAAAAAAAACATACCCTTTTTTTTTTTTATCACTATCATGAAAAAAATCCATACGAGTACTATAGCTATTTCACATATGCTCGTCGACTTCGCCAATTGTGGTGCCTGCTTTTTCGCACCTGGTTCTTTTCTTTCGGTAAATTCATTTCGAGACACATCAAGAACACTGATCACACTTTGTTTACTTTTAAACGTATATTTACTTACGGCACAAACATAAAATACATAACGAATACATAAATTAACATCAAGTAAAGTATTTTCAAAAAAACATGTAGAATGGAACGTTAGTCCATCTTGATTCACATACGCACACTGTTGCCACACTTTCGTACCAAACTTTTTAGTTCTTGTTTTTTAATACTCTCGAAATCAGAGGTGCGGCGTTCACAAAATCGATAACTTTGTTTTAAATTACCACATATTTATAGTTCAACCGCTCGTTTTAAAGGTACTGACGAGACCTTTCGAAAGCTACCCATCTTGAAAATTTACCCCACCCCAGAGGGTACTTCCCCCCACATGCACAATATTTTGTTCCTAATTAGCTACTAGTATTATCAATAATTCATATTAATTTTACAATCACAGGTTAAGAATAACTCTCATTATGTACATTTTTACGAAATTTTGTCCTATACTACCATGTTAAAAATTTAGAAGAAATACGATCACAGCGCCTCCTGTTGTGCGATTGATCCCCAAATCTAATCAGCACCAGTTTATGTCAGGAGCCAACTAAATACCAAGTTTTGATAATTTCGTTTAAAAAAAAAAAAAAAGATTTTTTTTCTAAGTTTTTTTTCGTAAAAAGTAAAAAAAATCGATAACTTTGTTTTAAATTATCACAGATTAGTTCAACCATTCGTTTTAAAGGTACTGACGAGACCTTTCGAACGATACCCATCTTGAAAATTTTTGCCCTATATCACCATGTTAAAAATTTAGAAAAAGCGGGATGGCAACATAACCTATAAGACGATTTTTACCAAAAGTTGATAGGCACTAATTTGTGTTAAGTTGCAACTACATACCAATTTGTATGAAATTCTGTCCAGTAGTTCCTGAGGTACAGTTGCCACAAAATTTTGTCACACACACACAGACAGACATTTTCTAACAATGGTCAAATCGTGTTCTACAGCTCTCAAAACGTGTAAATCCATCAAAAACCAGAAATCGAAAATTTTTACGAATCCAATACTTTCTTCTATTGAAGATAGAAGAAAGTAAAAAGAGTGCTTTCTTGCAATAGTGCAGATATATGCATTTGTGCCTAGTTTAAATTTAAATACATTGGTTATACTGAATATTGTTTACTATTTAAAAATAATTTATTTTGGATTCGTAAATGTAAACTTCACAAACTATTCCTGCAGAAAGATTTTGGTGTTGATGAAGCTTGTCGCAGAAAGCATAATAAATTTCTGCCACAGGGGTTCTAGGCATGTTGCTTATTACCCCATTTTTATTTTTTGTGGGGGTAATAAGAGACATGAGTCTCTTATTACCCCCACTGTTAATTACTGTGCCCCCTCACCCCCCATTGTAGTTTCTGTTAATTCTGCCTGACTAGTTTACGAAGAGTTTACCAAGTGTTAGGCCCAGTCTAAGTTTACCAAGAGAACATTTTTTTTCACTTTAAATCAAAAAGCAGTTTTACTGATTTGGCTAGACCATATTTAGTTGTTATGATTATGTAAATTTATGTTTAGAATGTGTATAAGTTAGTATTTAGTCATTAATACTTCATTACATAATAAATAAGTTCATTTATAATTACTAGAAAAATCTTTTATAACATTTTGTTCGCTTGTATACACTTCAAAGATACGTCTTTTTTGCCTACACTTTAGAAAATGGGTAAAATATTTTCTGCCCATTTTAGAAATTATATTGATGTTTTTTTTAATCCTTAGGTTATGTTGATTATGTAGAACTATCATTAAGTACAATATTATATTATTTAGGATCTAATAATAAAATAAATGAATTTCACAAACACATTTATGACCTTTAATTTTCGAGAAAACATATTTTTTGGATGGATGTAAATAATAAAAATTAAAAACTATTGGCTGATTCAGAATTGTTTCCAGATGTTACAAGCCTGGTATCTTATTATCCCACGTGGGGTTATTAGAGACAAGGATTTAATGAAAATTTAAAAAACAAAATTAACAAAAAATTTAAGTTCAAAAATCACCTAAAAAATCAAGAGGAGTCCATTTAATGAAATTAATACGAGACATTTATTTCAAGTTATTTAGATTAATAGTATAGATTTTATTAATATTTTTTGTCTCTTATTACCCCTTTTGTCTCTTATTACCCCGGCTTCCCCTAACTCCTTTCAGGTACTAAGGAATTAGTGTGCCAAATTTCTTTCTAATCCGTCAAAAGATCTAGATTCGTATAGTGGATAAAAATACATTCACATCCGTATATATAGACATGAATGTACAGGAATGACAAATTAAAAATAATAGTTTTAATGAAAAACGAATTACCATGGAAACTGTAGCCATATATTGGGTGCCTCCTCTGAGAGAATATCCTTCTGTAAAGGGATTTACTAATTTTCTTGCATCGTGGACAGCTATGTGTATAAATACCGAATCCTTATACAATGCGTATTCTTCTGGTTCAGTACTAATAGTGAGCATAACAACTATAATGTAGAAAAAAATAGTTGTATAGTTGTTTTATGCAAACATTTTTTAACAATTCAGTACACTTAATCATTAATATTTAATTCAAAAGTAGAAGATAAAACTTTGGTAGTTATCAATTTTGATGCCTAGTAGAAAACAAGAGTCACAAAGCATCTTCAGATTGTAAAAAGATATTCTTTAAAACAGATAAAAAGGAGAAAATTACAATACTGCAAAACTGTTTCATATACTTTTACAATTTTCACAAAATCGGAAATCAAGCAGCAGTTTTAGGTTCTAAGTTCTAACCCACATTGCAGTTAGAATTCATTATTAGTCAGTTCCTTTTATTTATAACTTTAATTATTATTTTTCTGTACATTTTTGTTATTATTATTTTTAATTCGGCATTGTAAACGGAAGATTGTTAGTAAAATTGAAAAATACTATATCAAATATCAAATCAGACTTATTATAATTTTTTTTTCAATTAAAATTTTAAATAAATGATAACGGTAGTAATAAATATCTTCATAAACACCCCTCTAACGTGGATCAGTTACAAATAAATTTTGTTTAACGATACCAAAGAAACATCACTGCAGAAATTTCTTACATTCATAGTGTGAAGTAAAAAAAGGTACATATATATAGAATATATATATATATATATATAATACTAACGTATGCTGCGCCAAAATTGACGATAATTCCACACTGCGAATGGCAACAAATGAATGTGAAAAAATGAAAAGTAGATTTTATAAACAGAAGCGCCTGCCTGGTGACTCGGTTGGTAGGACTCTGCCTTCTGAAAAACCAGGTCTCGGGTCGACTGCTGATTCAGGAACAGACGTTTGTGGTGTTCAGAAACGTGCAAAAATAAAGAAGTTGCCATTATGAACTATGTAACAGGGATCATTTGAGACAAAATTCACCATTGTGTCTATAAATCTCATAACTGTAAAAAATATGTAAATAGAATCAAGTATTTATGCCACAGACCGATTTTACAGTGGAAGGAGATTGATTTATTACGGAAATATAAAACAGTGGGACAAAGATGAGCGAGCTAATAGTAAGCAAAAGTTTAATTTTTTGTCAAATAACGAGTTTTTAGCAATAATTTAAATTGAATGTTTATACACACTATGAGTCAAAAAGGAAAAAAAAAAAAAACGCACTTGGATATTTTTCTTTTCTATTCTGCAACCGCCAATTTTATAGTTTAAAAATCTAAATTTTGAACAGATTTTATTACGTCGTCCTCCACGTACGCTTTAGGATTGAGCCAAGTACTAAAAAAGTAATGTAATTGTCATTAAAATTGTAATTTTAGAAAATATTTTTAAAAATGGCAAAGATAAGGCAGGTAACTCTAACACAAAATGTATTAATTTTAGAATAAAAATCAAAAAATATAATATGCTATTTAGCAAAGTAATTAAATTTCAATTAAATATTGGCGAGTTGGTTTTTAGCGAGATACAAAATTTTTTGGCTGTTTAAAGTGGAAATATGACTCTAGGCGTCTATGTTGCTTATATAAGCGACATAAGTGAAAACTAAAAGCCCAGTGTTTAAAAAATCTATTTGTATTGCATTAAAAACATAGAAAGATTCAGAAAAAGTGTTTTGCAACAAAATTTCCACAAAACAATGCAACAATGATTAATCAAAGCAGGTTTAAATGGAAGAAAATCTGAAAAAAAAAAAAAAAAAAAAAACATTCTTAACGAGAAAAATTAAGAAAATAATCTGGTGTGTCACTCACACGACTTTCTCTTACCCTGAAATTTAATACTATATATACAGCTTGGAGATTAAGAGGTTAGATAACGAGCACTGTTATGTAAACCAATGTTAAAAAATTGAAATTTGGCTTCGGAAAAGTCCTAAATGATAATTAGTTCTGTGTGAGAAGGGCTACCGCCCCCCTCAACCTCCCGTTTCATTAATGCGCCTACATTTATATAAAATTTAATTAGCTTATTAAAAAATAATTCTGTTTTTTTTAAATAATTTATTAAAATTATTATTTAAAAAAATATCTTTTATGATGATACAGACAATTTTCACATTAGAGAAATAGTATAACACTAAATATCCAAAAAAAAGATGAATTTATTCTCAATATTACATTAAAAAAGTAAAAATATAAATATATATATATATATATATATATATATATGTATATATTTGTTAAAAAAATATAAAAAAATCGATAACTTTATTTTAAATTATCGCAGATCAATGGTTCAACCATTCGCTTTAAAGGTATTGGCGAGCTCTTTTGAAAGATAGCCATCATGAAAATATACTCCCCTCGAGGGGGGACTTCCCTCCCGGGTTGTGGGGGGGGGGGGGGAGGTGAGGCTCCTACATACACAAAATTTTCTTCCAGTTGACTATCTCTATTACAAAAATATATATATTCGCTTCATTTGGTTTAGTGCAGTCTATAGATGTTAAACTCGACTTACCTGCAATTTCCCCCATAGACGTGATGTATTTGAATACGAACCATTTGCTTCATCTTAACGAAAAGCTTACTGTAGCATCCCTATATGATACTTATTTAGACAGAGCCTCCTTAAGTAGATGCCTTCCACGCGCTGCGAATTCCAATGTTAAATTAGGCAACATTTAAAAAACAAAACTAACGCTAGGTGACAGCACCTACGCAGAGCAACAATTTTCTTCTCTTTCACAGATAAGTTATATTTTTCATCTAAAAATCTAGCTATTAATTTCAATTTAAAGTCCAAAATTGTATTTTTTTTCTTTTAATTTGAAAAAATGATGTGAAAGTGTTTTATCGTAAATATTTTCAAAAAATATTCAAATATTTATATTTAAAAAAGTATAGGGTTTAATTTTCTTCGGAAGTGGACAAGACCTATTTTAGCTTTTCAACTAATTGAATTACAGCGTATCTAATAAATAACACCTTTTTTTTTTTTTTTTTTTTTTTTTAAATATATTATTAATTAAAAAACGAAATTTAAAATTAAATAAGCAAAAACATGGCATGTCTATCACGCGATTAAATTATTTTTTATATATTTATTCAATAAAAATTTCAAAAAAATTTTTAATTTAGATATCAGATGAAAGTTTCGTTTATATAAATGAAAATCTCTGAACTTTAAATGAGTTTCAGTTTAGAATGAATAATTTATAATGATAAATTATTAAAATTATGTCTTTTTTCTTTTCTTTTTTTTTTTTTTTTTTTGGTTATGTCCTTTACGTTACATTTTTACCTTATTAGGTGTGAATTATTTTTCTTAAATCGAGAATTTTATATTATTTATAAGAAAAATAGACCAGCACATTAACGAGATAAGTTAACATTCAGTAATAAAAATTGGAGAAGAAAACAATCTGTTGTCTAGTCCGTCACAAAAAATAAATAAATAACCATTAAGATTTAAATTTTTAAAATTAAGGATTTCTTGAGCATAAGTTTTCTCTCGCACGAAGTTTTTTTTTTTTTTTTTTTTTTTTTTTTTTTCAAGATTTTATTAGCTCCACCAGTTCCGAGAGGGTATGCTTTCGAAACTGATAGACATTTTCGAAATAAAGTTGTGTTATGTTTGCATGTTTTGAGGTCTCCTGAAACGAAAAATAATGTTTTTAGCGGTTGGTCTGTGCGCGTCGGTTTGTCTATCTCGGATATACTTGGAAAATGCTGAAAGTGTATTTCATTTTGTGTTAGGTGTTTTTCATATAAGACTAAATTTAAATGCACAATCTGATGTGCACATAGTTTATTGAAAATATACAGGGCTATCCAAAATTAAGCTAAACGTTCTTTTCTGTAGAATGTAATTGATGGAAGTGCTTTGCTACACTTTTTTTTATGTCGACGAATACTGTTGAAGAAGGAAAATTAATTTTTTGAACCTATAATGTAAACAAAGTATTTTTTTGAAGTTCTATTTTCAACTCACGTTTTTGAATAAAGTCACGTTTTGGGGTTCCCTGAATACAAAAAACATTTTTTTTTTTTTTTTAGTAATTGATTTATATGCATATTTATTATCAGAATAATTCAAAACAAACAAATGCAGGAAATTCACAATTGTATTTTAAAACTCGTATTAGGTTTCAATTTGAAAAATTTGATAAAGATTGGCAAATTTAAGGACAAATTAATAACATCCTAGAAATATTTTTACTTCCATTACCCTACTACCGTACATAATGAAAGTATTGTGTTCGGTCCAAAAATTCGATATCGAGTTTTCCCCTGATTTATATTTTTAAGGTCTCATGAGTCCAAAAAAAGTAGTTTTTGGCAATTAGCCAGTATATGTGTGTGTGTGTGTATATGAGTGTATGGATGTGGAGAATTTCTATTTCAAAAAATCAAGTCATCTTTCTGTCATATCTGATAATTTTTCAAATCAGTAATCATGATATTTAATTTTTACATGAATTTTTAATTCTATATTCCATTTGTGTGGTAAAAGGTTAATAAAAGTAATATTTAAGGTTAACAAAACTTAATATTTTTAATAAAGGTTAATAAAACTTAATATTTTTAAAAAGAACAAAAGTAGAAATAAAAATTTTCTATTTTTTCTTTTCAAGATTCCCAACACTTTTGTTTCGATTTAACTGAAATAATCAAATTTTTATTCGCATTTACACAAGTCTTTAAAAAACAGTGGTATTAAAAAATATAAATCAATCTTGTTCCTTATATTGGAGTATTTTATTCATAAGTTACTAATGTAATTTATGAAGAAAACTATAAAATACTCCAATATAGAGTTACTTCAAAGTAACTAAGAACAAGTTATTTTTCTGTATTCCTACATCAATAAATAAAAATTTCATTTCATTTTGTAATAAGCATAACTATTTTATTTGTTAAATCTAACTTACTAACAGAGGTGTCAACCCTTCGAATTTTTATATCATAATTTCTTTTAAATTTATCTTCGTCTTAATCATAGAATTTACGATAATAAATAAAAATAATGTTTTTTGTGAAAAATATTATTGATATTCAAAAATCCGGAGGGTTGGTAATTTTGCATTAATTACTTATGCAGTTTACATACCTTGTCTTGAAATATTTGCAGGTCATTTGAAAACTTATATTTTCACGGGGACTGTCCGATTTACAAAATGGAACGACGCAATACACCATATTTAAAAAAAAAAAAAAAAAAAAAACTCTCACATTTATTAAATTAATAAAACATAAACCATGAAGAACTCAATTGAAAGTCAATTGAATCGCGGGAAATAAAGAGAACTTTACGACACGGTATCAAGCGCCATCTACTGGCTATGTTCTTCTTGTATTGTTGCCAAGTTTTCGAGCGACTCGCTAGGCATCTACTTAAGTAGGCTCTGATTTAGAATACCGAGTTTGGAATTTCTGCTACTATTTGTTCTTGAGATATGCTGATAACAGACACACATCCATCCATCCACACAGACCATTCGCTAAAAACATGATTTTGTATTCAGGGGAGCTCAGAACATCTAAATATAACAAAAACTCACGCTCGACAATTTGACCCTAAAACAATACTTTCTCGACCCTATGGGTAAGAGAAAGTAAAAAGACTTCAGCTGGCAAAAAAATATATATAAAAAAATGATTATTTAATTATTGGGCTGAAGTGGTTTATTTTCTGATGAGTCAGTTTGACATATTTCCAGTTGATGGAAACAAGCAGGTCAAACGACGTAAATGTGACCGATTTAATGAAAATTGCACTCTTAAAATAGGGAATCATTCTCTGTACTTTATGGTACGGAGGTGCATAACTTTTCAAGGATACTCAATTTTGATACTCAAGCGATCAATTAATTCAAAATAAAGCACGATCAGTACAAAAATGGTACCTGACCGACTATTTTGGGAGGTATCTCTGATTTTTTCACAATCAGCATTTCAATATGATAATACACCTTGCTATAAAGAGTGTCGTAGAATTAATCCCACAAAGAATGTTGTAGAATTTCTTTTTTACTAGACATGAAAATAGTCCTAATCTCAATCCGCTCGAAAATGTGTCTTTAAAAGGCGGAGGAGGGGGAATTCGAAATTTGTAGCTTACAACTTTGCAAGAACTAGAAAAAAAGAATGTGAATGATATTTGGCACAATGAAATGTCTGAGGTTTATATGTTAAAAAATTGTATAACATTAAAGCAGCAATTCCATATAAAGGTGGGATTACTCAATGCAGGATACTACATATTTTTATTAAGTAATTGTTAAAATCTAATAAATTAATGGTTTTACTTCACATGTTAAAATATAACGAGTTTATTTCATATGATAAATTATAATAGAATACAAAGTATATGTTTATCATGTTACGTTTAAAAGATAGTTTTATGTAGATTTTTATTAAGTACTTCGTAGAGTGTAATAAAAAGAATTACTAAGTCAAAAAAGTACATAGGTATCATTTTATCTTTTTAGTATTATGGAAACACGAAAGTTTTATATGTTTCTATCATCAGTCTTTAAGTTTTTATAAATAAATAAAAGTACAAGTCAATTTTTCTACAGTGCAGCTTTTTTATTTCTTGTCTCACATTCTATATATATGTATGTATGTATAAATTTTAAATTAAAACATGAATTTTAAAAGTCTATCAAAAATAAGGAAAGATATCGGCCGAGGGAGAAAACGCAGAATTTACAGTTCGGATAGAAAAATTCAATGTTGGCCAGTCTGGCCCCCCATTTTCTGGGGAATAGGGATGAACCTTTATTTTGAAGGCGTTTTTCTAAGTGTTTAAAAATGAAATATAGAAAGTAAATTATTTATTATTGATATTTTATTTTGGTTCTTATTTATTAAGAATGAAAAATAAATACATTCGTAATTGCATAATTCCAGCAGTTTCTAACGCTTCTCTGTTATAAAAGTACTCTCATTCCATTATTACAGAAGTAATGTCCCCATTAGTTGAATCTATGAATTTGGTCATAAGGTAAATTTCTTGAATGTTTCAACTTATTATCATAATTGTTATAATTCATTATAGTCTTTCTAGCAAAATACCATATTTAAAATTTTTACTTTTATTCACAGTTTTTAAACGAAATATATTAAACTTAATATGAAGCTAGGATTATGGCTAAGTGGGATTTACATCACTCAAGAGTTATACACACTATATGAAATTTCACCACTAGATTACTTTCTAAGGAATTTCAGTAAAATTTTAAATGTTGCCCATTAAATTTTACGGCCAGCTTCCCTCTTCTCGAAAAAAGTACAGCACTCGAATTTGTAACAAAAAGCTGTAAAACTCAGAGCATCGACCGTTCAATAAAGGTTATTTACATTTCTCTGGAAGAAAAAAACTGTAACAGATTCATGGTCGTAATTTTATTTTTATGGTCAGGGGCTGAAAAACTGTTAACGGTAACTGACCGGAAAGAACGTTCAAATTTTGGACACGTGATTGGAAAAAGTGTTCCTGTCTCTGTCCGTAGAAATAAAGTTATGCCCTTTAAAGTTGTGGAAATTTTTCTCGAAAAGAGTAAATTACCTTTCAATAAACATTGAACTGTCATAATTTTACCGAAATGTTTTACAGGTCAAGGAAAAATTGGAGACGATCTGGGATTTCGTTTTAGAGGTGGTCTAAAAACATACACCTCCCAGTGCTTAGCCCTTGCTGAAAGGATGGCATCTCAACTTCAGTAATTCCTAGAGGTATTAATTATATTTATTATTAATAATATTTTGGAAATTAATTTTTAACGTAATAGGTTTAGAAAAGTTGAGTTTTATTAGATTGAAAATAAGAAAAATAAAGAAGAGATTAATATTTAATGCTATATCATACAAATAAAAATTAGTATTAAAATATAGAGAAAACTACTTTGTAAAATATTTTGAAATGTTTATAGTTATAAAATTCTTTTTAATACCAAAATTGAAGTTAAAGTAACCAATTAAAGTACAAATTATGTGTTTTTTCAAGATTATCAGTTTTATGTTTATTAAATAAGCATGAATTAATTTCAGTTCCTCTCAAAGAGAGAGAGAGAATATGATAGTGGGTTTTAACCAAACCTTTCTTTTGTTTCAGTCAATGGTTATATAGGGATTGTTGATTTTATTTTAATGTTTATAAAATTCACTATTTTATGTTGTTTATTTTATTTTAATTTACATATTTATTTGTTTTATTTATTTACTTATTTTTCAGAGGAATTGATTTTTAGTTCATTACATACAGGATAACTTTAATTTTCACGATATTTGCCTAAGATTTTCATATAATAAGCCCAATACATTTGGCTAATAAATTACGTAAATGGAATATTGTTAAGCCTTGTTTTCTATGGATTTACACGTTTTGAGATGGCTTGAACAAGATTTGATCATTTCTAGAAAAATGTCTGTTTGTGTGTATCACAAATTTTGTGGGCTCTGTATCTCCCGAACCAACGAACGGAATTTAACAAAGCTTGCTATTTAGTTGGACCTTGACCTGAACTGGTGCTGATCATAGTATTGGATCAATCGCTCATTAAAAATAGTAATAACAATAATAAGAAAAATCTCACAGAATGTGCTGGGATATACAGCAGGCTTAACATCTGGTTTTCCCCATAAAGATTCGATGGAATAGCACATGTTAGGCATATTGTACATCAGGAATGGAACTTGCCGGTAAGGCATTCTGAAAAAAAAAATTAACATAAAAGTTATTGAAATAACATAAGAATTCATAACAAACTTACACACATAGACATACTGGCATAACAGAAAAAATTGGTTTTTCAGGTAGAAGTCGACTTGAAACATAGCAAAAACTTGATTTCAAAAATTCAACCTTAAAACAATACTTTTTCTATCATATATGGATATGCGAAAGCAAAAAATCAACACTGTAGAAATGATTCCGCCCAGCAAAACTCTTATATTTCTTAGGCAGTCAAAAAACAAGAATTGTATCAGAATTCTTCGTCCTGAGAACTCTACGACTTGGTTAATAAAAACGTGCCAATAATTTTGCATATACTTTTTGGATAAGTAATTATCGTTTTCAACTTTCGATGTTAGCTGTGTTAATTTTTTAGCTGGATTATAAAGCTATAATTTAAAGTATTTTTTTCGGCGGGAAGCGTAAATAATGTTTTTCTATATTCTAATCGCTTTTTTATAAATTAAAACTTCTATATAAGGAATGCACTCCGCCGTAAAGTACTTAAAATTATAGCTTTATAATGCAGACAAAAACTCATACAGCTAATAACGAAGGCTGAAAACGCTAAGGATTTAATAGAAAGGTTCATGCAAAGTTATTTTCTCATCTTTATTAAGCCAAGCCTTGCAGCCCCAGAAATTGATAGCGGCGGAGAATTCGATATCTTTTTTTTTTTTTTTTTTTTTTTTTTGTAACTGCCTAAGAAACATAAAAGTTTTTACTGGGTGGGATGACTTTTACAATAGTATTGTTTTTTTTAATGAGATATCACACCTTTTTAAAGTTACTAAAGTTTATCAATATAGCGCGTGTGCACAATAGGTATTTTTGATTATCACTTAAAATTATCAGATTCTACAGATTCCGAGGGAATAAATTTTAATGAGGATCACTGTGCTGGTTGTTGAGGAGTGTACAAGACTCGTGCTTAATTAAAAATATTAATGTAGATACTCGTTTTGGTTCCTAGAGGAAAATCATAAAAACATTTTTGCAGACCACATATACGGCAAAGTAACATATATTTATACATGGGAAGTCCACGTGCGAAATCCAATATCAACAGGGTGTCCTTTTAAGTGTCCACAAATGAAATCTTGTACCATGTCTTATCTAAAACAACCCACTGTAAAACACAACTGAGCCCTATTTTTTTAAATAATGAATTCAAAATTATCTTTTCATTTAAATTAAATTGATGTATGCAATTAACAAATCTCACACCTAGTAAAAGAAATTAATTCATTTTAGAAGTAAAATATCGTTACTACACTACTAAGCTTTAAAAATTCTAATAAATAATATCCCCTTACGTGCAAAGGCTTCCATTTTCTCCTTTATAGCATGCGTTAATCATTCCTTGAGTATGAGACACTTCTTTTTGTTTGTCCCAAGACCACTCATCAAGTGGGTACACACTATTTTGAAAGGGAATCTTAAAAAATAGACAAATAACTTTCTATAGAATTAAATAAGACAAAAGTGCTACTACACGAAGTACACATATCATGCTTGAATATTTTCAAAAAGTACAATATTTTCAACAAAATCTACACTTTAAAAACTGCAATTACTGAAAAAACTTCATTTAAAAAATGTGATAAAAAAAATTATGGAATTAGCTATTTTATCCATTCATCGCACGGAAAAATGGCATTAGAAAGGAATAAGAAATTCGGGTTACATTCAATACATGCAAATAAGTGTAAATTAAAATTGAATAAATCTAGAAAAAAGTTAGTTTCATGTATCTGAATAATGTATAGAGATTTCATTATGTTGCGTGAAGTATAAATATATTAAAATATGCGTTTGAAATTATTATATTTTTATATAATAGAATAAAATGAATAGACAATCATTAGTGAGTTTTTAAATATAATCTAGAATCGTTTTTTATATCATTATTAGTGGATAACATGTCATAGATAACTTGAATGACGCATTTCAAAATAGTCTTAATATGCATAAGGGAATTAGAGGGCGCACAGGCAGATCAACAAAAAGTGGAATCGAAGAATCACTCTTAAATTTTGTTGAAGAGTATTAAAAAGTTTTAACACAGCATTAATTGCACATCCAACAATTTCCATTTATTTCCCATGAGGTATCTGAATATTCTTGTATTGCCCTGTAAACCAAACATTAATACTAATCGTACGAAATTTATATTTGTATGCATAACATGGCTTTGTGTCTACAAATATATTGTATTAATTATCTTAAATTTTGTGTAATAGAACACTATTAAAATAACCTTTATAAAAATACCGCTCTTTGAATGAAATGCATAATATTTCCTGTTGTATGTCCCTATGCATAAACCAGCATCAGCCGTGTTATTTATATTATTATCAATAGGGGTCTTTATAACACTGAATAACACAAATATCAATTTAATATCATATTCAATAGAGACCATGATGTAATGAACCTAAATTACATATACCCTTTTCAAGGCATTCTGATAATATTTACGGAAAGTAGAGCTCTGACAGACAGGTGGATAGATAAACCAACTGACGTTAAAAAAAAACCATTCATTTTTCTAAAAGTGATAAAAATAATGTATTTTTGCTAGGAAATGTCACAAGATTGAAATTGTTAATTGAATTTTTAATCTTAACCTAATAATAATAATAATAGAAATAATAATAATCTTGTCGTGATCTCCAAAAAATAACTGAATGTTCAGAGTTTAATATCTCCAGAAATATTTGACGGAACTTCGTCAAAATTTGTATTTAAGTTATTTTGATTTCTGCAGTAAAATCTATAATTCATGATGATTTTTTTTTAAATGTCTTAAATATTTTTAATGTGAAAATATTTTTAAAGCCATTTTTATTGATTCATTTGTTTTTTGTTTTTATTTATTTACTCTTTTTTACATAATTTTAAAAAAGACAAAATTTTCTGACATCTTTTGTGTCTCATTGCAATGTTTTGCATTTAGGATGAGCACGCTAGGCGACTGTAAAATTTTAATTATTACTAAAATAGGGGTGTTTATAACACTGAATAACACAGATCAATTTAATATCATTTTCAATAGAGACCATGATATAATGAACCTAAATTCCATATACCCTTTTCAAGACATTCTGATAATATTTACGAAAAGTAGAGCGCTGACAGACTGGTGGATAGACAAATCAACTGGCGTTAATAAACCCCTTTCATTTTTGTAAAAGTGATAAGAATAATGTATTTTCGCTAGGAAATGTTACAAGATTCAAATAGTTAATTGGATTTTTAATCTTAATCTAAAAAGAAAAAAAAATTGTATTTAAGTTAATTTGACTTCTGCAAGAAAATCTTTGATTCATGATTTTTTTTTTAATTTATTTATTTATTTATTTTATTTTTTTTTATGTCTTAAATATTTTTAATGGAAAATATTTTTAATGCAAAAATATTTTTAAAGCCATTTTTATAGATTCATTTGTTTTTTGTTTTTATTTATTTACTCTTTTTTACATAATTTTAAAAAAGACAAAATTTTCTGACATCTTTTGTGTCTCATTGCAATATATTGTTTTTACGATTAGTACGCTAGGCTACCGTAAAGTTTTAATTATCACTAAAAAAAATCTAGACAGAAACTTATTTTTTTTTTATTGTAAAGAGATTATCACCCATCAGAGTCATACATTTGACCGAGAGTTTCTTAAAATTTTGAAGACCGTGAATGTGTAATAAATTGAATAGAGCTTTCTTCAACCCGCACTTTTCTGAAATGAAACATAAAAACATGGATTGCAGATAATTAAAGTTTAAAATGTTGTACCTTTTTTTTCACCTCACTAGTATTACTTGTCAGTGAGCATTCTTATTTGCGTGTCAACAAAACGTGAAACTGAAAATATTGTATTTTTCAATATAATGGCATCATTAAATATAATGCAGTATTTGTAACTGGTATATGGCAAAGCTGAAAATATTTTGATTTGTGTTCGAATATATTTTTATGTGTGTATAAATAAAGTGTTATGTCTTTAATTTAATGTAAAGTCAATAAGTACTTATTAAACTTTGTTCCAGCGTTATGACAGTTTTAGCAACGAGGATGATATCATGACTTCAATATCGACTACGCCTTCAAATCCAGACAATTAAGCGTGAGAGAACGAGTACAAACCCGGTGTTTTATAAAAAATCAAGACGTATGGAAACTAGGCAGAAAATTTGGAAAACTGCACTATCAAGTAAAACTAGATGATGGATATACATTCAAGAGACATATAAACCACCTTAGGAAAACTGATATTCCAGGGGAAAAGACGCGAGGATGACCAGAGTCAAATTACCACTAATGACCTGTACGACCTTCTTTGATTGAAATAATAAAGATGGAACCTCCACAACAACCTGATGTCCACTGCTATGTCGGTGACTAGAATAGCCTAATGCTTCGTATATCAACTCGATAGCATAAACCTCATTCCTATTTATATGACTACATTAGAGATTTTTAAGCGTGGGAAAATTATTCTGTTTTTAATGCAATGTCATCCTTAAATATAACCCTGTATTTGTTACTGGTATATGACAACACTCAATATGTTTTGTGCTTGAATATACTTTTATGTGTATGTAAATAAAGTGTTATGTCTTTGGATTTCAATGTAAATTCAGTAAGTACGTATTCAACTTTCATTCCAGTGTTATGCGGTTATTAAGACAACAAAACTGAAAATCAGAAATCTTGTGATATTCGTTATTATCGCCCTGAGAGGGAATGTATTAGTATGTTGATACACTTTAATGTTAAACTAGAATTGTATGTTTTATATAACATGGTATGAAACGAAACGCTACAGAATTTTCTAAATAATACTAATTTGGATGACTAATAGAGAAAGAGAAAAAAAAAATTAAAAAAGGTGAGTTGAGAACACCTTTCGAGATGAAAAAAGGTGTTTGAACAATTCACACGTTAAAAG
The DNA here is from genome assembly GCA_963930645.1 of Salticus scenicus. Taxonomy (NCBI): domain Eukaryota; kingdom Metazoa; phylum Arthropoda; class Arachnida; order Araneae; family Salticidae; genus Salticus; species Salticus scenicus. Next base: position 128,870,521 of record OZ005655.1, on the reverse strand, counting down.
AACGTTAACGCGCTATTTCTGTTATTTAATGTATCAACTTCTTAAAACCAAGCAAATTAACATTAATTGCAATAATTTACAACATTGTTATCATGTTTGTAAAAATTAATTTCAAAACAAAAAAAATTTCATCCAGACTTTTTTTTTTTTTTTTTTTTTTTTTTAATGATAATTAAAAATGTTCATTATTCGCATGTAAAATGCATTGATATATTTTCAGATATTTAAAATATTATAAGTACTTACTGCTGTAAATGGTTTTTCATCTGTGGGACAATTCCTGGGATATATTTTGCAAAAGCTCTTTTCATCCGTAAAATGACATTCGTTGGGATTTTTGGAACAAAGAACAGAGCGTCTTATTCTGCAGGGAAAAAAAACAGTAATTTAATTTTAATTTTTAACAGTGGTGAACGCTTTAAGGACATTTTCCCTCTATTTTTGTTCATAATTCTTAATTTTAAAGATTATGACAAAACTCAGTGTTAAATGTCAACTTTCTTTACAGTGTTAAAAGTAAATTCTTAATTCTTTCTTTACACCACTCTACTGCTAAAATTGCTATCTAAAGTTCTTTTATACTCCTTTTTCTGGAGAGCTTAAAACATAACAAATTGTTGGCATTTTTTTGTTTTTGGTGATTAAAAACGTAATACGAAAACATGCATGTCAGATATATATTTTCATAATATATACTGTACGACATATTGTTTCATATTATTGATATCTCTCATAAAATACGCGGTTAAAATAATCATGATTTTTGAAAAGAATTAAATATGTTCGCTAGATAACTTGGTGATTATTTAATTTTTTTCGCAACGGACGACAGATATCAAAGCTGTTACTTAAAACTGAATAATAATGCGCTTTTTTGAAATAATGCAAATGTGAAATAATAACTTACACGTCTGCAAAATATAAACATACGTCAATCTAAACTTGTTTTCATGTTTATCTGGATTCAATATAAACACTGGATAATTTGTTTACCTGTATTTTTTTTTTCCAATTCCAATGAGCTATAGATGTTTTAAATTAAAAAAAAAAACCCTTTAGAACACAAAATCTATTCAGGTACTACAGAGGCTGTTCGCACATTTTTTAGACGATTTTGATCGAGTGTACTGAAGCAATTTCACTCATATTTCGAGTTTTATTTGTTCAGTTTCATAGCCCTTGTTCTTAACTAACATTTTACATCATTATTTCTATGATAATAATGCTTTTTATAATATCGGAAGAGGTATATTTTTCTACTCCTCTTGAACGGCTTTCCAGAGTCCACAAAGCGTTGTAGGTCGGTGTTTGGATAATGTTGATTTTAAGAGTCGAAAAACACAAAAATCCAACAGTGATACGTCAGAAGATTTAGCAGGAATGTCAGTGAAGGGTATTGTTTTAATTCCCGTTTTTTGTTCCATTTTTTCTAGAAAAGCAATTGCGGATTGTAATGTGTGGCTGCTTGTTTTGTCTTGATACAGTTAAACGGATTGATAGCATTGTGGATAAAGATCTGGATTTTAATTTTTAAAAATTGGAATTAAAATATGTTCTTGAGAGTATTTAGAGTTGATATCGACATTTTTGTTACATTTTTTTTTTTTTTTTTTTTTTTTTTTTTTTTGCTTTTATCTTGCGCTTGTATGAAAAACCAGTGGTAATCACAAATCCTTTAGAAAAACTTTCTTTTGATGCTTTGAGCCATGTAGCAATTTTTTTTTCTCCACTTTTCTGATAATAAATTGACCTTTTTTAATTGCAACCACTTAAATAGACCCAAGATTCATCTGTTGTTGCAACATTTTTCCATTTTTCTCCTGATTTATGCTTTTCATAAAGATTTCACTAAAAACTATCTTTGGAAAGAGCGGAAACCTATCCTTCCATCCACTGCCATTTTAAAAGCGCATTTTTGCATCTAAACAAAAATTCTAAATATCAGAAGATAAATAAAACTTCCAAAACTATAACTGTTGTGAAATTAAAATTCTCCATGCAAACGATTTTTTCTTACTGCAAAATAAAATCGTGTAAAAAATGTGCGAAAAGCATCTGTACATGAATATTTAAATTCATACTCCAAAGTATTTAATCCAGAAAATTATAAAGATTTTTAAAACAAATTATTAAAAAAATTCGCTATTGGCATTTACATTAAAAAGTGAGTTAAGAGAAAGTAAAATAATCTGTTGTGTCACTCACACGACTATTTGTTATTCTGAAATTTAATAATATAAATACAGATTAATGATTAAGGTGTAAGATAAGGAGTACTGTTATGTAAACTTGTGTTAAAACAATTCAAATTAGGCTTCGTAACAGCTTTATTTGTCAAACAATTCCAAGTGAGGGGGCTACCGCCCCCTCAACTTTCCGTTCCATTATTGTACCTACATTTATATAGAATGCAAATCTGTTATTAAATTCAAAAGATTTAAATTATTCAGACAACTTTCACACACAACATTCCTTGAAACTCATATATCTTGATTAAAGTTTTCTAGTAACAAACGTATTAACTTCAAAATATAACATTTAAATGGCCTGAAATTATTTGTTTTTCATTTACTCTAAGAGACACAGACAAAGACCAAACGTAAAAAAATTTGACTTCAGTATTCAGGAATCCCTAAAAAGTGTAAATATATAGAAAAACGAAGTGATGAATATTTAGCTTAATAAAATACATTATTCACCATATGGCTATGAAGAATTAATTTCAATTTCTGAGCACCTTCCCTATACATAGTAAAATATTATAATAAAGCACTTCCACTAACAATAAAAAAGATTGTTATGGCTTAAATATTGGCAGCCCTGTATATATTTTGAATGTTATATACACACCAAATGGTGCAAATAAATATAATCCTATATTAATAACACATGGCACAACCTGAATACACTTCCATCAATTTCCAAGTATTGTCGCACTCTAATCTAGTTCTTCTGTGTAGCCCTGTTAACGAATAGTGAATAATTTCCATACCATATTTCCCATGAAACATGTTTTTATGCATATAAAAATTATATATTCGTTTCATTTGGTTTAATGCGATGTTTAAATAGTTTCTATTGATGTTCAAACTGTATTTACCTAGAATTCCGCCCATAGACATATATATTTTGTAATTATCTTGGAGTCCCTGTATATGAACCTTTTGCTTGATCTCAATGAAAAAATTCAATGTAGCATCCCTATATGATACACATTTATAATATCAAGTTTGGAATTTCTGCTATTATTTGTTCTTGAGATATGCTGATAAAAGACAGACACACAGAGAGATATGCACACACATAGACCAACCGCTAAAAACATGATTTTTGGTTTCAGGGGGGCACAAAACGTGTAAATATAACAAAAATTTAATTTCGAAAATCTAACCCAATAACAATACTTTCTCTAACCTATATATGGGTAAGAGAAAGTAAAAATACCATATGCATTTGAGAAAACTGTTCTCAGTAAACTTGATAAACAACTCATTTGTACCCTAACACTAAATTAAATTTATCTAAATTAAACTTCGTGCGCTTACTACCATTCAACGCAAAAAGTAACGTTAAAAAATATAACATTACACCAAATTAAAAAAACATTAATGTAATCTTAAAAAATGTAACATTACGCTCATTTGTTATTTGCACACACAATAAAAATAAATAAATAAATAAATAAAAAAATAAAAAAACTTGGGCCAGTGTAATTGCTTCAAACTTTTGTTCTAACTTTACAGAAATATCGTGTAATGTTACACAATTTTAGTGAAGCACAATAGAAGTTCTGTATTCATTTATAACTAACTTACTGATTATTAGTTTATATGCTTGTTCCTTTAGGGGTTAGCAATCTATCGAAATTTTTTTACCAATCTTTTTGCGACACACTATACAGTTTGATAAGTTGATTTAAATATAATATGTAAATTTACAGCATCTAAGCTATCATAAAGTTTTATGAAAATAAAAATTAATGTCTTATTAAACGTAGATAAGGTGATATCAAAATCTGATACACAACACATATGCCTTGAATGAAATGAGGCTTGCCAGTTAAATAATGATTTTCTTGGGTATGCAGAACATAAATATGTATTAGTTCAATAGGACATGTTTTTTTTTTTTTTTGACGTTCTGATATATATCTAATCAATATATAGTTATATCAAATCAATATACCTGTTTCTGTTACATAATGTGATTGCTGGCATCAAAATCTCAGTGGGATTGCTGATTAGGACGTTTGAAACAGTTGGGTAGGAAAGATACATGTTAAGAAAATTCAAAGTTTGATAAATGAAACCAGTTAGGCAAAAGAGAAAAACCAATGTCTTGATGATCTTCTTGGTCCAATTTCTGCTTTTTGTTATCTCGGCTACGCCCGTAATGAGAGAAGTCTCGAAAATCTCTCGTGAATATTCTTTTAAAGATATAAATTTTGTGTCATCCATGCTGGATTAATTGTTTCTTCATTCTTTATTCCTCTTGTTGCTTCTGGTCTATGCGTGTGTAATCTATAAAAAAATCATAAATATATTAATTGACACGTAATTTAGGTTGTTCCTTTAGAAATAGACCTATTGCAATCACTTGGTTTGTCTCTCTCTCAGTTTATCTATCTATGTAAGGAAGAACTTGTCAACGTAATAACTTCCGAAATAATGTATCAATTCGGATAAAAATTATACAATTAACTTAACTTAAATATATATATTGGATGAGATCGTTTGCGAAATTGATCTCCCATCCAGCTTTCAAGTGATGACTACTCTAAAATTTCAACTCACAAAAACTACTGATTTCTAGGTCTGAAACAAGTAAATACGACATGCCGTCTTCTCTTTAAATGGCAGGATCTTGAAAATAAGATCATTTTTGCATCCAATATAATGAAATTACTATACATTTACTATATTAAATATAATACATATGACATGTTGTTAAAAAATATGTTTTCTGGAAAAAAAATTATTGTATTGAACATCTAATTAGTTTACAGGGCTAAACAAATTAATTCTGATAATTTTTGTATTGTGTGTGGTAACCATCGGTTGTATATTTTTGCTATCATATCGGAGCATCATAACAGTATTAAGTTTCTAGCTAACGTGGTTTCCAAATTGTACAATCATATCACTCTTTTTATCCCAACAAAATTCCTTTGGGACGATAGCAACTTTTGAAAAGGGTAATGGATATGAGTTTGGATGTAGAATTTTCTTACAAGTTTGTAGCTGAAATGGCTTCCTGATCGCATAGTGTATATTTATGTACCCCCTTTATTCCACCTTAAAAGGGGGGAAAAATATTTACTAGAACAGTGATTACTTACAGTTTCTAAGAAAAATTTATGCCAATTTTCCTTCGTAAACGCCACATGGTGGAGATTTCAAAATTGCATAGCAGAGAAAATAATCTGATGCGTCACTCACGCAATATTTTCTTGTACAGCATTTCAGTACTATAAAGATACATTGCAAAATACGACGTAAGATAAATAAAGCAAAATATTGAAGTTCAACCTACTTTAAAAATAATCTAAAATAGGTTCAGGAACAATATTATTTGCTATAGAAATTTGCATGAGGATGGCAACTTAATAAGAACACCAAAATACCAAATTATGATTTTCTGCAATTATTCATTTTTAAATCATACTAGTAACAGTTTTATATACACATTAACCACTAAAAATTGGACTCTCGTATTCAGAGTAACTCAAAAGGTGATATTACACAGAAAAGCAGAATAAAAAAATATAAAATTAAAAAATGCTTTTTTGTAGCATACTTAAATATAAAAAATTGTTCTCCTTCCTGAACAATGCTCATCGAGATAGTAAAATGTGGCAAAGCACATTCATCAATTGCATTCAATAGAAAAGAACGTTTAGCTGTTTTCGGGTACCTCTGTATATTGTCTATAAAATATATGTACGTCAGATTGTGTACTTAAATTTCTCTCATATGAAAATAATCTTATTCAAAATAAAATATCAACAATTTGCAAACGGCCCAAATGTATACAAATATTTTGAGTAGCCCTGTAAACGAATGATAAATGATTTCCAGGCCACAAATTTAATAACTTTGAACAAATCTTAATAAATTTGAAATATGTTAGTCGCATGCACAAAAAAAATGCTTTCTATTGAATATTTTTATTTGTATTGTTAAAAAGAAAAGCAATATGAATCAATTAAATCTACAATAATAAAATCAGAGTTTTGTCTGTAAATTTGTCAGAATCGAAATATTTTGCGATATCTTCACGCTTCACACATCATGAAAGCCGAAAATGACTTCAGAAAATTTTGCCTGTGTGTGTGTGTGTCATCGTGTCTGTATGTCACTATTTTTGTCCGGGCATCACTTGAGAACGGCTGGACGGAATTCAACGGCGATTGGCAAGAATTTAGGTCTTCACCCAACTTAAAATTATATCAATCAACTTTTCAGAAATCCCCCCCGTTCCCCCCTGGGGAGTAAAACAATAAAACACATTTGTCCGTGCATCACTCGAGAACGGCTGGATGGAATTCAACGGCGCTAGGCAGAAGCTTAGGTCTTCACCCAACTTAAAATTATATCTATAGAAATTTTCAAAATTATGATTGGTGTTTAAATTGTGGGTAAAAAACGCCTGCGCATGCGCCATAAATATTTTTTCACTAAAACGCTTTGAATGGAAAAATAAAATATAAAAATAAATTAAATTTTTAAAGACTTTTTTATTCGCGTGATTCGCACTAGAAATTATGAAAAGATTGAAAAGAAAGTGTTGCTATCTAAATTCCATACTTTTAGTTAATTTTAAAAAATCAAATTGTCATATCGAATGACTATTTACACCCTAGGATTCAGAAAAATCACCTCTTTCATTTGGTACTAAATGTGTAACGACAGGTCTGATATTTCTAACTTATTTTTCCCTTTTTCCGTTTTTTCCGTTGCCACTTAAATTTCATACTTTAATTATTTTTTAAAAATCAAATTGTTGCATCGAGAAACTGTTTGCACCCCTAAATTCAGAAAAATCACCCCTTTCATTTGGTATCAAATTTATAAATATAGGTCTCATATTTCTAATTTATTTTACCCTTTTTCCGTTTTCAACCCAGATTCGGTAGAAGGTTTTATATTTATATATATTTTTATTTTCCAGATATAAAATGAAATATTTTGAATTTCACGTGAATAATAATAAAAATTAGAGAAAAAATACCTATAAAAGTTGGTGATTTTTTTTTTTTTTTTAATCAGGAATTTGTATGTGGATAAATATTTTCATAGAGATATTTGGCATTACTCTTTAATTAGTTGGCATTAGTTTTGTCATTAGTTTTTTATTTAAAGCAGTACTTTTCTTTCCTGCAGTAAAACAAAATTTTTTGTTGTTATTATGTACCTTATGAGTTTCTTTTATTTTCTCCCCTTAATTGTAAATGATTATAATTTGGATTTTATTAAGATTTTTTATTTTTATTTTGTAAATATCAGAAAAGAGTTTTATTTATTTTATTATTTTATTTTATTTATTTTCTGTATGGAACAGCTTTAGTATCGGATCCCTTTGGCAAAATTTGAATTTCGGAACTGAAGTAGCTCAGACGTTTCTCGCCAAGATCTATAATTGCACAATTGAGATAGCCACTTCATTTCATCGCAAAAATGGCTTAAAATATTTAAAGTCACCAAAGGGGTCCCATACTAAAGTACTTTTGTATTTATTTATTTATATACTTACTTATTTATATTTATTTATTTATACTACTTTTTGTATTTATCTATGTATAATATTTTCAATTAAAGACTTCTGTGGTCACGAAATTTGGTGCGTAAATTGTTTGTATTCATCCGGCGCTTATTGTAACTGGATTTTACGAAATTCGAAATCCCCCCCCCCCCTCTTATCGGAGTCGGAGGGCAATAAACATGTGTAAAAACATGTTTTTCCGTTTTAATTCGCTTTGAATTATCTTAGAATGGCGAATTTTGGTGTGTGGATATGGATTACGTGTATGCATTATGTACATTATTGGGATTTTGCAAAACTTCGAACTCACCCGCTGAGGAAGGGGAAGTAAGAAGTGGATAAAGATGTGGAATTTTGACAACTCATTTGAGTTCAATGTCCAGCGAAGTGGGCAAAGCCTGCTGGTATTCTATAAAGTAGAGAATATTTCACTTAAGTAATTCAAATTTCCAAAAAATAACCATAAAAGATTATATGATTTCTCAAATAATGTGCGGGTGATTTTCTGGACATTAAATAAAAAATAAATAAATAAATAATAATAAATGTTCTTCTATCGACTTTTTGTCACAGTTTTAAAATAGCTAGAAATTAGTTTTAAATGTCGTAGGTTTTAATTCAAAATATTTTCAAATACATGTATATTGTATTTTTCGTAAGACATGAAAAATCCTTAAAATCGTATTAATATTTCACATGTTTAATGTAACAATCTTAAAAATAATTGCTAAAAATGTTATAAATACGGCAAATACAAATAAAATAATCTGGTGTGTCACTCACACTACTTTCTCTTACCCAGAAATTTAATAATATAAATACAGGTTGGAGATTAAGAGGTAAGATAACGAGTTCTGTTATGTAAACCTATGTTAAACAATTCAAATTAGGCTTAGGAAGAGTTTTATATGATAATTAGTTCTGTGTGATGGGGATACCTGCTCCCTCAACCCCCCGTTTCATTAATGTACAAAAAACAAGCGGTGACTATTTAGCTTAAAACATACATTATTTACCATATCTCTATGAGGAATTTATATCAATTCCCGGACAACTTTCTTGGAAATGGTAAAATATTATTAGTAAAGCACATCCACTAACAACAAACAACTAGTGTGTTGTGGCCACCACACGATTTTCTTCTATATTTTCCTATACAAATTCACTCAGTAAAAATAATTTATTAAAATTATTATAAAAAAAAAATATCTTCCATGATAACGCACACGGTTTCCAAATTAGAGAAGTAGTATAACACTAAATATCGAAAAAAAAAAGTTGAATTTATTTTCAATATTACATTTTCTTTTTTTTTGTTAAGAAGAAAAAAAATCGATAACTTTATTTTAAATTATCACAAATCGATCGTTCAACCATTCTTTTTAAAGGTATTGGCGAGCTCTTTTGAAACATACTATCATGAAAATTTACTCCACTGGAGAGGGACTTCCCCCACAGGGGGGAGGCGAGGCTTCGACATACACAATTTATTTTCCAGTTGATTATCTCTATTACAAAAAATATATATTCGTTTCATTTAGTTTAGTGCAGTATATAGATGTTAAACTCTACTTAACTGCAATTTCTCCCATAGACCTAATGTATTTGAATATTTTTGAGTGTCCCTGTGTACGAACCATTTGCTTCATCTCAACGAAAATCTTAGTGTAGCATTCCTATATGATACACATTTAGAATACCGAGTTTGGAATTTTTGCTACTATTTGTTCTTAAGATGTGCTAATAACAAACACACAGACAAACACATTCGCTAAAAATATGATTTTCGTATTCAGGGGACCTCAGAACATGTAAATATAACAAAAACTCACGTTCAAAAATTTGACCCTAAAACAATACTTTCTCGACCCTACAAAAGAAAGTAAAAAGAAATAACGTTCATTTCATTTATAATGAATGAAACATCGAAAACAAGTGGTAATAGATGGCTAATAGCTACCATTAAATGGAGACTTAACTAGCTTTAAATTCTTCCAAATATATAAGAAAATAATAAATATGAGATTTTGAGCATATATTTCAGCACAAAAATTAATACATTTTCACTTTCTTTTAAAAAAAATGGGCATTTCAAGTGTATTAGTTTAAATTTTCTAGCCCAAATTTCTAGCCGCGGAATTTATGCGTTAGGTCTGGTTTGACCTATCAGATAACACCTTACGGCTTACGTCACTATCATATCGTTGCGACAAAATTCAGTTGCAACTGATCTACGTTAGAAAAATATTATATAAATATTTTCTATTTAGAATCGGTTTATTCGAGACGACCCAAAAAGAAAGTACATAATCATATGTGACATAACTTTCTCTCATCCCGCATTATTATCCAAAATAATCTGGTGTGTCACTCACACGACTTTCTCTCACCCTGATATTTAATACGGTAAATACAGGTTGCAAATTAAGAGGTATGATAACGAATACTAAAATCTAAACCTGTGTTAAACAATTCAAATTAGACTTCGGAAGAATTTTATATGATAATTAGTTCGTGTGAGGGCGGCTACCACCCCCCTCACACCCTTGTTTCATTAATACACCTACATTTATCTAGAATTTAATTGGGTTATTAAAAAATAATTCTGTTTTTAAAAAATAATTTATGAAAATTATTATTTAAAAAAATGTCTTTTATGATAATGCGGACTATTAGAGTGGTAGTATAACACTAAATATCAAAAACAAAAAATTGAATTTGTTCGCAATATCACATTATTATTATTTTTTTTATTGTTAAAAATGAAAAAAATTTATACATTTATTTTAAATTATCACACAGCGAGGGTTCAACCACTGGTTTTAAAGGTATTGACGAGCTCTTTTGAAAGATACCCATCATGCAAATTTACTCCCCTCGACGGGGGATTCCTCCCACAAGGGGGAAGGCGAGGCTCCTACATACACAATTTTTTTTTCCAGTTGACTATCTCTATTACAAAAGATATATATTCATTTCATTTGGTTTAGTACAGTCTATAAATGTTAAACTCTACTTACCTGCAATTTCCCCCATACACGCAATGTATTTGAATAATTTTGAGTGTCCCTGTACACGAACCATTTGCTTCATCTCAACAAAAATCTTACTAATTTCTGCTACTATTTGTTCTTCAGATATGCTGATAACAGACACACAGACAGACAGATACACAGACCATTCACTAAAAATGTGATTTCCGTATTCAGGGGACATCAGAACCTGTAAATGTAACAAAAACTCACGTTCGAAAATTTCACCCTAAAACAATACTTTCTCGACCCTATGGGTAGGAGAAAGTAAAAAATTCAGTAATTGGAGGTAAGAAACTCTAATCAATCAATTTTTTAAACTTAATGCTAAACATCGCCTAATAACTGAAAATTTTGAATCTTAAGGTGGATTTTTTTTGCAATCAAATATGATAGTTTGTGAATTTCGCAAAAGTATTGTTTTAGGGTCAAATTTTCGAACGTGAGTTTTTGTTATATTTTCATGTTCTGAGTTTCTCTGAATATGAAAATCATGTTTTTAGCGAATGGTCTGTGTGTCTGTCTGTCTGTGTGGATGTCTGTGAGTCTGTTATCAGCATATCACAAGAACAAATAGTAGCAGAAATTCCAAACTCGGTATTCTAAATGATTATCATATAGGGATGCTACAGTAAGCTTTTCGTTGAGATGAAGCAAATGGTTCGTGTACAGGGACATTCAAAAGTATTCAAATACATTATGCTTATGGGGGAAATTGCACGTAAGTAGAGTTTAACATCTATAGACTGCATTAAACCAAATAAAATGAATATATATTTTTTGTAATAGAGATAGTCAAGTGGGAAATTTTTTTTGTGTATGTAGGTGCCTCGCCGTCCCCCCCCCCCCCCCCCTCTGGGGGAGAAGTCCCCCTCGAGGGGTGTAAATTTTCATGTGTTTTATCTTTCAAAAAAGCTCGCCAATACCTTCAAAACGAATGATTGAACCATCGACCTGCGATAATTTAAAATAACGTTATCGTTTTTTTTTTTTCCTTTTTAACAAAAAATAAAAATAAACAAATAAACAAAAAAAATACTGTAATAATGAGAATGAAATCAACTTTTTTTTTTTTTTTATTTATTTATTTATTTTTTTTTATTTAGTGTTATACTACTTCTCTAATATGGAAATCGTCTGTTAATCATAAAAGATATTTTTTTTTTAATAATAACACAGGTCTGCGATGAAAAAATTGTCGGTAAAGTGAGTGGTGTTTTTTATAGATTTTTGGATGCTGATTTCTGGAAAAATAATGAAAAAATTCCATCACGTACAGTTTCATCACAAATCGCAATTTGTTCTTACGAATTTAGTATATTTTGGACGAAAAAAGTATTTTTTTTTATATGATTTTGATAAATATATTTAAGGACTTACATAGTAAATTAGTAGATTAAACTACTAAACAAGAAATAATATATTATTTTTTATCCAAACTATTTCTCTAAATCGGTAAACTGCCCGTTACTGCTGGATGCTGCAAAGAGACAATCCCAGCAATTTCCACAAAAGGAAAAGTTCAAGACTTTTGTGGTAAAAAAAAAAGTTATTATAAGGACTTGTAACTTTCTATATATACTTAAAAATTACTGAACTTGGATATAATTGTAATTTGTATGCGTTTAATACTTAACGGAATTTAAATAAAATGTCAAAATTTTGCAAATTCAACTGTTTCCATGAAAATATGCAATCGCTTTGTAAAAAATCCATACGTGATAGATGGAATTGGAATTCATTTTTGGAATCAGCACCAAAAATAACGTAAGAATCAGTCATCAAAGTTAAAACAATTTTCAAAAAGTGTTTTTTTGCAGGACTGTGTAATTTTAATAAATTATTTTTTAAAAACAGAATTATTTTTTAATAACCGAATTAAAATCTATATAAATGTAGGTTCATTAATGAAACGGGGGTTGAGGGGGCGGCTTTACACACAGAAGTAATTATCATATAAAACACTTCCGAAGCCTAATTTGAAATGTTTAACATAGGTTTACATAACAGTACTCATTATCTTACCTCTTATCTCCAACCTGTATTTATAGTATTAAATTTCAGGGTAAGAGAATGTCGTGTGAGTGACACACCAGATTATTTAATTTAAAAGGATTTTAGTAACACAATTTTACATTTAAGTTTTAGCTATTTTAAATAAGAACTTTTTTTTTAACTATTTTAAAAATTGGGAAAAAATAAAACTTACTCGTATACCCAGGAAAGACAATTGTTTACTTGACGTCCATATAGCACGTCTATTTACTGGAAGTCTATCAATGCACTGAACGTCTATTTAGCTAAAGCAAAAAAATATTTTTGCAAAACGTTTTTCTTTCAGCACTTTTCTTCATTTCACTCTCAAATATATAATTATGGTATATTGTTGTAGTGCCAATGTTACGTGAGCTTACGACGAAATTATTTTAACAAGATAACTTGCGAAATCACAAAAAGTTTCTATTCATAAAAACATCGTTGATTGTTACATAGAGCATTGTTGATGAATCATTTAAGTGTATAAAATCATGTAGTAAGTGCATATAAATATTTTATCACCCAAAACATACACTTTAAGCTTGCTTAGAGTTTAATATATTTGCATAAGTAATTTACAAATGTTATGGGTTTGACTTTTGTATAATGATTGTATTACTAAATAATGAAATATCATTTCGTTTTAAATCTGTGCTTTATAGTAACAAATTTTGCGCAGTGAAATAGTAATATAACTTAATCATCTATTAGAAGAATTCTTTAATGATATGAGCGTGAAAATAAAATATACATAAATAATCTGGCGTGTCACTCACACGACTTTCTCTTACCTTGAAATTTAATACTATTAATACAGGTTGGAGATTAAGAGGTAAAATAACGAGTAATGTTATCTAAAATTATATTAAACAATTCAAATTAGGCTTCGGAAGAGTTTTATATGATTATTAGTTCTGTGTGAGGGAGGCTACTGCCCCTCAACCCCTCGTTTCATGAATGCACCTACATTTCTATAGAATTTAATTCTGTTATTAAAATTTAAAGTTTACTTAAAATTATATAGACAATTTTTACACGCAACATTCCTCGAAAAATATCAATTTTAATCAAACTTTTCCAGCAAAAAACGTATATTAACTTCAAAATACAACATTTGGATCTCCTAATATTATTCGTTTTTAAGTCACTCTAAGAGACACATACAAAAATCAAGCGTTAAATAAACTTGACTTCGTTAATCAGGAAGCCTTAAAACGTCTACATATACAAAAAACAAGCGATGGATATTTAGCTTAAAAGCTTATTCACCATATGTCTTTGAGGTAATTGCGCATTTCAATTCCCGAACAGCTTTCCCAGAAATGGTAAAATATTATTAATAAAGCACATCCACTAACAACAAAAAAGAATGTTATCGCTTAAATATTTGCAGCCCTGTATATCTTTCGAAGATTATATACAGACCTCATGGTGCATCTAAATGTAATCCTATAGTAATCATACATGGCCCAGGCAGAAATATACTTCCATCAATTTGCAACGATTGTCTCACTTTTATCTAGTTCTTTTGTGTAGCCCTCTAAATGAACAGTCACTGATTTCCCTACCCTATTCTACATGAGACATATTTTTATGCATATAAAATATATATATTCGTTTCATTTGGTTTAGTGTTGTCTATAGATGTTAAACTTTACTTACCTGCAATTTCCCCCGTAGACGTAAATTATTTTAATACTTTTGAGTGTTCTTGTACACGAATCATCTGCTTTATCTCATCGAAAAGCTTAGTGTAGCCTTCCTATAGGATAGACATTTAGAATATCGAGTTTGGAGTTTCTGCTGCTATTTGTTCTTGAGATATGCTGAAAACACACACACATACCATTCGCTAAAAACATGATTTTTCCTATTCAGGGGTTCTCAGGACATGTAAATATAACAAAACTCACTTTTGAAAATTTGACCCTAAAACAATACTTTCTCTACATTATGGGTAAGAGAAAGTGAAAAATATGTCTTTGGATTTTTTTATTAGTCTGTTTTAAAATATTGCAATCTGTTAATATCGTTTTTGCAAAAAAAAAAAAAAAAAATGTTTCAAACTCCCTTTTTACTTTTCAAAATAAATGTACGTCGAAACTCTTACTTAAAAAATAAAGTATCTATTCCAATAAATTTAATTTTTCAATTTCGATTATAATTTCTCACATAAAAATTTATATTTCTTAATTACAAATTTAGTTCTTTTTAATGCAACAAAATTAAATATATATATATATATATATTTGAACGCAATACAAAATATAATACGTTATATCATCATGTCATGTTTTTCTCTTTCTTTTGGGAATTTTTTCATTCTTCGTCAGCTACTACACAATTTCAGTTTAAAATTGACCTACACTTTACATCTGAATTTTGACGGCAAAAACAACTCGAGGCTCTCCACAAAATGTTTGAAATGCACTTTCTCAAAAATTTACACCTGAAGATTTTTTATTATACACTTCCGTCTATTTATAATTTATCGAATTATAGACAGATATCTTAAAAAAGAAATTAACACATTTATATCAGGAAAGCTCTTATTCTTTTAATTCAAAGTTAATAAGGCAAACTTACAATATGATATAACAGATATATTTGTCACTCCTATTTCATTTCATTTTATTTTTTAATTTTTAATTTATTTATTTTATTATTATTATTATTATTATTATTGCTAGTACGGCTTAATATAAAAGAAAAAAGAAAGAAAGATTATTGTTGACATATATGCTTATAATTGTAATTTACTTGAAAAAAAAAATCCGGTGTCAGGAGCTCTTTTTTTCCCTGAAACTTCACAATATATCTTTTTATTTATTTTTGTGTGTGCGTGTGTGTGTCTGTGCTTGTGCGTGCTCAGTATCTAAATTATTATGCATTTCAGTTTCAATCTTCTATATCTCAAAAATAAGACATAAATTAAAAAAAAAAAAAAAAAAAGTGGAATTGAGATTCTGGGTCATAAACCTGCCCCAACCCCTTACCTAAAAGTCCATTATTATTTAAGCATGTATTGTGATAGAAATTATACATGTATGCAAAATTTCAGCTCAATAAGGCAATAGAAAGTAAGTTTAAAAAAAAATGTACTGCAGTTGGGGACCCAAGTCCCCCGACCCCAATGCTTAAATCCTTTACTAGTTGAGCATTTATTATCGAAGTTATACATGTACGCAAGACTTTAGCTCATTCGAATGTAACGGAATGGGTAAAATAAATCACCCCTGGATTCGAGGTCTCAGGCCATCGTTCCCCGTCCCCCTAATCTGTACTAATTGAGCATGTATTTTGCTAAGAAATATACATGCATGTAAAATTTCAGACCAATCAGACGATAGGAAGTTGGTTAGAATTCAAAAACACATTTTGAATTGCAGTTGGTGGCCTAAGGTCTCAGACCTCAAAGTCCGTTACTACTTGAGCATATACTTGTTATCGAAGCATATACATGTTACTATACTTGTTATCGAAGTCATGATATTTGCAAAATTTCAGCCTAATCGCATGTTAAGAAGTGGGTTAAAATTCAATACTTATATTTGATTCACATATAAATAACAGATCACACATAAATAATAAATCTTGTAAAATAAAAGTGCGTTATAAATCATTTTTATTGCAATACATATACTACTAAGATTCTGAATTTTAAACGTTGTGAAAAGGAGGAACATTTTTCTGAGTCTGAAAGCAGTTGCCAACCCACTGCCCTTGGGTTGGTTACGAATCACGATGAAATTTCTGATGTTTACAATTTAGCATGTAAAATACCTTAAAAGAATTTATATGGATACGGTAGGTGGTAGGTGGACAATTAAATATCGCAAAAATTATTATTAACAATATTCTTTTCGATTGTTCTATTGGTTCGTCTTCTTATAATTATTTATGTGTAGTCATGTTTTTTTAACTGTTCTATTTTTAATTCATGAATAAAAATTAATTTATCTATGTGTAATATATATATATATATATATATATATATATATTACTTTTATATGTACATTACATACATACGTAGACATATATATCTAGAGAATACGGCTGCCGAAATAAAGTACATTTCTTATGCTGCCCAGGAACCGTTTTAATTTAGACACGCCAGTATTAAAGTACAATATCGAGTATAAATCGTAAATTTTAGTCGTAACTACAACAAATGGATCTGCAAATCAGGAGCCTCAACGTCTAATTTGCATCACACATTACTCAACAGAAAATTTTTATTTATTCATTTTTATATAATATCTATATATTGACTCGACTGACTACCTACACAAACATATGCGTTTCTAAAGGGGGGTGCCACCCCCTCAACCCTCCAGTATATGCCTCTTTCTATATTTATCTATATTTATCTATATATTTCTGTATTTGTCAATATATATATAAATATATATTACTATTAACCTACAACCTTGTATATCCCTTGTAACTCATAAATACTTGTACCAAATTTCATAAAAAGGATTGTATAACATATCGGAATTATTTTGCGTAAACCTCTGAACTAATTACCAATTCTATGTCCCCAATTTCCCCACAAAAAAAACATGCTTTTAAGCATTTTAATAAGTTTTCATTATATTTGATGGTGTGTAACCATATTAAAATACACTTTTAAGAAATACCGTCAATAGAACTTAACGGTACGAAATTCTTTTGGGTGGTTATGTACATAGTATATACATACCCTTTTTTTCCCGTTTGTAAATAAAACATACTTTTAAGCATCTTTATAATGTATGTTAATTTCATTTTGTGGAATGCAGCATAAACGCGTTAAAATGCACTTAGATAAAAATTTGCCCATAAGCTATAACGACACGAAATATTTTTTTGTGTTTCTGGAAAAGAACTATAAACATTGTATACACGAGTAAAAGCTATTTAACTTGTTCTGCGTTCTTCACGAATAATTGTTCAAAATTTGACATATTTGTAGGATTACGGGACATTGCCGTAATACTTTTGTAAGGTCCTGTTCATTAATTAAGAAGCCAAAGCACAGATATTTCCTAGAGAAAACATGAGTTTAATCATCTCAGTAATGTACGCTAATTCCATTTTGTTGGATGCAGAGTAACGATGTTAAAATGCAGAGTAACGATGTTACGTAGCCACCGCCCCTTTCACGGGCGGTGGTTGCGTAATGCAACTGCAAATTTGAATTTAATATTGCGCAAACTGGACGCTAAATTTTTTTGTAAAATTTTTCTTATTTAACTTAGAAAGATAACTTCATTTATTTCTTCTATTTTAATATTATTGGTGAATTCTGGTGACGGTTGACTTTAAATAATAAAAAAAAAATTGCTTGCCCCTGAAAGGGTTAAGCGAAATTCACCCCATAGATAAACTTTGAGATGTCCCTGTAGACAATCCATAATCAATATGGACATAAAAACTATACAGTTCTTTCTATACACAGAATGCACATATGTACCAATTTGCAAGTCAATTGACGGATTTTTGAGGCCGCTATTGCGATACATACAAATTCTGTCCATATGCCGTAATGATACGAAAAACTTTGGAGTGCCCCTGTACAAGAACTACAAACGGAATGCACACCCAAAAGTATACAGCAAATTCTATCTGGTTCGTGAACATATGTACCAAATTGCAAGTCAATGACGGGATTTTTGCGGACATTATCGCTCGACAAATAGACAGACACACAAACACACAGACGGAACCAAAAATCTTTTCGAATCCCCACAGGGAGGCCTCCACCGACGTTTCGGCAACAGTATTGATTTATTGCAAGCAAAATATGCTTTAAGTTATTATTAAAGTATATTATCAACATGCATCGAATTAAGTTCATTTATACTTAAGCTTGGGTTATTGGTATTTTTACCATGTTTTTATTAAATTCGATTCTTGTTTGTTTGTTTGTGGGTTTGTCAGGGACAAATCTTGCAATCGATTTTCAACTAACTTCCCGACTAGCTAGATATTTGAAATTTCAGGACAGCTCACAACACGGTGACAATACATTTTTCTAATAATTTTAGTCAATTGTTTCGTGTTCTCGCTGCCTTCAATGCCATTTATATGATTCAAAATTTTATGATTCCATTTATATGATTCAATTCCCGCTGACTTCGGCAGCGCTTATATGATTCGACGGAAAATTTATTTAACTAACTTCCCGACTAGCTAGACATTTGAAACTTTCAGAATAGTTCAGAACACGGTGAAAATGCATTTTCTTAATACCTTTACCCAACTGTTTCGGGTTCCTGCTACCTTCGGCAGCGTTATCAGTACAAAGTTTGCAATCGATTTTTCACTAACTTTCCGACTAGCTAGA
Source organism: Salticus scenicus (assembly GCA_963930645.1). NCBI lineage: Eukaryota > Metazoa > Arthropoda > Arachnida > Araneae > Salticidae > Salticus > Salticus scenicus. Next base: position 128,851,360 of record OZ005655.1, on the reverse strand, counting down.
CATTTGAAACTTTCAGGAGAGCTCACAACACGGTGACAATACATTTTTCTAATAATTTTACTCAACTATTTCAAGTCCCGCTGCCTTCGGCAGCGCTTATATAATTCGACAGAACATTTATTTAACTAACTTCCCGACTAGCTAGACATTTGAAACTTTCAGAATAGTTCAGAACACGGCGAAAATGCAATTATTAAATATTCTTAACCAACTGCTTCGGGTTCCTGCTGCCTTCGACAGCGTTACCAGTACAAAGCTTGCAATCGATTTTTCACTAACTTCCCGACTAGCTAGACATTTGAAATTTTCAGGATAGTTCAGAACACGGTGAAAATATATTTTTTTAATACCTTTAGCCAACTGTTTCGGGTTCCTGCCGACAGCGTTATCAGTACAAAGCTTGCAATCGATTTTTCACTAACTTCCCGACTAGCTAGACATTTGAAATTTTCAGGATAGTTCAGAACACGGTGAAAATATATTTTTTTAATACCTTTAGCCAACTGTTTCGGGTTCCTGCTGCCTTCGACAGCGTTATCAGTACAAAGCTTGCAATCGATTTTTCACTAACTTCCCGACTAGCTAGACATTTGAAACTTTCAGGATAGTTCAGAACACGGTGAAAATACATTTTTTTAATATCTTTAGCCAAATGTTTCGGGTTCCTGCTGCCTTCGGTAGCGTTATCAGTACAAAGCTTGCAATCGATTTTTCACTAACTTTCCGACTAGCTAGACATTTGAAACTTTCAGGCTAGCTCATAACACGGAGACAGTACTTTTTTAAAAACTTTTAGTCAACTGCTTCAGGTCCCTACTGCCTTCGGCAGCGTTTATATGATTCGACAGAAATTTTATTTAACTAACTTCCTGACTAGCTAGACATTTGAAACTTTCACAATAGTTCAGAACACGGTGAAAATGCATTTTTTTAATACTTTTAGCCAACTGTTTCGGGTTCCTGCTGCCTTCGGCAGCGTTACCAGTACGAAGCTTGCAATCGATTTTCACTAAATTCCCGACTAGCTAGATATTTAAAACTTTCAGGATAGCTCAGAACACGGGGACAATACATTTTTTTTAATACTTTTAGTCAACTGTTTCAGGTCCCTACTGTATTCGGCAGTGTTCATATGATTCAACAGAAAATTTATTTAACTAACTTCCCGAGTAGCTAGACATTTGAAACTTTCTAGAATACGGTAAAAATGCTTTTTAAATATATTTTTATCCAATTGCTTCGGGACCCTGCTGCCTTCGGCAGCATTTCCAGTACAAAGCTTGTAATCAACTTTTAACTAACTTCCCAGCTAGATAGTCATTTGAAACTTTTATAATAGCTCAAAAGACGATAGCAAGGAATTTTTTTAGTACTTTTATCCAATTGCTGGGGTTCCGGCTGCCTTCAGTAGCATTTATATGATTCAACAGAAAATTTAAAAACATGGTTTATAAAAAAATTTTTATCTTATAATTATTTATACTTAATACTCAAAAATACAATGTAAAAGACATGTTTCAATAACAGAACAATAACTTTCGTGCCATGTACAATGTGTATTGTTGCAAAATATATTAGTTTGACTCAAATACACTGCGTAAGATATAAGCTTTAGAATTTTTTCTTTTTATTATTCAAGTATTTCAAATTTATTTTACTTTTTTTTCTGTTTGTGGTAATTCTGAAGCTTTTGTGCGTGCAGATAGACATATGTTCAAATAAAGTAGTCATACTATAGTTAATAAGCATCATATATTTATATAGATTTTAGGGAGGACAAAAAAGAAAATAATGAAAAATTTAACTTGCGTCTAATCCTGTGTTGCAATTATACTAATATAAACCAATAATGATTATAAATTTTCATTATAAGGTAAGTGCAGGTAATATGGTCACCTTAAAGATAGAATTTTTTTTAGCGATAGTAGTAATTGAATTAAAGTAGAATAAAAATTCTGTAAAAGAGAGGACTCATTTTAGTACTCCAAATATATATATATATATACATATATATATAATAATCAAGATTTAAACCTGCAGGATTTTTTTTTTTTTTTTCAAGACTACTTGATGAAGGTAATATGTCCATATGCAGGTGATATGCCCATAGGTGAAATATAATGAAAAGATTCATATTTAAATAATCTAAACGAATCAGTTGTTAAAAAACCAAATTTAATTTTTAAATCCTAACACAAATTAATGAAAAGAAAAGCAAGAAGAAAATGTAGAAAATAATGTTAAGCAATTTTAAACAATTTTCAGCAAATTTTTAAGTAATTTTAAACATTGACGGTCAAAAATGTTTTTTAATTTATTTTGACTTCACATGTATGGGAAGTAAAAACTTCCTTAACTTTTTTGGTAAGTCCTCGAGCACATAATTGTGACACACAACACACAATATGATATCCATAACTTTTTCCTGGTTGTAAATACTGCTAAACCAACTTTCTTTATCCGCTATTATTCGCAGATTGATTTTTTTATTCGCTGTTGTCATGTTTAAGTATTAGGTCGCTGCAAAAGTTCTTGCGGACGCGGATCATTTTATTGCCTCTAAAGCCGAGAGCTTCTATCGCAGTGGTATACATTTGTTACCCGAAAAATGGGCAAAGGTTGTAGAAAGTAATGTAGAATATTTTGATTAAAAATTCTTATTCGATTTGATGTATTTTTATGAAATGAAGCAATAAAAAACCGCACGAACTTTTTCAACGACCTAATATATTCAGTATTACCTGTAGAACCTCTGGGAAAGAGATTTTTTTCACAAATAGAGCATGATAGTTCATTGCAGGTTTTATGATATCAGTACTTGAGGGATAAGGAGTATGGCGAACCTGTTTTTCAGACGTTGTATCTGAGGAAGAAATTTGTTTTAAACTTTTGGCACTATTCTTTGTTGGAGGTGGGTTTTTAAACCCAGAACTTGGAGCAAAATCTTCTTCAGGAATTACATTGACAGGATAGATCGGATAGAATTGACAAGATAAATACCTATCCCTTTAAATCTGTCTATCACGTTGAAAATGTCAATGTCTGAGCTTTGTCCCAAACCGGAGAAAATATTCTTCCAAATCGAGCTTTTTAAATGTTTTCATGGTTAGTTTCTTTAAAAAACAAAAGAACTTCTTGGTCTTAAAATTGCTGAAATCGCCCCAAACAGGATTTTTCCATAGGCTGCAGCTCATGGGTTCTATTAGAAGGTAAACAAGGTAGAAAAATGTCTTTTTTTTTTTTTTTCAGCCTTATCCAGAATTAAGCAATCAAGATAGAACTTGACCCCATCAAATATCAGAAAACAGCGTCTTTGTGGTTTAAATTTTCATACATGGAGGTAATATGTACATGGACATATTGCCAACAATAACGAGTTTTAAAAAACCGTTCGTAATTTTGCCTGAAAACTCAGCTGTTGAAATTCAATTATACTGTTGAAAAGATCATTAAACCAGCTAAAATATTACGTATAACACTAAATACAGATTCTTTGTATCAACCAAAAATGTAAAAATTTTTTAAGAGACAAGTTTATAAAATACCAAAGCAAGTAACAAGAAATCAACAATGACTGTCCCCCCATACCCGTTATCAAGATTTTGCTGGAAACGCAGCACTAAATTATGTTCTTCTGACTAGGGATTAAGGCTGATTGACTACACAAGGTTCCTAAGCCTGAGGTGGCGTGCCCTCGATGGGGGAGGGGGGTGGCTTTCTAAAGTGTCATAGTCCGCATTTATGCCAGTTTCAGAATGAAACGTGTAAAACGAGCGCAACTTGGGATCGAACCCAACCCGTCCCGTCTACCAGCATTAAGGGCTGAACCGCTCGGCCACTGGTGGTAATGTATGTCAAGATAGGGCTATGTCGAAAATCTTACATCGCGATTTAACGATACATCTATATTGCACAAATTGTATTTATACCAAAATTTTAGGAATGTTTATAATTTAATACATATAACATTATACAGTATATTTAAGTTTAAAATAGTTTTATAATTTCTTCTATATTCAATAGAAAAAAGTATTGGATTCATAAAAATTTTCGACCTTCTGTTTTTCATGGATTTACACTTTTTGAGACCGTGAGGGGAAGTCCCCAGCTCGAGGGGAGTAAATTTTCATGATGGGTATCTTTTAAAAGACCTCGCCAATACCTTTAAAACGAATGGTTGAATAATCGATCTGCGATAATTTAAAATAAAATTATCGATTTTTTTCATTTTTAACAAAAAAAAAATAATAATAATAATAATAAATAAAAAATGTATTATTGAGATTAAAATTGCCTTTTTTTTGTATATTTAGTGTTATATTAATTCTCTAATATGGAAATCGTTCGCATAATCATAGAAGATAATTTTTTTAAACAATAATTTTAATAAATTATTTTTACTGAGTGAATTTTTATAGGAAAATATAGAAGAAAGTCATGTGGTTGTCACAATATACCAGTTTCCAAAAGTATTTTATTTTTATAAAGATTTTTATATTCTATAAAATTATCAAAAAAAAAAAAAAAAAACTTTAAATCTCTTTTGTCTAACTTCATAATCGAAATAAATCGTCACTTGAAAAGATTCACTTCTCTGAAATGTCAATAATAAATAAAGAAAATAATATACAATGTTTCTAACACAGACAAAAAAAGGATAAAATAATTTATTCTAACCCCATACAGTTTTTTCTTGAAAAGATGTAATTGAGAATTTTGAACAGTTTTTAATTGCTTTAAAAGTATTTTTAAGATTTGCAACGAAAAACGTGGGGCGTATGCAATTTATATCAGGAAAATAGGGAATAATTGTCGTTGAGAAAACTCACACAACAGTTGATACTATTCGCAATGCAATGAACTTTTAGTGACTTACAGTGATGTACCCAGCTTAATTAGCACCCGGGGCATGGTGTATTTTTTGCGCTTCCCACACACATACCCTGAAAATCATATAGTAATATAATATATAGAATGAAATTGGTGACCATTTTGCGCCCTTCTGAGAGGCGTCCGTAAAAGACACACGCACACGCACACAAACATGAAAACAAAAATATCTATTGAAACCGCTTAATTTAGGATTTTTAAATGAATAATTAATTTCAAGTGCAAATATACTGGACATTTTATATTGTCTGCAGTCAGTACACTATTAAAAAATAACTTCAGGATTTAATATTCATTTTTTAACAACAAAATTATGTCAGTTTATATGAATTCAGCTGTAACTGCAACCAATATTTTAATAAATATGGTACTACGTTTTACCTTTTTATTAGTACTAATTAGTAGTAAACGCTGTATAATGTTGAAACTAAAATAAAAATAAAAGTTCCGTTTTTAACAGTGTAGTTTAAATATATATATATAATATGATAAACTGTTATTGGAAGTTGAAATAGTTAAACAAATAAACATATGTTTAGCATTTTATTGGGAAATTAAATTAATTAATCCTTGAAAATAGGTAAAATATAAAAAGATAGATCCAAAATCTACTAAAAAATCGATTTTCAGTATGAGACTAAATACTTTTCTCTTAAAATATTATATTTATTTTTTTGGATTTGTGAAAGAAAATTGTGAATATATATATATATATATATATATATTTGGTATTTCAGAGCATAGAGTTGAACAGTTACATTTAAGGATACATTGTCATGTGGTTAGGTCTGCCATTAGTGGCCATATTTGATTTCATAGAATTTACTTACTTTATTATCCAATTGGTCACTTTGTGAGGTTTGCGTTGATGCAAACTCCGTCTTAATTAATTACTTAGATAACTAAGTGGATATGTAAAGATAGCACAAGACTTGAATTAAACAATAAATAAGAGTTTTATTTGAACAGATTATGGGAGGGCGGTCTGGAAATCAAACTAGCTCAGTCAGCATATTTAATTTATCAAAATATATGTATCAGAACTTAAATTAGATAATTCTAAATATCTCACCCGAGCAGCAGTCGAAGGTGTAGCGAAGGATGCACTCTTTAACTCCGCTACTGTGACTCCACTGTGGATCAGAGGATTCCCTGCTGAACCAACTTTACTTTTACGAATGCTAGTCGATACGCGTACCAACACTCGTGACTACTTAATCTTCACGCTAAATCTCCACAACTAAATCTCCACTACTTCACTCCTCAATACAAGCTAAACTAAGAATTTTCACAATCTACACCACAATCCACTATAATATACACCACCATCCACACCCATCTACTAAAACCATCTCCATCTTATACTTCTTCCTACTAACCTCCTTTCCCTTCATCTCAATCAATAATTTTAAAATCACTTCACATTCATCTCACTACCTAATTCCTTCGTTGCAGCACCCTTCCGACACGAAACTAACCCGACCTCAACTTTCGCCGAGTCACTGGCGTCGAAGTGATTTAACCGTTGTACTTTGTACTTTGCTGGATACTTGTTACCTTTGTACTTTGCTGGATCCAGCTTAATTCAAACAACAGTGGAGACGTTCTGTAGCCTCAACCTCACAACTTTAGATAGAATTTTTTTTTTGTATTACTTCTATATATTATTATAAATTTGTGAACTATTCTTTATGTATAGAATTTGAAAAAAAAAAAAAAAAAAAAACTATTTTTCAGATACATATGGTATGAACGCTATTAAAGTGGAGAAATGAATTTAAATTGTTCAGACTTAAAAAAAAATTAAAAAATAAATAAAATTTTAATAGGTCTGTAATCCTGCCCAAAGTAAAATGAACTAGAGTACTGAATTCTTCCGTGAAAGAACATTTATTGTACATTTGTTGAATATTATCCTTTGCAATTATGTGCTCAAAAATACATTTTATTTCAAAACGCAAAAACAGATAAATTTTGATACTTTATATTATTTAAATTAATAAAGTTATCAATTAATTCAATAATTCTTCAATTAATTTAACAACCAATCGAATTAACAGCGAACCCACTGGAAAACATTAAACCAAGTCACTTCCCCTATCTATCCATGCACGCAAAGATTTGTTACTATATGCATACATTTTAATTAGATATAATTTACTTTACAATATATTAGAGTACTTACGTAATAATAAATTACAATGTGCTTTCATGCGAAGACATTATAAATACATTTTTATACGTATGAATATTCGATTATTGCTTGAAAAAATTGTTATAAGTGCATTAATATATTATAATTATTGAAGCATTTTATAATTTTTACAATTTTTTAAAACAAAAGTGAGTGCTATTATATCACTAATATTTATTATGTAGTAAAACAATTTAAGTTTCAGAACATCTGAAAATCAATCATATTTCTTTGTAAAATAGTACACAAAAAGACTGTATTATGCTTTAAATGTTGAAAGAAATATGTAATTATGATTACAAAAATAAAAATTTGAAATAACCCCACACAGAGTTCTGATTATTTACAAACTGCTTATTCTTAAATAAATTTAAATTACAGAAATCAATAAAAAAAATAAAGCCTAAAAAAAATTACATTACGGTATTTAAATATTTTTCTTCACATTATATATCGTATGAAGGTCCGCAATATATTTAAATTATTTTGAATGCCCTGTATAATGGTGAAGATAATATCGCAAAAATTTATCAGGACTATTTTAAGCAAGGAGTATGCATCCACAATACTACACTAAAGGTGTATTAACTTTAAGAACTATCACGAACTGAAACCTCTCTGTCTTCAATCCTCGTACTAGACTGCTCATGGTGTGAGGTTGAGACTACAGAACGTCTCCAGAGTTGTTTAAAATTAAGCTGGATGCAGCAAAGTATAAAGTTTCGACGGTTAAAATCGCTTCGACGCCAGTGACTCGGCGAAAGTTTTGGTCGGATTAGTTTCGTGTCGACATGATGCTGCAACGAAGGAATTAGGCTGTGAGAGGTAGATAAATGGGAAGTGATTTTAAAAGTATTGATTGAAATGAAGAGAAAGGAAGTTAGTAGGAAGTAGTATAAGATGGAGATGGTTTTAGCGGAGATTGTGGTGTAGATTATAGTAGATGGCGGTGTAGACTGTGAAGATTCTTATTTTGGCAAGCATTGAGGCGTGAAGTAGTGGATATTTAGCTGTATGAATATTAAGTAGTTGGATGGGTGTGAGTGTGCGTATCTACTAGCATTCGTGAATGTAATATTGGATCAGCAGAGAATCCGCTGGTCCACAGTGAAGTCACAGTAGCGGAGTTAAAGAGTGCATCCGTCTCTATACCTTCAACTGTTTCCTCGGGTGAGATATTTTAAATTATCTAATTTAATTCCTGATACATATATTTTGATAAAGTAATTAAATACGCTGACTGAGCTATCTTGATTGCCAGACCGCCCTCCAATTAATCTGTTCAAATAAAAGTCTTATGTATAGTATATTCAAAGTCTCGTGCTCTCTTTACTTATCCATTTAGTTATCTAAGTAATTAATTAAGACGGAGTTTGCATCAGCGCAAACCTCACAATGGAACTAACAGAATAGCTCGTAAAAGTTCCGAATCGAACAGAATGGAAAAGAAACAAATCAAAGCAGAACTGCGAGTACAATTCTAACAACTCTTTTTTACACTGGAGGAATAATTTGCATTTATACGCAGAATTGTTTTCAACAAACTATTCAGAACTAATTATTTGTTAAATTTCGCAACGTCCGAAGTTTTCCTATTAAATTCGTAACTTCTAGACATCCTTCGTGGAGAACTCTAGTAAGCAGAGTAAAAACTGCTAACCCGACTCGACTACTTCTCAACTCTTGCTTTACAAACTTCTTAAGAAAACTCCTTGCAACCTCACAAGTTGTTTGAAACAATATAAAAATCTACATTTTCTTATTACTAATTGCGGAGCTCTGTATTTCCCAATTTCCTATTGGCGAATTCTTCTACAATCCCTATGATTCTATTAATTGTTTTTTCGGTGCTAGAAACTGCTTCATCGTAACATTTAGTAACAACATCCGTCTTGCTGCGCTGCACTGATGCCAAATTGCGCTTTCGAAACCATTCAATTAAATTTACTTTGCCGAACTTTAAATACTTTCAGAACATAAACCGCACTATATAAGAATATTTCTTTACATTCCTATAAAAAGCTATAAATCACTCATATAAATCTATATAGTTCTTGAGACAATGGCCTATAACACGCGTTCCACTTTATATTTTAATATAATGTAGTGTTTCGAAGTTCATACATTTCAATTCATTTGAGTCTATACGCCGTAATGATAAAGAATTCTGTTTAATCACTCTGTAAAAGGACAATAAGTCCTACATGCATCAAAATCTATACAAGTCTTTCGCCTGGGGTTTATAACTCAGTGCCAGATTTAAGATCAAATGATTAAAGCGTTTAGATACAATCACATTCAATCACACATATACACACATACATACACTACCATAAAAATAGCGAAAATGAACTCAGGAGATCAAAACGTATAAGAACAATAAAATATCAATATCATTCTCGAATTTTTCATGATAACAATACATTTCTTACATAATGTATGTTCTAAAAAATAAAATTAATATGAACGGCATCATAGAAATTCATTTTGCATGAATAACTATTTTTATAGTTCTATTTACTAAAAGATTTAGAATCTCAAAAAGAAAAATCCGTTACAGAAGAATGTATTCTTATTCATGCATGTTTTTCAATTTGATCTTCAGAACATATCTAAGAAAAGAAAAAATAAGTAAAATCGTAAGCGTGCAACGTAGTCATTGAGTGGAAATCTATTGATTAAATTTACGTCTTTCCTTCGTTATTTTTTTACCAATTTATTTCCTGCAAAGAATGGGAATTGGTGCACCTGGGACCACAAAGAAAAACGATTATTTCTCCTTGGTTTAAAATTACATGAACTATAAAAAATTGAGTTTTATAGTGAATGCTGTTTTAAACTCCGCTACTTTTTTTTAGTTTTTTGGAAATTCTTTTGTTTTGAAGGAGAGGTTTAATCATTATTAAGCACTTTAGAAATTATTATACAATAAAACATCTTGTTATGATTTTTTCATTAACTTTAATCAATTCATTTTTAAATTAATTCATTTAATTTTTTAATTTTTAAAGAATTTAATATAAATATTTATTAAAGTTTTATATAATTATTTATCTTGATTAAAAAAAAAAAAGAAAAACTAAGTTTGAAATAAATACAGGGATATATTGTTCTTCATAGAAAATAATTAAAAATTTTAAAACCATCTGCAAGACAAATAAAGTTCACAATTTCAATTCTTGTGATACTTGGCTTGTTTAATTACATTGAATGGAATTGCAAATTTATACACCTCGATGTTGTATCTCATCAGATTTATAAACATACTAAAAATAAAAACATAATATGTTTACTTTCTTGACTTGTTTAAATACGTTGAATGAAATTTCACAATTATACATATCAACATTGTATGTTATCAAACATATAAACATGCTGAAAATAAAAACCTGACTTGTTTAATTACTTTCTTGGACCGTTTAATTATATTGAATGAACTCGCACGATTATACACCTCGACACTGTATCTCATCAAATTTAAAAACATATTAAAAATAAAAACCGGGCTTTTTTAATTAATTTCTGGACTTGTTTAATAGACAATTTGCACGTTTTCTGATTTTACTCTTATATGATAGAAAATGAAAAGGTAAGAAAATAAATACATACATTTTCTTTATTTGAAATCTAATGACTGAATTACGACAATTTTAACATCGCACTATTTACTCTATCGATAAAACGCAGTATAATATATCGTGACGTCTTTCTTTATGACAACAAACGGAAGTAATCGTTGTTTACATTCGATTTCGTGCTTTGCTTTGCTTCTTGAATCACTGAAATAGGTTTTGTATGTTATAATAATGACGGATATTAAAAAATCGTAGTATAAATATTGTATTGTATTGTACCATTTTGCACTAATTCTACGGTTAATACTTCTCAAACTTTATTCTTTAGCGTTCCACGGGATCCTATTAAACGAAAACATTGGACAACCGCCATGGAAAGAAAACAATTTAAAATAATGATAATGGAAAATGGTGATAATGATATTAAATGATTATAAAATGAAAAAGAAATGCTCAGAAATCACATAAACGATTGATAATTACAAAAGTTAAAACGAATTGCTGCTTACTAACCAGGCTAACAAAATGTAAACATTGAAGCATCATAATGTGTGACGGCAGGCAGCGTTTTGGAGTTACGTGATTTTTGGTTCATTTTTAAGTTATTTTTTAAATTAAGGAGAACTTTTTTTGCGTTTTTAATGAACTTTTTGAAACTTATGGGCCTAAAACTACCAGAAAAATAGAATTTTGCTCAAATCCCCCATGTATGCAAATTCCTCATTGTATTAATTTAAATTGGCCGTGACTTTGTATCCAAAAGAGACTTTCCAAAATACTACCACTATTAGTTTTTTCTATTTTTTGACATTAAGCTTTTAGTTTTAGCTTAAAATTAACTATATTTTAATGTTTAATATATACTTATTTGATATTAATTAATGTATTTTTGTTTTACAATTTAACCTTACACAAGTTAAAATAATTTTATAAAACTTATAATTTATTTTATTTTGTGTAGTATTTAAATTTAATAAAAATTTCCAAACACATTGCATGAAATAATTTAAGTTTTCATAAAGTGAAAATATATGCTTCGCTAATTGTATGGAACAGTCGTTTTTATATACCTTGTGGGATAAATTTCAAAATATGTTTGTATATTTATATTGTTATTTTAAATTATTAAATGTATTACAAATCCACCTTTTTTTATTCAGATAGTTAACCTGTATAGATCCATGTTAAATTGTCTATGTTTAAAGTCTATATTTAAAGACAGAATAACATTGTTTATAATACAAGCTGCTTTATCAACATCTGTTGATCTAATACCATTTCTTGACCACCGTCATCATTGTAAAAATATTCTACATATTAAAATTTCTTAGAAAGATTATTTACGAGGAATTTAATTAATGTAAGATTTGAATTGCTTTTTCATAGATAACATGTAATAAAGAAAAAGAAAAAAAAAACGAAAAATCACCATAACAAAACATGTTTTTCTTTCAATTTATGACAGAAGAAGCAATAATATAAGTGCAATGACGCATGCTCTATACCAAAGATGAAAGATAAGCAACAAATAAGCCCGAACTTATTCCAGTGCAAATCAGTATGACGATATCAGACGCAAATGTGTACTTGTTCGCTAGCGCATTTCCTATATTCTGTAGTCTGTCAATGTCTGTTACAGTCGGGGATGCGGAGAGGCGCACAGAGTAGTCTGTACAAGGGTCGGTCAAACATTTAATTGCCCTTCTTCGTGAAAAATTTTTAAGAAAGGCTAAATTTGATTAAGTTTTATGACAACATTTTAAACATATGCCTGCATCGTGCTAAGAACAGCATGCGTCAATTTTAGCTCGTCTGTTAATTAGTTTTAATTATGTTTTACACTTGCGATTGGCGTCCAAATTAGAAATACGTGCAGTTTTATTTATTTATTTTTTTTTTTTAAACCTCGTAAAAATGTAACTGCATTTACAATTATCGGCAGTTCATGACGTAAAAAATGAGTGTTATGTCGAACTATCGCGAAATTATGTTTGAGAACTGACGTACAGATTTGACGCTGAGCGCGAGGGAAGGTCATTAAACTCATCTAATTCCGATACCACTGCTCGAGTGAATAAATACATTCTTGCACACATATGCTTAACAATGGACAGCATCTCAACTGAACTGATATTTCTCATAAAAGTGTACATAAATTTACTGCAAAGCATATTAAATTTTAGAAAGTTTATGTTCAATGAGTACGACGTCTGTTGATGGGGGAACAGGAAAAAACAATTAGAATAAGTTTATAATTTTGCAATGCTACAAGAAAAAAAAATTGAGCAAAATTCTGACAGGAAGTAAAACTCAGATTACCCATTTCTGACCTGAAACAAAACGTAGCTTTCTTCGAATGAAAACATCCTACTTCATCGATTCGAACAAAGTACCGAAATGAGGGAAAGTTGACAGAGACGCTGTTTTTTAACAGAGCAGGTTTGTTCTCAACGACCAGGTAAACCCTGTTCCTGTATGACAATGCAAGACCGTAGGCAGCAAAACAAAAGGGTGAATGATCTTCTGAAACTGTTTTAAAAGGAAGTGTGAAACCATACTCCTATAGCCCATATCTTCCATTTTGGGACTTTTATACCCATGGAAGAACTTCCGAAACTACGGCACCACATATACGACGAGGTGAAAGCTGCAATCCAAGAACTTTTTTATTTTTTGACTGATCCACGTACTTTTCACATTTTGCCTTACTTTCACTAAAAATATTGCACTGCAAAAAAAAAAAAAAAAAAAAAAAAAAAATGAGCCCTGATACAATGTGTGCTGATTTTTATGTAAAATAATATTCTGAATCCAAATATGACCTCCATTTTGTTCATTCACCCACCGTTTTCTTGGTACGCCACCTTTTCCCTCGATATTTATCATTGTTTGATAATTTTATGATTATGAATTTGATTTGAAGAATAATAAAAAAAAATATTCTGACGCTTGAAAACAAAAACAAATATGTAATGTATAAGAAAAAATAATAATTGATTACTAAAATATAATAAATGTAATTTATAATTTCCCAGCAAAACCTCAGATGACGGCCAGCATGAGGCCAAGTGCTGGTTGCCAGCAGTAGCTGCAGCTGGCCCGTCGGTGGCAAAAGTTAACGTTGCCGCAGGGAATATGTTACGCCGGCCGTCAGTAGGCCATATTCAATCGATCCACTGTTGGCAGCCTGCAGTAAGTTAAAAATAAGTTAGTGGGCCAGTGCATGGATCGCTGCTGGCAGCTAGCAGTATGATGAAAATAGGTAATGGGCCACTGTTGGTAACCGACATTAGGTTGGAAATTGTTAGTGGGCCAGTGTTGGGCTACCTGGTGGCAAACATAATTTTTCTATGTTATTGCTGGAAGCCTGCAGTGGGCCAGTTGTGGCAAACATAAAAAATTATATTACTGCCGGCAGTCTTCATTGGTCCTTCATATTTTCCCATTAAAGGCCCGCTTCTCTCATCGTCGCCGGAAGCCGAAGCCAATGTTATTCTATGGGAAATTTTCTTTACAAATAACTTATTAACTAATACATATTTTTAAATTCTGTTTTCATATTCTGAAAATTCCCAACTGTTAAATTGACGGACTTTTTTTTTTTTTAAATATTTTTTTATTTTTTTTATATTTTATTTTGAAGCTGCAAAATACGAATTTTCAATGTGTGAAATATTTCATTTTGCAAATTCAAAATAAAATATTAAAAATTAAAAAAATACATTTTAAAAAGGTCCGTCAATTTAACAGTTGGGAATTTTCTGAATGTGAAAGCAGAATTTAAAAATATGTATTAGTTAATAGGTTATTTGTAAAGAAAATTTCCCATAGAATAACATTGCCTCGGACTTCTGGAGACGGTAAGTGAAGAGGGCCGTTAATAGGCCAGCAGTGATTTAGTTATAGCTAATATATTTATTTTATTAGTGATACCTTTAATTTTATTCGTGCTTTTTTCTTTTACTTTCTTTTTTTTTCCTCTCTCTTTTTTCTGATGAAGTAGCAGCCAGTTTTTTCTATGCATCCAATATTTAATTTGATTTTGTACATATTCATTTTTAAATACTATTAACAAGTATTTGATTCATACAGTATGGTTGTAAATTCAGGATTTCTAGTGCAGCATATAGGAAATAGTCAGTTGATCCATTTCCCTTATGATAAAAGTTTAATTTTTTGTTTTCAGTGCAAATATTTCTCTATATTACATTTTTTGGAATAAAGGAGATTATGCTTTTTTTTTTTTTTTTTTAAGTGTTCAAATTTCAATATGTTTAACTTTGTTACGCTATTTGATATAAATAAATGTAACTTTACATGTGAAAATTATAGAATATTGAAAAAAAAATTGTTATAAAGTGAGCATTGTAAAAAACACCATAAACTAAAAATAATAATAATAATAAATAAATAATAAAAAATTGCAGCAATTGTTTCCGGTTGAAATAGCACGAAGACCCTTCATCAGGCGAAACACAGTGGGCACGAGTGCAGCAAAAGTAATTTGCTGCAATCGTGCTTTTTGTTAAACTCACAAAGGGATGTGTTATTATTTCAACCTAAAAGAACTGATGCATTTTTTTTTCTTTTTTTTTTTTTTCTGGGGGGGGGGGGGGGGAAATGATTATGTTTATTTACAAATTTTTCTATTTATTACTACAGTACAAAGTTTCAAATCCGGAATCGTCCGGACCGTGGCCTTTCCGGATTTCGGACTTTTCCGGATTTTAGGTCACTTTCTGATTTACGGCAATAAAAAAACGGACATCTCCATTCCGAACGTCCTTTTAGTTAATAACTAGCTTACGCCGCCCGAGGGTGCGATTTCTTAAGAAATTGGAGTATACTCTCAAGTAACATGTACAATACTTTGAATAAACACCATAAAATTCTGCAAACAAAACGTAGGCAGCAACGCTTGCGTTTTGTTTGCCGCACTCGTGCCTACTTCGTTTGCCTGATGAAGGATCATGTTTTCTTTCCATCCGAAACGATTGTTGCGAGCTCTTACATTTTATTGTGTTTACTCTTATTACTTTTAAACACCAATTCTGTGGTGCTTTTTTATTATAACTCTCAAGTATCCAGAAAATCTTGAATATTTTTCTTTTCCCCTACATCATATGGTACCCAATTGATAATTTTTTTCCCCTTCTTTTTAAAACAGAGCAGGCAGATGATCAAGCTTCCTTTTTTTCTCTCTGTGCTTATCTTTAAAGTCGCACGTTTAAAACCACATGAATTATCACTGAAAAATGTAATCGGCTATTTAGAATTAATTATCACAGCTGTCACTCTTAACCAGGCCGCCACAAAGAACTTTTTCGCGTTCTTGATATAGTCCAATGGGATCATTACTCTCTCCCCAACTCTCTTCAAAGTCCTTGAGTGAATAATTTTCGACACGTGCGATACCGAAAGATGATTTTGCAGTTTTATACAGATGACGTTATTTGAACTTTAAGCGAATATTTAGCATTTGACCTGTGCCAATTAATTTTCATTAGGTTTGGAAAACAGATTCTTCAGCTGAAAAAAAAATATATATATATCGTTCGGTTGAGTAAAGAGATAACGGAATTAGGGAGAAAAAGGAGATTGCGTTTGTCTTTGTAGCTGTAAATATTTGATAAATTTATCCGCGATTACCTATTTTAAAAATATTTTTAGAATTCCATAAAACTCATATATGTTATACAGGTTTTCGAGATTTACTATAGGACGCTTGTCATAAAAAGTTGTACAGGTAACCTAAATGGTTTCAGTATAAAAATTCATAAAATAATTTGGATACATTACAGTCAAAGAGACATTTCTTATCAGCGCACGTAAAAATCTTTATACAACGCTAAAATACAGATCAACATAAATTTTATAGATGCAATAAGAAATGGTTCCGATCAAAAATGATAAAATAAATATTTGTGGTTCATTTAATAATGATGCTCAAAAATATTCTTATACGTTACGGGAAATTGAGGGGGGAAGTATTTCAGTTTCGTAAAAGTGAAATTATTTTTCTCACTTGCATTTAAAAAATAATAATTAATAAATAAATAAAATAAAACAGTTTGTTATGGCTACCACTTTTTTTTTTTTTTTTCGTTTCCTATAATAGTTTATAGAAATTACATATTAAAATTATTATTTATGAAAATTATTTTCTGTGATGGAGGGTTTTGAGATTCCTGAACACGATTTGACCATTTTTAGAAAGTTTCACTCTGTAAGTGTGTATAAAAAAAAAAAAAAAAAAAATTGTGGACGCTGTATCTCACGAACCAATGGACGAAATTGAACCAAATTTGTTATTTAACCAAACTTGATTAAAATCGTTCCCGATTACATTTGTGGATCATTCACTCAACACATGGCTCTATATTTCTACTTTTTCGTAATTTTCAATATGACACAGATAAGAAGAAATTTTACATAAATGATTTCAAATAAATGATAATTATTTTTTTAATTTTTATTATGAATTAAAAAACAAATATTTAAATAAATAACAACAAACCAGGAAATTTTTTTTGTATACGTTGAAGAATCGCTCGCCCTTCCCCATGAGGGGATAAATTTTCAATGCTGGTATTTTTCAAAAGAAACTCATCAATAACTTTCAAGTAAATGACTGAATTAAATTTGTGGAAAATTAAAGAAAAGTTATAAATTATTTAAAAAAAAAAAAAAAAAACAAGAAGAAGAAGAAGAAGAAGAAAGCATTTTTTTCAGAAGTTGGCACAAAATTTATTTTATTATTATTATTATTATTATTATTATTATTATTATTATTGAGAAACACTGTTCTAAAATGAAAATCGTTTGCATGCATTCAGGAAAATGATTTTAACAAATTATTTGCCCTACGCGAATTTGCATAATAAAAAATATAGAAGAAAGTTTTGTGGTGCCACATCATACCAGTTTTTTGTCAAAAATTAAAAAATCAATAAATAATAATAATAAATAATAATAACAATAATAAAATACTAGAAAGTTAGCGGCTATCATAATTTACTAAAACGGGTCAATTGGATATTTGTTATATAATTCTAGAAATCCTTTTGTTACAACAATAGCTTTAGAGTCAAACATTTTAAAAAAATAGTATTTAAAAAATAATACAAAAACAAATTAATAATTGAATTACTCATATATTCTTTTTACGAGATTTTCAATCTCGCACCCGCAGACAACAACAACGAACAAGAACTTCGTATGAAATGGCGGACAGCGAGGGAATTTCAAATCAACAGAAAAAGAATCACAGCGCCCTCTATGCATACAAATTGGTTATGGCCTAATAATTTGTGGCCACAACATGAAAAACATGATGTTGGCCATGTGGTGATAGCCTGCATAAGGCCAACTGTGTTTATGCCACTTCTGGGCCACCGACCATTTTTCTTTAGGCTTTCATCACAGCCGGCAGCCACAAACGGCCCGCTGCTGGAGTTATATGGGGCAACCGGCAACTGATGGCAAGTGCAGGATGCCAGCAGTAGGCCATAACGAGCCCACCAGTATAAGTTTTGCTGGGTTCAGTGGCAAATCCCCTAAACTTTCCCCTTGCTGCGAATGATCATGTTTTAGAATTTTTCACATCTGTAGCCCCTCAAAAGATATCTAACAGTTAAAATAATCAATCTCCTCTCCCACAAATCAAACTTATAGCAATAAAGTTAGCAAAAAGTGATAAAAACAGGAGGCATCTCCAAAAAATGGTGAGTGATAGGGCAAAATGGACGTCATATTCGGATTCAGGAGGTCATTTAACATAAAAATTTGCAAAATGGTGTTGGGGCTGATTTTCATGCAGAGCATTTAAATTAAACAGCACAGTAGTTTAATGGGACTTGGTGTTGTGTCCATAAATGCTCTGTGGACACCAAGTCCCATGCGCATTTCCATTTTTTTTTTTTTTTTTTTTTTGAATAGCAATTCAGAAATCTTTTTGTATCTAGCCGGGATAAATTTAATTAACTTCGTTAAACAAGTAATTGTTACTTAGAAAAAGATGAAAAATTCTGTTACTCGTTTCCTACAAGTTATATTGAGACTTTTCCCAATTTAGGATGCAAATAACAATTACAAATCTCCAATGATTTAAACATTAATGCATATTAGCATTTTATGAGATAATATACTTCCATACTGTCGTAGTTTAATTGCTACAATTAAATTAGAACAGAGAATAAATTGTTCCATTGCCCAATTTCTAATTTCTCTATTTAGCAATTTCGATATCTTTATTTTGTATCTGAATATATGGAAATGAATTTTTATTGTTGTAAAGAATTGTGTTTATTCATTTTGAAAATGTTTCTCAAGTTATATGAAATGCATAAGTTAAAAATTTCAATAACATATCATATTTAATGGATTTTAATAAACTGTAATTGAACTGATTTATTGATTTTATTTGAAAGTATTCAGAAAATAATTATTTTTAGTCATAAAAAAATTTCTTTTTAAAAGTGATATCTAAAGTTCTTGTTATAAAACTTCATCTGCATATGAATCTGTAAACAATTTAGGAATTTTCTTTGACAATTTAAATTCTACATGTTTGTATTTTGAAAACAAAAGGAGATGATAGCTTAACGATTTTTATTACATACAAATGCCCAAATTTACTTTTTAATCGGGAACGTTTCCCTAGGTATATAATAAATATTTAACCAATAAGCATATCATAATGATATAATAATTATAACATACATAATGCATATTCTAAATAAACTTACACAAAACACATATGATGTACATTGTATTTTATAAAAACCACTGCATTTAACAAGAAACTTGAACATGTAACATTTAAATGTTACATGTTAAAACATTATCTGCAAAAGAAATTTCTTTTGAAATGGAATAATCGTGTAACTCCTTTAAATAAAGAAATTTCCATTTAATGTTTTGTGAAATTATGTAAAAAATTTTAATATAGTATATTTTATCAGTGTCTATTCAAAACTTAATTTCATTACACGTAAAGTTCTCTTACTCTTTGGTAATAGAAAAAAATTATCTGAAAAATCAAAATAAATATTTTTTTACTTTTGTGAAAGATTACTGATATAGCATTCAAAATATTTTTCTTTTTTCTTATACAATAAGTTATTTATAAAGCATGTGAAATTTATCACTAATATTAAATAATATCTAAATTGTAAAGGATGCAAATATATTAAATCTTCAAAAATACAGCAAATTAAATGTTGAATACCTGTAAATTAAATGTTGAATATCTGTAAAGTGATTAATCTTTATAAGAAAATATTTTGATTTTAGCCTATTTTGCTATATTTTAGGGGTTCACAGTTTTTCATTAAATTTTACCATGTGTGAAATTAATATTGAAAGTAGAAAAAGTAATTTACACACTTAGAATTAAGATACACATACGTTAGCTATGACTAATTTTTGACATGACTCCTACTAAATTTGGCAGCAAAAGCTTAGAATTGTTAGACGCTAGGCCAAGTACTGCACGATGTCACAATGCTGATGAAATTTCATAAATAGTTAAACTTAATGCGAAAGAGTAAAATTATGGGTAGTTGACAGCTGTTTCAGTAGAATTTAGCGTATCGTCTTCAGTGCATAAAGAAATGAGAAAGAAGTGCTCTAATATGTAGGTCCCTTTATGCACTGAAGACAATACGCTAAATGCTACCGAAACCACTGCCTGCTTCCCATTTTTTTTTTTTTTTTTTTTTTTTTTGGGGGGGCTTTCTAGATGTTGTAGTTTGTACTTGGTTTTATTAATCCAGCTCCAAGTCTCCTTTTAATATTTTAATATTAACGAAATTAATATTAAGAAATTCGTTCTAACTTTATGGAGTGGAAATATCGATTATGTTAGTGAAACAAATATTGCACTGATTGTTGCTAATCAAATATTACCAAATTAATTATTGATTCTTCTTATTATAACTATTAATGTATAGTTATAAATTTTTATTATTTTTATTGTCATTTCGTAAAAATAATAATAATAATAATAATAATAATAATATTAATGTTCGAGGTATTCACCCGTATCCTCCAAAAAAGTTAGATATATACTCCCGCACAAAATTAAAAAAAATGCCTAAATGTCCAGTTTTTTTTTTTTTTTTTTTTTTCTTTCAAATAAAAAACTTATTGCTCGATGAAACGTTTTCAAGGCATTTAAAAAACTAATCTTGCTCATGTTTTTCAGAGAAGATTGGTTTAAGGCAACATTTAGGGCGCCTGTTAGAAATTGAGCAAAATTAATATTGTTTATGATCACCTTGTAATGTTAAGTAAGCGAAATGATCTGTAACTTCAAAATATGTTAATATAAATCAAGTATAATGTAAGGATGAATTTATGTGGCGAAAGCATGTTAAACAATAGAGATATAAGCATTTATTTTAAAACTCCAAATATAATCAGCAGGTTTTTTATTTATAATATACAGAGTTTTAAACGAAAGATATTCCCACTTTCAGACAAATTGAAAAAAAACACTTTTTGAAACAATATTGTGTAATCAGAATACGAATGTCTTAAATATCTCATGAAATATGAGCATTTTTATGAAAAATGTTTGCACTGTGCATGCACGAAAGATAGACAAATTTTTATTACATAGGTTGAAAACTAGAAATATTGGGCAATTTTTATCAAAAGTTCATTTGAATAGAGTAAAAATTGAGCAAATTTCCGAAAAAAAAAAAAAAAAAAAAACAACGAGCTAGATTTTACGGATTTTTAAAGAGTTGAAATTTCAGAAAGGGTTTTTCAAATGCCGCAAAAATTGAAGATCCAATAATCTCAACTACGTCTGCAATGTTCAATTTTCGTGCCGTTATTTCTGCTAGGGAAATCATTGTAGAAATTTTCTTCTTGTCTCACAGGACGCGCATTGTATCAGAGGATGTCAGGCTGTCGTCAACGGAGGCAGTTTCAGCAGACAGACGATTTTACGAGGGGCATGGTGGTCGGACTGAGAAGGGTAGGTTGGTCCTTACGGCAAATCTCAGCTGACACACACTTGGATGTGTCCACAGTGTACCCGGCTGTGCGAAATAAGGTTGAAACAAGGAAATATGGCAAGTTTGAGGGGTGCCAGTGCAGCTAGAGTGACGTCAACACGCGTGGATCGACGCAACCGCCGACAAGCTGTAGCGGACCCGTAAGCCACTTCTCTTTCCATTCTGCAGCATAATCAAGACACCCTGGATGTTCCAATATCGACCATAACCATTTCCCTCTCATTGACCCCACAGCATGGACGCCAATGACTGCAATGACGCCAGGCTAGAAAGATGTGGACGACGGAATGGCACAGGATCGTGTTCTCAAATGAATCAAACTTCTGTTTCTTCATTGATAGTCCCAGCCTACAAATATATCGTCGATCTAGAGACAGGTCCATTCCAGCAGCAATTGTGGAACGCCCCACCGCACGACAATGCGACATCATGGTTTGGAGCGCGATTGCGTGCGATTCTATGGTTTGTATTCAGGGCACTATGACGGCCCAGCAATACGTGGATGATGTGCTGCGGCCAGTGACACTCTCCTTCCTTCAATGCCTTTATCAGCAGGATAGCGCCCGACCGCACACTGCTCGCATCAACAAACGTACTCCTGAAGGTATAGAGATGCTTTCCTTGCGACCATTCTCTCCTGATCTCTCAACAATCGAACACATTTCGGATGTGATTGGGCGCCATTTGTAAACCCTGCCACTGCCGCGTTCAGAAGACGAACTGTGGCAAATAGCTGACAGAAAATGGAGAGTCATTCCTCAGGACGCAATCCGTACTCTCATTGACTCTATACGTAGACGTGTTGTTTCGTGTATCGCCGTCCGCGGTAGTCTTACAACCTATTAAACCGCTGTTCTTGCTCTGTATTATGAATATTATTTCGAAATAAAGATCACTTATTGTTCGTTCCTATCTCTCTCTGTTTGTCGCATTTCATCACTCCTTCTTAGTGATGCATTTTTAATATCATGTAGTGAAATAAGTTGAACATTCGCCGTACTAGTCATATCTGTTTATTTGAATCTGTCATTTTTGTATTTAGCAATAAGAAATTAAATCCGATATGGAAATGTTAAAGTTTTGGAAATTTGAAAAATAACTTACATTTCCGCTTTCCGACAATGTAACGATGACAAATTCGAAATGTTGCCATTGCTGTACTTGCAAAATAAAATTCTACATTTTTTGCTAAGAAAAATATGCTTGGTAAGTAGATTTAAAATATAACCTCAGATTTGTTTTATTTCTTAAGATTTTGGGTTTGATAACGCATGATTGAACAGGGGAGCTGCCCCCGCTCACCGCTCGAAGAGCGGTGATGAGCGCTTCTAGATCCGAAGTTCATGTGGGCTGTCCCGAGAAGAACCCCCTACAGACCTGCCTGACATTTATTTAAAAAGCAAGAAGGTTTTACATAGGCATCGCCAGGCATGAAGCCTTACCGCGACAAGGGGCGATGGAAAACAACATAGAAAGAGTACATGGTCATCGCCTGGCTGAAAGCCACCTCGCGACATTGGGTTATGTTAATTTTAGATGGATTGTGCCGGGCCCTTAAGGCCTCTCCCGACAGACGGCACTAGATTAGTTGTCACAGCTCTTGATGTGTACTAGAGAGTTCAAGTTTGACTAGAATAGTCCAGATGGTACAATTGAATGACAACATGGATGACAGTATTGCAGAAGAACTGTGCACTAGAATAGTCCAGGTGGTACAATTGGATGACAACATGGATGACAGTATTGCAGAACAACTGTGCGGAAAACTGATTTTGCAGGGTAATTTGGGTAACAGAGGAGAGAATGAGAGAGTTAGGATTGTTGCTGATTTAAACTATAGAGTTTACTTACTTTTTAAGAGAGGTTTTGAGTAAGAGGCTTTCTTGAAAACAGATTTTTGTTTTGGTGACGGGTATTTTGAAAAAGGTGGGAGGATAAGTAGCTTCATTTGGGAAGAAGATTAGCTGCCAGTGGGAATAGTTATTAATCAGTCAAATTGGTTATGTCCATTAAGTGGGAGTAAATATTGTTTAGTTTTTTAATTAACAGTTTTCTGGTTAAGATATTTTCAAGCCAATTATTTGGTCTTGGAGAGGGATTTCTGAAATGGAACTGTTGAGTTAGGGGGCAAGAGAAATAATAATGTTCGGGAGTTCCCTGCTCACCGCAGGGAAACAGGGGAGAGCGTCGACGATGAAACTTGAAGAGGTAGGATTGAAAGGGGCCATGGTGATAACGCATGATTACACTTATCTAAAAAATTAGTCTCCTGTTGTGCAAGTAGGAACAAGTACCTCATTTATAGACTTATGCTTAGTCTTTTCAGTTCAGCCTTTTATTTTACAATGAAATGAAAATATCTTGCTTTTTTTAGGTTTTGTAAAAGTATTAAAAAGTTTTAGATGTGAAATACTTACGGAGGTGTACGGAAAAGTTCAAAACGCTATTATCATTTCAGATATTTAAAAAATTCAAAATATTCCAGATTTAGGAAATTGTTTACGATATGGACACTTGCCCAATGTATCTCTTAACATACTCTATAAGAGTAGAGTAAGCTACTATCCACAGACTAAGGAATCGACTAGACCCGGCAAGACGACTGTCTGGTATGGGGAGAACGTGAAGTAACTGTAAGGCGCTTAGAGCACGGATTATGCTCGTCTTATTATGGCTGCTCAGTTACAGTTGAGACTTCACTTTTAGAACCGTCTTGCCGGGTCTAGTTTAGGCTGACCAGAGCAGAGTACCTTTATAATAGAGAAGCATTAAAAAATGGTGCAATTATCCAATTACGGATATATTTTTTCATTCTTAATAAATAGGGACCAAAAATAAATTATTATTAATTAATAATTTACTTTCTACAATATTTAAAACTTCGAAATATGCTTTCAAAATAAAGGCTGTGCCCAGATAACGATATTTCGTCAGCCTAGTCTAGTTGATTCCTTAGTCTATGAATAAAACACTAAGGAATTTTTTATACAGTTCTATTTCAACGATTCTGTATTATTTGTAGAAGAGGCGATAAATTTTCAAAAATGGCATGTACAGTCAATGGTTTCACACAAACCATCTAAGAAGGCTCCGGGAATTACGTTTCACAAATAAGTTTCAGTAAATGTACTTGATTAACAAAAAATTCCCATATTTATTTTAGCGTTAAGAGAAGTGGTAGTGTTACTACTTTTCTTAAAACTAGCAACGCAGAACAGTCAAAAGCTTGGAGAGGTGCCAAATTGACAGACAGCTTGGGATTTGGAAAACATCCGGTAGTTCGACACTCTCGCTTATTTTCTCTGAATCAGATGACTATCTCCCCTATTCTAACACTGGATTCATCGAGTCAGACTAGCACAGAGGCTTCCATGGTCTCAGGAAATGTGGTCGCTGAATAGTCATTTACCAGCCAAGCGTTGTAGATTACTCATTACTTCATTGAATAGAATATGTTACATATATAATGATCTACACTAAAATAAATTCTGTAACTGATATCTAGAATCTAAATTATGGCTCTAGAAAAAATAGTTCCATGTCATCCTTATAAATTCTAGTCCCCCTTGGGAAGCGAGTTCTAAGAAGACCCTATTACAACTCTAGAGCGTTTGCCTATGTTATCAAGGGCAAAGTTATTTAAAAATCTCTGCAAATAAATGAGACTACAAGATGGCGGGTTTCAGCAACTGTAATCATGATTTATTACCCAATTCTAGGAAATCAAGAGATAATTTCTCACAATGCAAAAGAATCAGAATATTCGGAATATTCAAAATATTGTTTCACCATCTAGAAATGTGTAAACAAGAAATTTTCGATCATTTCTTCTATTCAGTTTTTTGGCGTACCTTATGCTCATAGCTCGGAAATCTATATTTCTAGTTAAGGGATTTAGAAAATGGCCACTTATTCATTCTAGAGGAAGGCGGCATATCTTTTTTTTTTCAGTGTATTATAATTCCGTTAATGTTCAATTATCTTATCTTTATAATATACCTGAAATATGTACATTATTCATTTTAGGCTAAAACGTAGTTGAGTACTAAAAGCATTTGTATACAATAATGATCTATCAAGTACGCTTTAAAAAAAAAAATAAAAAAATAATAAATTGAAAATTGACATGAAATGGAATGTAAATTGCTTCTAAAAATGTAAAATAAATTCCTTCTTCAGAAAACATGAACAGAACCATAAATCATAACCTTGATGTCCATGAAAAACTAAATAAAATTCGCTGTTTTTTTTTTTTTTTTTTTTTCTCTCTTTTTTTAGGACTGAGGACTATATGTCTCAATCAGGGATTTTTGCGGTGTCATTTTTCGATAGTTGGACATTTATCGAAATCTAAAATTTATCGAAAATATAATTGAATAATTTGAAAGCGATGTTATAATTTGAAAAAAAAAAAAAAAAAAAAAAAAAAAAAAAAACTAATAATCCTCCGTCCTAAACTAAATTCTGCTTTTGCCAGAAATTCATCATTTTTTTTTTCTGGAAAGAAACAGAAAAGAAAAGAAAATTAATAAAAATCAATTGAGGTAGTGAATCAACGAATGCTTTGCCAGCTTCACTGGTCACTATATTTAAAGGGGACTAATGTGCAAGTTTTACCTGACGGGACTAAAGTGAAAGTTATACCTCAAGGGACTAATGTGAAAGTTGTACCTCACGGGACTAATGTGCAAGTTGCACTGAACGAACAAACTATTTCTTTCAACGAAAATTCCTACTAACCCTGGACGATAGGTCTAATATATCGTATCATATTATGTATCGTATTTATCGTAATATAACTCAATACTTATTTCGCTTCCTTCTTCGACTCATTTTAATACGCATTTTTTATATGCATGAGCAGCCCCCGAAAAACAAAAACATTAAATCATAAAATTCATTTTTTTACTTATTTTTATTTCATATTATTTCACGCGCACTTTTTATTTCCTAATTAAAAATTATTAAAAAAAAAAAACTTTTTCGATATCGCTTGTAACGATACTGATTATTATTAATTTTTTTTCTTTTTCTTTCAATAATAATAATAAAAAAAAAAAAAGGATTTTGATAAAATTCTGGCAAAGGCAGATTTTAGTTTAGGACGGAGGACTATTAGTTTTTTTTTTTCTTTTTTCAAATTATAACATCGCTTTCAAGTTATTCAGTTATATTTTCGATAAATTTTAGATTTCGACAGATGTCCAACTATCAAAATCGACAACTCAAAAATCCCAGATTGAGACTAATACGCCCTCAGTCCTAAAAAATATATATATATATATATCATTTTTAAGTTGAAAATGTAAAAAAAAAAAAAATCTATTATTTTGCTTCAAATTATCCCAGATCTATATTTCGTTCATTCGTTTTATAGGTATAGACGAGTTCTTTTAAAAGGTAACCATATTAAAAAAAAATTACACCCCCCCTCCCCCCCCCCAGAGTACACTTTCTACAAAGAGAAAGGGGGGGAAGCATTGTCTTAAATATAAAATTTATTTTCCTGGTTGATTATTTTTAATATATATATATATATATATATATATATAATTTCACATTGCAAAATTAAAAAGTAATTCTCATTTTGAATATTTATTTGAAATTTGTGTTATTCTGAAATATTAAAAATTATAAGAAAATGAGATGACAACGCAACTATGTTGAACAAATTGTTCCCCAATTGTAATCAACAGAAGTTTAACTCAATGTCTAACTAAATATCAAGTTTATTTAAATTTTGTCACTGATTTGTGAGAAGCAGCATCCACAAAATTTGTGACACATATGCAGACATTTATCTCCTAAAAGTGGTCAAATTATGATTGGGACATCTCAAAATGTGTAAATCCATCGAAAACGGCAGGTCGAAATTTTTTTACAAAACAATACTTTCTTATTATATATAAGGAATTAATAAAAGGATAAGATAAGATATCTGAATATATATTTAAACAAGAAAGAAAAATCATGCAGTACGCATTGATTAGTAACACTTTCCAACTGTACGTAATTGTTGTATTGAATAACTATTAATATTCTTTGCCTGCGTTATCACACAACAGACAGAAGGACTGAAAAATATACAGATAGACTAATTGATTTTAAAATTACTCTTAGGCATTTTGGAAAGTGTTAAAAAGGCTTAACGCAAAAGAAAATGCAGCCATTAGATTATAATTACAGCTTTTGATCTCTCTGAATATTTTAGTGTAGCCCTGTAAATCAGAAAGTTAATCATATCATATTCTATTCAAAAGATTATTTTCGAGTATTAGCAATAAATTTCAATATTTTTATTATTTTTACAGTAGAAAGACTTTGAAATATAATTTTCAAAAAATTCTGTCCTAAAACGTAATGCATTGGCATATTTTTTTTTCCCTGTAAACAAACTAGTTGTACAGGACCTATTAATGTCATTTTAAATGGGGAAAATTCTATAGGGATAATGTTTATAAAAACAACACTCATAGAACAAAATGCTTTCGAATGCTTTGGGGTGTCCCTGTACACAAACCAGAAGAGATATTCACTCCATTTTCAATATGGAACATCCGATAGTAAACTTCAATAAAATATATCAGTTTCGAGAAATTCCATAAATAATTACAGGAGTTGAAGCGCGGGCTTACAGACAGACAGACAGATGGACGGATACACAAACTGAAATCATATTCACACTTAAAAATGTTAGAAAGTGCTAAAAACACTCAATGTAAAAGAAAGTAATATTTCAGCAATTTTCTATTAATAGCTCTTAATATAAATGGATATTTTTCTGTCACCCTGTAAATCGAATGCTAATTATGCTATATTCTATGCAAAGCATTTTTTTGTGCATATAAATAACATATTTCAATTTTCTAAAACTTCGTGGAAAGTAAAGTAATTAAAATTTGCTTTATAGAAATCTCTCTCATAGAACGCAATGCTTTAGAATACTTTTGAGTGTCCCTGTATATAGATCGGTAGTGATATTTCCTCCATTTTATACAGGAAACATCCAGTAGGGAATTGGAATAATATATTTTAATTTCATTAAGATATGTCTACAGTAAAGGTATGAAAATATGGTTTATAGAAATAGCTCTCATAGAACACTATGCTTTGAAATACTTTCGGGTGTCCCTGTACACAAACCAGTAGAGGTATAAACTCCATTTTCAATAGGGAACATCCGATAGTGAACTTGAATAACATATATCAGTTTTAAGAAATTCCATAAATATTTACGGGAGTTAGAGATCGGACAGACAGACAGGCAGACAGACAGACGGACGGACAGGCAGATACACAAAACTGAAATCATATTCACACTTAAAAAATGCCAGAAAGTGTTAAAAACGCTTAACGCAAACGAAAGTACAATTCTAGCAATTTTTTATTAATACCTCTTAATATAACTGGATATTTTTGTGCCACCCTGTAAATTTAATGCTAATCATGCCACATTCTATGCAAAGCATTCTTTTGTGCATGTAAATAACATATTTCAATTTTCTAAAACTTTGTGGAAAGTAAAGTTATTAAAATTTGATTTATAGAAATATCTCTCATAGAACGCAGTGCTTTGGAATACTTTTGAGTGTCCGTGTATATAAATCCGTGGTGGTATTTCCTCCATATTATACAGGAAACATCCAGTAGGAAATTTGAATAACATATTTCAATTTCATTAAGATATGTCTACAGAAAAGGTATGAAAATATGGTTTATAGAAATAGCTCTCATAGGACACAATGCTTTGAAATACTTTCGGGTGTCCCTGTACGCAAACCAGTAGAGGTATAAACTCCATTTTCAATAGGGAACATCCGATAGTGAACTTGAATAACATATATCAGTTTTAAGAAATTCCATAAATATTTACGGGAGTTAGAGATCGGACAGACAGACAGACGGACGGACAGGCAGATACACAAAGCTGAAATCATATTCACACTTAAAAAATGTTAGAAAGTGTTAAAAACGCTTAACGTAAACGAAAGTACAATTCTAGCAATTTTCTATTAATACCTCTTAATATAACTGGATATTTTTGTGCCACCCTATAAATCTAATTCTAATCATGCTACATTCTATGCAAAGAATTCTTTTGTGCATGTAAATAATATATTTCAATTTCCTAAAACTTCGTGGATAGTAAAGTTATTAAAGTTTGATTTATAGAAATATCTCTCCTAGAACGCAATGCTTTGGAATACTTTTCAGTGTCCTTGTACATGAACTGATGGTGGTATTTCCTGCATTTGATAGAGAAAACATCCAATAGTTAACTTGAATAACATATTTTACTTTCATTAAGATATGTCTACAGTAAAGGTATGAAAATATGGTTCATAGAAATACCTCTCATAGAACACAATGCTTTCAAATAATTTCGGGTGTCCCTGTACACAAACCAGTAGAGGTATAAACTCCATTTTCTATAGGGACCGTCCGATAGTGAACTTGAGTAACATAAATCAGTTTCAAAAAATTCCATAAATATTTACGGGAGTTAGAGCGCGGACAGACAGACAGACAGACGGACGGACAGACGGACAGACAGACAGACAGACAGACAAACCGAAGTCATAAACACTTTTCAACCTTGTTGGAAAGTGTTAAAAACAGTTCGAAATAGTTTTAGAGGCAGTTTTATTTGACATATATATCTGTGCGAGAGGGGCCACCCCCCCCCCCCTTTTAAAGCAGATATATAAGCAGTTTTATAAATAGATATTACTTTGTTACTTGTTTCTTGTTCATCCCAGTATGGCCACCGGTCGCTCTAAGGAGCCTTACAGTTACTTCACTTTCTCCCGCACTAGATAGTAGGCTGGAGGGTCTAGTTCATTCCTGGTTTTGCTCTTACTAATATGACCGCTCGGTTACATTTGAGACTTCACTTTTAGAACCATCTTGCAGAGTCTAGTTGATTCCTTAGTCTGTACTATTGTCACACTTGTCCTGAACCATGGACAAGAGCAAACACGAATCACAAAACTTTCGTTACATCTTCTTTGAGTGGTAAATTGTTAAATTCTAAAGATATCATGTTTTTAAAAGCTAATAAGTTGTAATTTATGCATAAAATTTTGCGAACTTTAAGTATAATAGCAGCTGAGCAAAATGAAATCAAATTCCAACAGTGTCAAAATATGATTCAACTTACTTAACTTCACCATACAATGAAAAAAAAACAAAAAATGCATTTTCCTTTTTTTTCTTTAACGTTTATATATTATTTTCTTCTTATACTCATTAAGTTCTTTAGCAGTGCATATATAATGCAAATCAACGTTATTTCTTTCTATCTTTCTTTTTTTTTTTTTTTCCTTGTCTTCATGAACGCTTCATCTTTTTTAAATTATCGGGCTATTTTATTTTAAGTAATTTATTCTATAAAATGTTTATTTTCTGAAGTAATTACAGTGTCCAAGTAGATTTAATTTTGATAAATAGCTAACCGTTTAAATATGTTAACTTTGATATTATTTTTTATATAACTTTCAATTAATTTCGAAAATAATATGCATAAAAAGTAGTTAAGTAATTTAAATATAAAAAATTGTGATAAGTAAAACTTTGTTAAATTGTTTTCGGGGAAAAGAAAAAAAAATAATATGACTTACTTCAGGGTAAAAAATTAATTAAAATACTCTTTCCTTAGAGGTTTTAATTAAATTTTCTATGGCACATTTTTCTGATGGTTAATTAAGTTGTATTGATTGGGTGTAATTTTTAGATTGAATCAAAATAAATAATATTTACAAAAAATATCAACAGTGTTAAATAATAAAATTAGCGAGGAAATTTTAATATTACTGGTATTTTAAGTGATATCTTTTATTTTCTTTTTGAAAGTTTATCTATCAATAAATTTAGTATTAAAAAAAAAAAAAACTTCAAAAGCATCTAACATTTAATAATAGAAAATAACCTTAACGAAATTATTAAAAATCGGAACAAAAATATGCGATTTTTCAAGTTTTTTTTTTTCTTCCATTATTTAAGTTAAAAAAGAGACACATTTTAAAGTTTATTATAATTGTTTTCTAAAATATCAATGTCTAAATTTTATTTTAAATTAATATTAATACCAGAAAAAACATTTTAAATTATTAAATAATGGATTATACTTTAAAAATAAAATTGTCACTAGTTAATTGAAAATATTTCTTTAAAATTATGTTTCTCACAACGGAAAATAAATCTAATATAACTTTAAAACTACCTTCTATACCGGTATTTCTGCAGCTTTAATTTAAAATAAGATTTCTTACTCTAACACGTCTGCCTATTAATGAGTTTAAAGTCTCTCAGTGGCTCTTGCGTGCTTTAATGTTGAAAATTTTAGAGACATTGAAAGTAATTGTTAATTGTAAGCGCAGTTATGATGAGTAAATGCACTTTCCGAGGAGACCTATTCATACCAATGAATTATAAAGCGGTGTAAAACTTGTAGTTACCGCTAAAAAAAAAGTATTTATAATATTTTAAATAAATTTAAAAAAAAAAAAAAGAGGGGGGGGGGGTTAACAGAAAGCAAAAGTGACAATAGACCCCGAAATGTCTTTCTAACTCTTCTAATGTAGGTAAACATTAAAATTTTATGAATTATTTATAAAATCACCTGCATTTTTCCAATGGACTTTTGCCTTTTTTTCAATAGACTTTTGAAAAACGACCCAAAAGGAGTGGGATAAAATTGACATAATGTCACTAAGAAAAAGTTTACTTCAGTAGAAAATGTTATCTAGAACTATTTACAGAGTACCATAGGTATCACATGTGAATAGATACAAAATAGATTGCATCTATACATGGATATTAACAATCAGACTTGTTTACATAGAATGCGAATGATCGTCTACACAAATACTGTGACTATCTGTTCATCTGTAGATTTACTAATCTCATAAAAGCGATTCATATATTGACAATTGATTTATCATGTTGCTGCAATGTAATTGTTTGATGTGAAGGTTAATTTCATAGGCAGAAAATCTTCATTTTCTTCACACTCATTTCTAAAGATTCTTCAAAATAACGATTGATACATAATTTAACGAATTTATTAATTTATTGCATAAGTGCTCTTTGTTAAATACAAACGAATGTTTTAGAAAGAGACGGGAAAAAGAGAGAAATTTCATGAAATCTTAGTATATCTGGACAATCACATTTTTAGAAACTTTTTATTCTAGAGTACCGATTACATGTAAGGAAATAATACTGTTCACAAAAACAGTATAAATATGTGCAGTAGATATAAAATGATCTGTAGTGTCTACAAGATATGACATACAGATTAAGAATGTATAGTCTTCAAAAAATTATAACATACTAGGGGGCTCTGCCCCCTGCTCGCTCCGCTCACCAACCCCCGAGGAAGGCTTTCCCTCACCCCGACTTGCTTCGCTCATTAACCCCTGCTGGATTTTGCCCGACTATTCGCAACTTTGCCTTTCATTGAATTGGAATATTAATAATACATAACGCAAGAGAAAAGTTGAACAATATTATAGAAATTACTAGAAATTAAAAAAAAATAGAAATTAATTTACTGGGCATAAAACGTACTAATTGACTAATTTTTGAAAAACATTTTTACTTGTTCTTATATTCTTTTCCATTTGATATTACGTTGAAATTTTTGCCCTGTTAAAATAAAGTTTAAGTAAACGAAAAATAAAACGAAAAATAAAATCCAGAGATAGTAAAAGATGCTATAAAACGCATTTAAGGAAGAATACATTGTTTAAACTATAGATGACACATGTCATTTACTAGGGGGGGGGGAGGGAGGGGTAATTTTGTCTCACTGCTGACACCTCTAAGAACACCAAGACGGCATCCTTAACTAGGGTGAAAGAATGGCACCCCTAATCCAGGTTGCCTAGGAGGGGAATATGCACTACAGGGGTTAATATTGGCACTGCTACTCCAAGGTGCCTTTGGGGGAAAAGATGTTGCCCTGGTGGTGAAAGAATGGCACACTTCGGAAGAATAA
Source organism: Salticus scenicus (assembly GCA_963930645.1). Taxonomy (NCBI): domain Eukaryota; kingdom Metazoa; phylum Arthropoda; class Arachnida; order Araneae; family Salticidae; genus Salticus; species Salticus scenicus. The sequence goes on along the minus strand of OZ005655.1, from coordinate 128,817,673 downwards.
TTGCACCCCTGTTACAAGGTGCCCATTATCACCACACTAGAAATGCGTATAGTGTTTACTAACCCCCCTCCCCCCCACACACACTTTTTCTAGTATTTGTATTAATTTGTTTAAATAATGAAATACTATGTATTGATCGAATTTTCATTGGATTCAGTAATAATTCTTGTGTATTTTAATTTTATGCACATTGTAATTTTAAGCTGTTTTACATTCAATAACTTAAATATAATACCTTAGTTCATATTTAACGTTTGTACAAAACAAATTCGCTTACATAGAATTAAATTGTATTACATGACTAATTTTAAATTTTTTAAAACAAGTGAAGTATAATACATTTTTTTATTTTTATTTTATTTTATTTTTTAATTTTATTTATTTATTTTATTTTATTTTTATTCATTTATTTTTTTTTATTTATTTATTTATTTTGTAAAAGCTTAGAGTATCAATGTATTGAAAATGTATGCAATAAACATTCAAAAGGTTTACTAAAATGTTTTAAAAAGTTCAGAGTAGCAAAATTGAAAAAAATTCCTTTAACGCTAAGCAAACTTTAAAAGTCACTAAATTTCAGGTATGAGAAAAATTGAATTTCTTTAATAGTTAACCTTAATAAAACTAAAAATTGTATTTAGGTAATAAAAAAAAAAAAAAAAAAAAAAAAAAATCACATGCTTTCAAAATCCAGTTTAAAAAATAAAAACAATGACTAAATTTTCCGTAGCATTTATGTATATTTTCTGACAATGGATATAAGTGCTAGAACAGTTTGGATACTATCATGTTTGTATTTGAACACACAAGCATAAAAACCGCATCACACGACCCAAAAAAGGATTTCGTGATTATAAAAACGTTAGAAAATAATAATATACTTAAGTACATAATTTTACCTCTAATAATAACTACAAATTGAAGAAACCTCAAAAAACTTGTACTTAATGTGTAGCGTGTGCCAAAAAGAACGATGGATTTAATATGTCCCGTAAAGTACAACGTCATACCTATTTACAGTCGGCAGCAAAATTATTTAAGCACACATCTACATTTTTTTTTTTTTTTAAGCTTGATCGCAAAGTTTTATCATGATTTTACTTTTTTATAATCAGCATAAAGACAAAGATCATGACTCGACAAATATTTACTTAACAAAATAGTTTTAGGTGCACTTCTTTTAAAGAAGAATTATTGCAAGCGCTTCAATAATTTTGCTGCCGACTGTACGTCAAGTAAGCATTTCAAGTCTAGGAATGAAAAATAGTTTTTATACGCAACATTCATCATTATCATAATGATGTTTCACGATGAAAACTCGTTGTTTCTTGATATAGTGCTGTATGTCGATTATGATGTAAAGAAGCTGCAAAGAGGTGAAATAAAAATTTGTACATTGATAAACCTTTAAAAGTTATCATATACAAAGTCCAGTTTCAATTTTTGATTTATTTTTATTGTAATTTTATGTTTTCTAAAATCTATGAAAAATTACTTTATGGTTAACACTTTTGCGACCGCTGACGTAGATTCATGTCATTTGAAAATCTGTGATTCCACCAGTGGGTGTTTCTTGCTTTGCAATTTGTATGTTATTTATTTCTCAAAAATAGACTCAATATTCATATTTCTACAATCGATATTTATGGATACAGATTCTTTGATTAGAAACAGTATATTTATAATATATATCTATTTGTAATATAAATGTGAATACAAAAAATTTTGTTCTCAAATATTGTAACTTGGGAGAATAATGCCCAAAGGCGGACCTTACTGCCAAAAAGACAAAAGCATGCGGTCGCGAAAGTGCTAAGAAGCAACATATATTTATCTGTAAATATAAACGAGATATATATATGTATATACATATATATATGTAACGTATCGTTCTTTAATAGATGATTTATGACAGTCACTTCATCTTAAGAGAGTTCACTCAAATAACTAATACTCCAAAATAGTTTATGCAGTCGTTTATTGAAGACTTAGTCATTTTACACTTTATTAACAGTCAAATCATTCTGAGCACGTTGACGTACAGATCCGTAGCCAAGTCGGGCCGAAATCGTCCCGTTAACGGCGGAACCGCGAACCAATCCCCTCCTGGGACCGCTAAAATAAACTTTTTATTGACGTGCACTAATTAAGCAAATACTTCCATGAAAAAGGCGCCGATTTTCGAGTGCTCCTGCTTAAATATGGATAATTTAGGGGCGAGGTTAAACTCCTAATATGAATTCTGCTTATTGGATAATTAAGTAAGCTAAAATCCATCCCACATTCTCTTATTGGTTAACCCGGATATCCAGGATTTCGTATTTTGCAATGCATTGCCGCTTATTTCGACTATTGCATAATTTTGATTATGAAACTTCTTCTAACTCCGATTCCCGCGCTACGATGTGTTTTGCTGAAAAACTAACTTTACTGGGGCTCTAAAATAGAATTCTCACAAAGTTGTTCTTAAAATTAAGATTTATTCTGAGCCAATACTATTAAGATATCACTTAATATAAATTTAAATACTAATTTAGAATCTTGCTTATTTTATCCTTTCATATCCCCCCCCTCCAAGCCGACGCTCCCCCATACTTGCCTGCAAGTATGTGGGAAGTCACCCAGAGACAGAAGATATTTTAGGAAACACTTTTGTCTAGGTTATCATTTTTAAGTGAGTTGTGGACTTTCCCTTTATTTATAAAAAAAAAAAAATCTTTTTTAATTTATTTACTTGTATGTTGGACTGGTCAACGTGCTCGCCTGATACATATAATGGTGTTTACAGCACTTGTTTACGAACATAAGAAAAGTTTAATATAATGTATGAAAACGTATGACATACTGTATAAAAAAAAAATTATAACATAACATGTTTGCTTGCGTAACATATTTGACAAGATATATTTCTTTCTTACAAACTAGTTTGTGTTGAGGAAAGTTTTTAAAACATAAAGTTCCTTTTGGCCATTAAAAGTGTTTGAATGTCTTGAATAATAACTTTGATCTTTGACAATAAATAATTGTTGTAAAAAGTCTGATCTTGGTTATTGAGTCCATATATAATATGTATAACAATAATTATAACACTGTAACTTCAACAGCACATTGTAAACAAATGGCATTCTTTGTGTATCTTTTCAATAATGCAAAGATCTTGTAATAAAATATAAAGTATATGAAAAACAATTATATCATAGTACATTTTTAACAATTTCTAGAAACTTCATTTACATACTAACACAAATAATTTTTTCATAAATATAACATTTAACAGACACATAAAACTATTTAATAAACACAATAGTGTTTAATCAACTCTAATAATACTACTAATACTAAGAATACCAGTACTACTAGGCATTTTCTTTTTACAAACTATTTACACAAAACCAACTTAATCACTTTCTGTTAGTAATTAATTGTTTTAAAATACTACATTGGTATCAACATAGTTTGGTTAGCCATTGGCAAGCCAAAATAAAAAATAAAAAATAAAAAATTGTTTTGTGGGTAACTTGACCTTTGAAATTGTGAGAAGTCAAGTCTTTCCAAAAAGGTGAGTTGGGATAAAGGTGGAAACTAGTGAATTTCTACAGAGGGCAAAAACAAATCATTTTTCCCGTGCTCTCTGATCACTTTACAGTGGTGAAGATCAGGAGATAACGAGAATGATAAATAAAAAAAAAATACTTGGGGCATGGAGTTGATCCCTAACTAAAATTATTCATGACTTAATTTGAATTTTTGAGGATTATTATAGTATCTTAACTTAGATGAATGAACAATTTCTGACTTTCTTTTAAAATGGGGACTGGGTTTGTCTATTTCAAAATTAACTTCAGATATTTGTTTTAAGATTGTATAAGGGCCTGAATAAGGTGGACTTAATTTACGTGTGTTGGGATATTGGAATTCTTCATAAATAATTTCATCACCAACTTTAAATTTAACAGGGAGAAATCGAGCATCAAATCAGATTTTGCTTTACCAGCTTTTTATCACAGTCAATATTCAGTTGAAACAGACAACAATGTGATGAACCAAGGAGAGCATAAGGTAAGTTATTATCTAATATAAACATTTCAATATTTTTTGTAATATTACCAATTTGTATTTTAAAGTAACATTTTTCTCGAATTGTCAACATCCCCTGCGTTTGATTGACATGTAATGGTGAGACCTTTTTCGTTTGAAGTTTAAATTTATGGACAAAATGTTGAGGAATAATGCTTAAGCTGCTGCCCGTATCGAAGATTAAAGGAATGGTAGAGTGCGATTCTGGATTTTTTAACACCTTAATTAGTTTGCTTGTTTTTTCTTTGGATATCCTTGTATATAATGCGACCGGTCGCTGCAAACTGTCAATGGGTGTTATTTGTACCATCTGTTGTATTATCTACCACTGTTGACTCTTCTGTGACATGAGTTGGATTTTCTTGTTTAAAAGGGCATTCACTATGCCAATGAAAGGCATTAGGGATTTTGAGTTTTGAACAATATTTACACGGGAGAGGAGGCAAAGTGCCTTGAAAGTGAATGTGTGTATTTGGGTTTGAAAAATGGGGTCTAGGCCCTCTTAGATTGGGCCGAGTATTGTTTGTCCAATATGGTCTGTTTTGATTAGGGTATCCCATATGTGGTCTCTGCACATTAGGAAACCGGTAACTCCAGGGTTGTGGTCGGGAGCATATTGAACTGGGTTTCGATTTTCCCTGTCTTGTGGATAGTTGAACCTTTGAAACTGGCCCGCCAACTTGTTTGGAAGGGGATCAGGAGATTTTTCAGATATTTGCAGTTTATTTAATTTGTGGACAAGATCCCTCCATTCATTTAATGTTTTTGGCGAATTAGTCACAACAAGTTGTCTTAAGGTCAGTGGCAATCCGCCGGTTAATACTTCCATGAGAAATTTGGGCTCTAGGCCTAGTGCTCGCCCTACTTGGAGTTTTTTATGATAATATTCTATGACATTTTCACCTGCTTTAAAGCAAATGCTCGAGAAATCTGTTAAAGATGTTTCACCAGGTGTCGTGAATTCCTCTGTAAAAATTTCAACCAATTCCTCCCAATGAAGCATGTTTAAACTATTGTTTATATACACTGTGAGGGCTTTACCCTTCAAAAATATTTGTATATTACGGACTCGCCAAACTTCATCTTTTCCATTCTCATCGCACCAGGCTTCAAAATACATTAGCCAGGACGTCCACATCATGCCGTTTTCAGGGCAAAAAGCAATGAGGACATTGTCCTCTCTTACAGTGGGAGATTTATTTACACTTAAAGATTTCTTTACATCATCTGATTCACCTGCATTACCTATTGCTTTTACTAGTGTGTTTGGGGAGGGCAGTTTATTCACATCAAGTAGGTCATTTTCTAAATTAGTGTCCACAAGTAAATTTTCATCTGTACCCTTGGGGGGTGTCAATACACCTGTTGGGGTGTCACCTTTGGAGATAGTTAATTTTATTCACAATTCAAAATTTTGAAAAAAAAGAACCCCCCCCTTTTTTTTTTTTAAACAGGTAAATTATTTAATTTTGCGAATTAAATTGGGTATTTATTAATTATCGCAGCTTTAGAATAACTATTCAATAAATTAAATATCACAATTAATATAAATAGTCTGCCTTTATATATATATATATATATATCACCTAAATAAATCGTACTAATAAATAAATATAATTAACATATAACAAATAAATAAATCAAATTTATTGACGTTCAATATAAATAGCACACAACAAAATTCCTTTCTGATTTTTTTTTTTTTTTTTTTTTTTTTTTTTAACTAGTGTCATATTTATTTTCAGATTTTTGCTAAATTGGTGAAAATGACGTCGACGTCATGGGTAAAAAGAAACAAATATTAAGAAGCAAAAAATAAATGTGAAAATGTTTTTTGCTAAATTTGCGCATAATTGATTTTTTTTTCACGTTATATATAAGAAATTTATAACTGGAGTCAACCTAATTAAAGATAGAATTTTGTGCTGGAAGTAGTAAAATAATTTTAAAAAAATATTTTTAGCAATAATATTTTTATTTCAAGTCGTAAGCAATATTTCAATTAAGCTCGAAGTTTATGCAACACGTCGAGTTGGATGCATCAGCAAGCGGAAGTTTGCAGAAATATTTTTTTCACAGGACGTAATTTTTATAGGACTGGCCTTACCAGAGAGAAAGAATGTCAGAATTTGTCGCAGTCAGAAGTTTTACGTGATACGAACAACTTGAGAGTTTTTTTCACAGTCATAGAGTTGTTTAAAGCAGCACATCGGATTCAAGACACTGCATGCGCCACAGAGATTGAGTTTGATACATTGACAATTTTCAAGAGATGCAAACTGGTCGCTCAAGACAGCTACACTATCTTTATTGCCCTATATGTGTGTGCAAAATAAAAATTAATTTGGGACATAAATATTTTTAATATCTTAGATACACTGAAGAAAATTCTGCGACATATATCTAGGAAAGAAACTGTGGTTATTGTAAAAATAGTTCCATGTAATCCTCATAAATTCCAGTTCCTTTTGCTAACGAAGTCTAAACACCTCTATTAAATTTCTCGAGGCTTTTCAAAAATTATCGTTGTCGACTTATTTAAAAAATTACTGCAATTAAATGCGAACACAAGAGGCGAGTTTTAGTACCGTAATTTCTGGTAGATAACCCGCAGGTAAGATGTGTCATTTCTCCTCCAGAAATTGTATTTAATAGAGAAATCTATACTTTTCGAAGGAAGAGTTCGTACAAATATAAATTTATTCATCAACTGAAATTTCTGGTGCAAAACTGGATTATATAATCTGAGGGGTATCTACCAGAAATTACAGTAATAAACATTCGTGTTAATGGATCAGTTCTAGAAATCAAAGCGAGAATTTGTAGCAATACCAAAGGATTCTAAATAAAATGTATTGTTTCTCCATCTAAAAAAATATAGATTAGAAATTCTTGATCAGAGAATAGACTACAAGTCTATTCAGTTTATTTGTTTTCCTTATATAAGCATAACTTGTAATTCAGTATTTCTAGTTTAAGGATTCAAAAAGTGTCTATTTATCCGTTCAGGATGAAAGTGATATATATATAGTTTTTGTTTTCCTCTGTTATCGTATCGAGAAGGAAAATATTTATTTGAATGTCTAGAAGATACTCTTTCAATTACTTTGAAGTATCACATGCATTATGCTTTGTAAACTAAAAATTTGTTTATTTCTAGCCAGACGTAATCTTAAAATAATAATAGTAATAATAAACAAGGTTTGTAAATAATGAAAGCTGACCTAATTATGGAATTTTCAAAATCATTCTTTCAAAGATTCTGTTTACAGTAAAGTTATCAATATCTGACAGGTTTAAAGATCGAAAAAAAAAAAAAACTAGTCATTAGTGTGGAAAGAATTAAGGTAATCGGATTAGAGTGGCATGATTTTAATTATCTACATTTCCGTAAACAAAGAGGCTAATTATTTTAAGTAATTAATAAACTTCCGGATTACCGCGCTCTTTGCATCCTAGATAATACCTATTTAGTTTAAAATAAGTAATTCAGAAAATTAAGAGTTAAGTTTGTGCAAGAAAATTTCATTATGTTATACTTAAAAAAAGTAATAATCTGAAAAATTGTTAGTATGTTTACATAATTGCACAGTTCGACGAAATCGTTTGTTTCCATTTTTTTCTGCACTACTTTGAGTGTTTATATTGTTTTTTAAACATAGAATCCAGAAATGTTTGCTTTTCTTCCTATCAAGAAGTACGGCAGAAAATCTGAAAAGTTAAAACAGATTTTAACAGAATCGAAACTGTTTACTCAAATACACTACACTGTTAGAAAAATTCAAGTAAAATTATGGGGAAAGACCGGCAGCAGAGATTCCAGGCAATGCCAGTAAAAAAACATTTACACCATAAATGATGTATCATTCATAATTTTACTTTGGGACAAACATACAACCAACCCATAAAAAAGTGTTATTGCTCTTAATATTAGAATGCAGCTTAGTATGTTAAAATAGTAGTGTTGTCCGTAAAATTAAAAGACAGCTTAGTATGTTAAAATAGTAGTATGGTCCATAAAATTATAAAGCAGCTTGATATGTTAAAAGAGTAATATAGCCCGAAAAATTAGAAGACAACTCAAAGTGTTAAAATAGTAGTATTGCCTGTAAAATTATAAGGCAAAATTGTAAAATTATCCGTATGTTAAAAAAAAGTACTATTGCCCGTCAATTTAAAGGAACTTGGAACCTTTTACAGCAGCACTAAAGTTGGTTTTATATAAAAGCTTCTATACTATCTATTAAATTCAACTATATTATGTGTGTTTGTTTAATATATTCAGGACACAATTCTTATTGCTTTTGATGTACGTTTTACAGTTTTTTTCTCAGTTTTCATTTTTTGATAAATTTATGATCTTCGAAAGTCTAAAACTGCTTCAAATATTTAAGAAGAGACTCAAAATGCTTTTTGAATAGAACCTACTTAAAAGAGTTAAGGATGGGCTTTGAAATTTATTGATTAGTCTTTGAGTAAAAAATCTGGAGTGACTCCACTCGACTTTACGAACATTAAGTAATTAACAGTTTTATAGATAAAGTAAAGAAAGAGGAGTTGTTAAACAAACAAACGAGAGAAAACCATAATAGAGTGTTTGAGTATTTTTCTCCATATATTACACGACGTTTTATTTAACGCTACTGAAATTTGAGCCCATAGATCATAATAATAAAGAATATTTTGTTGTGTCCCTGTAAAAACCTATAAATGCTAGATTCATCAAAATGCTTACAGTTAATTCAACAGTCATTTATAATATTCATATAAATTTTCAGCTCAATTGAATAAGGAGTTTAGGTGTTATCGCCCTTTTAAAAATTTGGTCCCATAGGCCTTAATGATAAAGAGTTTTTCTTTGTGTCCCTGTAAAAAAAACTGTAAGTGATAGATTCACCAAAATCTATACAGTTGGTGCAACTGTGACCTATAACATGTGTAAAAATTTTTTGCTCAGATTAATAAGGCGTTTAGACGCTATCACGCTTTTAAAAATTTGGCCCCATAGGCCATAATGATAAAGAATTTTTCTTCTTTGTGTCCCTGTAAAAAACTATAAGCGCTCGATTCTCCAAAATCTATACAGATTGAGTATCTGTGACCTATAATATGTGTATAAATTTTTTGCTCAATTGAATAAGGCATTTAGATGCTATCGCACTTTTAAGATTTCTGTCCCATAGGCCATAATGATAAAGAATTTTTCTTTGTGTCCCTGTAAAAAAACTATAAGTGCTAGATTCACCAAAATCATCAGGGTTCGCACTATGTTGACTTACAATATACGTACTAACTTTCAGCTTATTCGAATAAAGCGTTTAGACGCTAGCGTGTTCACTCACACACATACACACATACATACACATATACATACACACACACATACATACATCATCGCAAAATAGTGAAAACAGACTCAGGGGACCTCGTAACGCATAGAAACATCAAAATCTCCAATTCGGATTTTTGACATGATTACAATACTTTCCTCACTATAGTGCTCGGAAATTAAAAATTAAAAACCGAATTTCTATGTTAAAAAAAAAAAAAAAAAAAAAAAAAAAAAATCCTTCTTTTTGTTATATTTTTATTTTTAATGCTTTTTTCTTTTAGAGATATTGTAAAACCATCCCTAATTCTTTTAGTAGGCTCTATTAATCATCTAAAAAATTGTAAATATTTTTTAAGTGTCTATAGACATTTTAGCATTTTAAATATCATGAATTTCTGAAAAAAAAAAAAAAAAAAAAATGCAAACTGAAAAACTTAATCTAAAGGTTTCATATCTGTAAAAAATGCATCACAAACCATAAGAATTGTTTGATGAACATATATTTGGTTGAACAAACCTAATGTAGTTCAATTAATAAATATTAAATAGAAAACTAAGTTTTTATACATTGCAAATAGAAGTGTCTTAATCTCAGACAAAAATGTGTCTGAAATACCAATTTAGACACATAAATGTCTGAAACATGTAAAGATACATATTTTCAGACACCACATAATACATAAATGTCTTTTAAAAATAGACTAAGTTAAGTGTCTGAATAATATTGATATGTCTGAATTTCAGACGCATTACAGTTTTGACACTTGGAAATTAAGACATTTTACAATTCAGACACCTAGAAATTCAGACATTTTACAGTTCAGTCATTTGGAATTTCCGACATTTGCATTAACATAGCAAATTTTTTACACGGATTCCATTTTAAATAAAATGCATACTGGAGGTATAGTTGCCAGCCCCTCCAGTCTGATTAAACTTGAAATACAGGAAAAAATACAGATAATAAAATACGATAAACGCGCCATCAATTTTACACATTTTAGAGAATTGGCAAAAGTATGGCAACCCATTCTACACATATTAAAGGATCAAGACGCTAACAGTAAGAGAACTAAACCTGAAGATGTCCACAAGCAACAATGCTTGGACGAAACGTCGTGATGTTCTTTTTATCTTTTATATTGTAAACTTTTAAACTAAGTCTTTTGACTTAGATTTTAACGTATGAAGTACTGTGTTTAATATATTTTATCAATTTAATCTATACACGTGTTTAAACAATTACTCATCGTAAGTGAATAAAAACATTTCTTTAACCTTTTGTTGCACACGTTAATTGTGGTCATTTAATCTTGACAGCCACCAGAAATTACAATGAAAGTTATAATAATAATAAATTGATAAATAGTTAAATGTTTTTTTTCGTCACGTTTTAAAAGTAAAACTTTGCAATAATAATAATAACTATAATAACAAAATATCCGGAATGAATCTTAGCGATTGGGTTTAAAAACTGCGTAGTTTATAATATGTAAAACCGTGCTTTTAAAAGTTAAATGAAAATATAATGTTCATATCAATTTTAATGAGTTAGATGTGCATTAACATTATAATTATGCATTTAACGTTAATTATATAAAATAACCTAATGTAGATTGTTCAATTTCATGAGGTTATCTAAAATTTTTAAAAATCTGGTGTGAAACAACCATACGACTTCCATATTTCGTAGCATCGGTTACTACGTTTACTTTTTTAATTTCTTTGGTATAGATCAAATATAGGAATCCCTTGTCAGCTTTTAAATATTTGGTGTTATTTCGGGTATGAATTAAAATGGCTATCGCAATTGCGTAAGTAAAGACTTTGAGTAGAAACGTCCGAGCTACTTCTACGCAAAATTTCAGATTTCGTTAAAAGGTTCTATATTGAAGCTGTTCCATTTCTTTAAAACAGTTTTTTGCAATTTTATTTTTATTTAAAAAAATATATATTTGCAAGTTCTTTTTTTTTTTAGACATAAAAAGAAGTATATTTACTTATTTATTTATTTAGTTTTGGCTCATGAATCATTGAATCTTTCGATATATATTTTTTACAGTTTTAATAAACTTTGGTAGTCAAATCTATGCCACAAAATTTGATTACTTTCAGAAATTTCCACTTATTCTATTGTATTTAAGCCCTTTCCATTTATTTTAATTTGCTATAAATCGCCATCAATATTTAAAAAATTTTATCTTCAGTAACAGTAGAAATATTAGTTATAAACATTTCAAATAAATTTCTTTGATAAATAATGACGTCATATACTTCTGAAATATGCAATTAATTTTACTTTAACTTTTTTTCAACGTAAATGAGTAATAAAAATACATTATTTATGTATCGTTCTATACTGATGCTGTTCTATTTCGTTTTCAAGACTTTTCCCAATTTTATTGTAATTATTTAAAAAGATAGGGGAGAGTTCCCCAAAACGGGATAGGCGGGCAAAACGGGATATTGAGCCTCGGATCTTGACTGGTAGTGCTACCTCATGGGAGAAAGGCTAAACTGGTTCCCAACCACCATGACAGCATTCTCAGTTGATCTCTCAACGCTAGCCACGTGTTTCGCAAAGAAATATTTCTTCATAGTTTTCAAGTGAGATTTTTACTTACTTTGTACTTTTTTCGACTGCAGAACAACTATCCTTGTGCTTCTCCGTCCTTCGGAACAATTCCGGTAAGTACTGTGTTTTGTTCATAGCTCTTTTAACAACAATTTCATGTATTTAAATATTGCTAGTGAGTGACGGTTCAGGGGTCAGCCATTTATGTTGTCAAAAGCATCATGGTCGGGCAAAACGGGACACTTTTGGGGTGCCCAAAACGGTATACAATTTTGATGTGTCCCGTTTTACCCGACCATTTCCATTAATGTTTTGGCAATGTGTTTAAGTTATTTTAATTCAAATAAGTAATGAATTAAAATATGTATAATCAATTACAACAATTTATTTTAATTTTAAATAATTATATTTTCGAAATAAAAAATTTACTTTTGGGGTACAAATAATTAGCCTGAGTTATGTACAAAATTTAGTTATAGGTTAAAACTGTAAGTCAGAAAAATGTTTTGACCAAAAATTTAAGTTTTAAATTAAAAAAAGTTGAGTTTTAAAAAAAATCTTTTTTAGGGGGGGGCGGCTTATACAAAGATAAACCAGAAAGCCACACGTTGTGCGCACTATAATATTATAAAAACATAAGCTAATCACAACTAAATTTTGACCATATTTTCTTTGACAATTTTTAAAAAGCTAATAATTTATTTTGGTTTCAAAATACAAGATGCCTCGCAATTATCAGCGAACTTCATCTAGAAATAGCTGGGACGAGCAGAGCATGGCAGAGGCTGTTCGAGAAGTTTTAGAAGGGAGGGTGGGTTTTCTGAAAGCTGGCCATTCATTTAATGTCCCCAAATCTACACTGGAGAGAAAAGTGAAAAAAGTTCGCTTGAATGCTTTGACACCGGAAGTGGCTGCTGTAAAAAAGCTGGGCAGGTTTGAAAATGTCTTTACTGCAGATCAGGAAAATAAGCTAGCTCAACATGTACTGATATTAGAAGAAAGGCTCTTTGGAATTATTCTAACCGACTTGAGAATCCTAGCTTTTGAGTTAGCTGAAATTAACAATATTCAGCACTGTTTTAACACCGTTAAAAAAATGGCGGGTAAGCACTGGCTGTATTTCTTGGAAGAAATAAAACCCTTAGTCTGAGAAACCCTGAAGCTACATCGATGGCTAGAGCAAAAGGTTTCAATCGCGTTGCCGTGAAAAAGTTTTATGACCTATTGGCCTCTCTCTATGAAAAGTATAAGCTTGCTCCCAATGACATTTACAATGTTGATGAGACTGGGATTCTCACAGTTTCTAACAAACCTTCTAAAGTTCTTGCATTGCGAGGTAAAAAGCAAGTGGGAAGTTTGACATCAGGGGAGCGAGGAGTCTTGGTCACAGTAGAAACCTGTATAAGTGCTGCAGGGAATTATCTTCCTCCCATGTTTGTCTTCCCCAGGCAAAGGGAAAACCCAAGGCTAATGGATGATACTCCACCAGGCTCTTTCGCGGCATACAACAAGACAGGCTGGATAAACAAGGAATCATTCACTGTGTGGTTCAAGAAATTCGTTCAGATAGCAAATCCGTCCCATGAAAGACCTGTTCTGCTGTTGCTTGATGGTCACTGCAGCCACACTAAAAGTATCGAACTAATAAATCTGGCAAGAGAAAAAAATGTTATCATGCTGACTTTCCCTCCCCACACTACTCATCGGTTTCAGCCATTAGATGTTACAGTTATGTCTCCATTGAGCACCTTCTACGAGCAAGAAGTTCGCAAGTGGATGTTCAACCATCCTGGCAGAGGGATTACTATCTACGAAGTAGGAAAGATGTTCAATGCAGCATTTCAACGAGCAGCTCTTGTCCAAACTGCTGTGAATGGGTTCAGGAAAACAGGCATTTTTCCATATAACCCAGATGTCTTTCCTGAATATCTCTTCGCTCTTTCTCTTCCAACAGATCACCCGTTGCCAGATGCTCAGAACAGGACGTCCCAACAGCCATTAAATCTGCAACAAAACGAGGCCAGATCCGAAGGATTTTCAAGTTCAGTCATAGCATCTAAGAGTTTGCAGTCATCACAACCACTAGAGACAGTATTGAATGAATCACCTAGTGATGGGGGCACCGATAACACTAGTACAAACGCAGGACTTATCCAACCGTCCACTTCAACAGGAAACAAAGGATATGCTCTATACTATCGTCCTTCACTGCCATTTTCTATATCACCCAAAGAAATTCTACCTCCACCACGAGTGATTGGACCAAGACCTCAAAATAAACACGATAGGAGAAGAGGGAAAACAGCAATTATAACAGGAAGCCCATATAAACTTGAGTTGGAAGAAGAAGAGCGTAAAAAAAAGAACGAGAAAGAACTCAAAAGCTGAAAAAAAGGGCTGCCAAAATAAGTCTCTTGAATGTTCCGAAAAGAAAACAAACGAGGCGTAAAAGAAAACCAAGTGGAGATGCAAAACAGGCAGATAAAGTTAAAAAATGTTACTCTGAACCTGAAAAAAACCCACAATCATCATTTGCAAAAATCGAAGAAAATGGACCTAACATAAGAAAACCTAAAAAAAGTCATCAGTTAACCAAGGTTGGACGTCGTCGTCTTCAGAAGAGGAAGCTGAAAAAGATGAAGCGTGTATTTTCTGTAACGCTCTGTATCTTGAATCGAAATCTGGAGAAGGCTAGATACAATGCTCGAGCTGCCAGGGATGGGCCCACGAAGCCTGTTCCAGAGCAGAAGAAGAAGACGACACATTTTTATGTGATTTATCTGTTATGTAATTTTTCAAATTTACAATTAAAAAGTTTCTTCCTATAAAAAAGTAGCCTATTTTTGTTCTAAAAACTAAATCAAAAGTAAAATCAGCAAAAACCTAATAACATAAAAATCCCTATCCCTTTTTACCCACCCTTGGTAGGGTAAAACGGGATCGTGTAAGACTTTGTGAAACCAGTATTTTTCACATAAATATTATTGAACAAATGTGACAAAGGTATTTTAAGTAGTTGAAAAGGTGTATACTTTCAAATAACGTCTAGCTTTGGAATGTACCTTGTACACAATAAGAAATAAAGTGAAGAATAGATAAGCTATCCCGTTTTGGGGTACTTTCCCCTACTTGCATTTTTTTTTTTTTTCTTTTTCTTCATTATTAATTTTAAAGTTACAATAGGATTTTTATTTATTACCTGTTGAACCATTTATACAATTGACCAAAAAATATGGCTTTGACTAGATTCTGATTTTCAATACCAATTTTTCATTAAATTTAATAATAAGAACAAAAAAATCCAGACAGATGCGAGGACAAACTTTCAACTTTATATATTTAGGTAAAAACAAAATTGTCTACACGTTCATTCAAGATGATAGATAAAAAATTGGTAACAACAACAAAATTGCTGTCTGAAAGAAACAGTACAACTTGTCGAACTAAAAAAAGATAAAAAAAAGAAGAAGAAGAAGAAGAAGACAGAAAAAGAAACTAGTGAATGAAACTTGTAATTTTATAATAATATTTCTTCACGTTTCAGTGAAAGTAAAAAGTGCTATTATAGCAATAGTTGGAAATTCTTTAAACTACATTTTTAAGAAATGGAAAATATTTTATGTAAAAAAAGAGGAAGAATGTCTTTCTAAAAAGAGATAATAGTATTTGTGTCCTCAACCTCAACAGTGAAATGAAGAGAAACTGCGCCAAATATTGTAACTACATATTCAGATCTTATTCCTTATTCAATTAATCTTCCACTTTGCGACTGATTAAAAGAAAAAAAAAATGTCATCAGACACATCAATTTTGAGAAAAAGTATCAGAATGGGAAATATAGAATTGTAAGTAAAAGTAATCTGTTATACCAAATAACTCAGTGCGTGTTGCCATTTCAAAATATTTTTCTGTTTTTTTCTGTACAAATCCCCGCATTTTTTTTTTTTTTTTACCAAAATGTCGTCACCTAAATTTACACTATGGATTCATTCTTAACCATCAAATAACAGTAGCCCCTTTAAAATCATGAAAACTACACTTGCCTAAATTTATGTATTTAATATAGTTAAAATATCTGGTTTTAGGTTGATTTCTTTAGAAATCGACCTATTGCAATCACTTCGTTTATCTATATATATATATATATATATATATATATATATATATATATATATATATAATGAAAATATTGTCATCATGATAACTCCCGAAATAATACTCGAAATGGAACCAAGTTTGGACAGTGACCTGATCTTATAAATATCTTGGATAAGTTCGTTAACCAAGTTGCTCCGACTTTTTGTTTTCAAGTGGCAGCCACTTGAAAATTTCAAACCGACTTTCAAAAAAGCATATTTAAAGCAAGATTTGCTTGAATTTTGTTGTAAATACAGGCCACATAAGGGTCTCAGTGAAGTTTATTAATTAAGGTTATACGCCATTTTTAATAAAGTGGGAGATATTTTAAGTTAAGCGGGACCACTTGAAATCAGGCTACCACTTGAAAATTTAAAATCACTATAACTTCCGAAATAATACTCCAAATCGAACCAAATTTAGACAGTGTCTTAACTTATCTAATAAATATCTTAGATGAGTTTATTAACCAAGTTGCGCCGCCATTTTGTTTTCAAGTGGAGACCACTTGGAAATTTCAAATTCAAACAGTAAAAAGCGTATTTCGAATTTGCTTGAAATTTGATGTAAATTTAGACCACATAAGGGTCTCAATGAAGTTTATTAATGAAATTTATCCGTCATTTTTAATAAAGTGGTAGATTTCTTAAGTTAAGCGAGGCCACTTGAAATCACTCTACCACTTGAAAATTAAAAATCGCAATAACTTCTGAAATAATACTGCAAATCGAACCAAATTTGGATAGTGTCTTAACTTATCTTATAAATAACTTAGATGAATTTGTTAACCAAGTTGCTCCACCATTTTGTTTTCAAGTGGAAACCACTTGAAAATTTCAAATTCAAATTGTAAAAAGCATATTCCGAATTTTTTTTTTAATTTTGATGCATAGGGGAGAGTTCCCCAAAACGGGATAGGCGGGCAAAACGGGATATTGAGCCTCGGATCTTGACTGGTAGTGCTACCTCATGGGAGAAAGGCTAAACTGGTTCCCAACCACCATGACAGCATTCTCAGTTGATCTCTCAACGCTAGCCACGTGTTTCGCAAAGAAATATTTCTTCATAGTTTTCAAGTGAGATTTTTACTTACTTTGTACTTTTTTCGACTGCAGAACAACTATCCTTGTGCTTCTCCGTCCTTCGGAACAATTCCGGTAAGTACTGTGTTTTGTTCATAGCTCTTTTAACAACAATTTCATGTATTTAAATATTGCTAGTGAGTGACGGTTCAGGGGTCAGCCATTTATGTTGTCAAAAGCATCATGGTCGGGCAAAACGGGACACTTTTGGGGTGCCCAAAACGGTATACAATTTTGATGTGTCCCGTTTTACCCGACCATTTCCATTAATGTTTTGGCAATGTGTTTAAGTTATTTTAATTCAAATAAGTAATGAATTAAAATATGTATAATCAATTACAACAATTTATTTTAATTTTAAATAATTATATTTTCGAAATAAAAAATTTACTTTTGGGGTACAAATAATTAGCCTGAGTTATGTACAAAATTTAGTTATAGGTTAAAACTGTAAGTCAGAAAAATGTTTTGACCAAAAATTTAAGTTTTAAATTAAAAAAAGTTGAGTTTTAAAAAAAATCTTTCTTAGGGGGGGGCGGCTTATACAAAGATAAACCAGAAAGCCACACGTTGTGCGCACTATAATATTATAAAAACATAAGCTAATCACAACTAAATTTTGACCATATTTTCTTTGACAATTTTTAAAAAGCTAATAATTTATTTTGGTTTCAAAATACAAGATGCCTCGCAATTATCAGCGAACTTCATCTAGAAATAGCTGGGACGAGCAGAGCATGGCAGAGGCTGTTCGAGAAGTTTTAGAAGGGAGGGTGGGTTTTCTGAAAGCTGGCCATTCATTTAATGTCCCCAAATCTACACTGGAGAGAAAAGTGAAAAAAGCTCGCTTGAATGCTTTGACACCGGAAGTGGCTGCTGTAAAAAAGCTGGGCAGGTTTGAAAATGTCTTTACTGCAGATCAGGAAAATAAGCTAGCTCAACATGTACTGATATTAGAAGAAAGGCTCTTTGGAATTATTCTAACCGACTTGAGAATCCTAGCTTTTGAGTTAGCTGAAATTAACAATATTCAGCACTGTTTTAACACCGTTAAAAAAATGGCGGGTAAGCACTGGCTGTATTTCTTGGAAGAAATAAAACCCTTAGTCTGAGAAACCCTGAAGCTACATCGATGGCTAGAGCAAAAGGTTTCAATCGCGTTGCCGTGAAAAAGTTTTATGACCTATTGGCCTCTCTCTATGAAAAGTATAAGCTTGCTCCCAATGACATTTACAATGTTGATGAGACTGGGATTCTCACAGTTTCTAACAAACCTTCTAAAGTTCTTGCATTGCGAGGTAAAAAGCAAGTGGGAAGTTTGACATCAGGGGAGCGAGGAGTCTTGGTCACAGTAGAAACCTGTATAAGTGCTGCAGGGAATTATCTTCCTCCCATGTTTGTCTTCCCCAGGCAAAGGGAAAACCCAAGGCTAATGGATGATACTCCACCAGGCTCTTTCGCGGCATACAACAAGACAGGCTGGATAAACAAGGAATCATTCACTGTGTGGTTCAAGAAATTCGTTCAGATAGCAAATCCGTCCCATGAAAGACCTGTTCTGCTGTTGCTTGATGGTCACTGCAGCCACACTAAAAGTATCGAACTAATAAATCTGGCAAGAGAAAAAAATGTTATCATGCTGACTTTCCCTCCCCACACTACTCATCGGTTTCAGCCATTAGATGTTACAGTTATGTCTCCATTGAGCACCTTCTACGAGCAAGAAGTTCGCAAGTGGATGTTCAACCATCCTGGCAGAGGGATTACTATCTACGAAGTAGGAAAGATGTTCAATGCAGCATTTCAACGAGCAGCTCTTGTCCAAACTGCTGTGAATGGGTTCAGGAAAACAGGCATTTTTCCATATAACCCAGATGTCTTTCCTGAATATCTCTTCGCTCTTTCTCTTCCAACAGATCACCCGTTGCCAGATGCTCAGAACAGGACGTCCCAACAGCCATTAAATCTGCAACAAAACGAGGCCAGATCCGAAGGATTTTCAAGTTCAGTCATAGCATCTAAGAGTTTGCAGTCATCACAACCACTAGAGACAGTATTGAATGAATCACCTAGTGATGGGGGCACCGATAACACTAGTACAAACGCAGGACTTATCCAACCGTCCACTTCAACAGGAAACAAAGGATATGCTCTATACTATCGTCCTTCACTGCCATTTTCTATATCACCCAAAGAAATTCTACCTCCACCACGAGTGATTGGACCAAGACCTCAAAATAAACACGATAGGAGAAGAGGGAAAACAGCAATTATAACAGGAAGCCCATATAAACTTGAGTTGGAAGAAGAAGAGCGTAAAAAAAAGAACGAGAAAGAACTCAAAAGCTGAAAAAAAGGGCTGCCAAAATAAGTCTCTTGAATGTTCCGAAAAGAAAACAAACGAGGCGTAAAAGAAAACCAAGTGGAGATGCAAAACAGGCAGATAAAGTTAAAAAATGTTACTCTGAACCTGAAAAAAACCCACAATCATCATTTGCAAAAATCGAAGAAAATGGACCTAACATAAGAAAACCTAAAAAAAAGTCATCAGTTAACCAAGGTTGGACGTCGTCGTCTTCAGAAGAGGAAGCTGAAAAAGATGAAGCGTGTATTTTCTGTAACGCTCTGTATCTTGAATCGAAATCTGGAGAAGGCTAGATACAATGCTCGAGCTGCCAGGGATGGGCCCACGAAGCCTGTTCCAGAGCAGAAGAAGAAGACGACACATTTTTATGTGATTTATCTGTTATGTAATTTTTCAAATTTACAATTAAAAAGTTTCTTCCTATAAAAACGTAGCCTATTTTTGTTCTAAAAACTAAATCAAAAGTAAAATCAGCAAAAACCTAATAACATAAAAATCCCTATCCCTTTTTACCCACCCTTGGTAGGGTAAAACGGGATCGTGTAAGACTTTGTGAAACCAGTATTTTTCACATAAATATTATTGAACAAATGTGACAAAGGTATTTTAAGTAGTTGAAAAGGTGTATACTTTCAAATAACGTCTAGCTTTGGAATGTACCTTGTACACAATAAGAAATAAAGTGAAGAATAGATAAGCTATCCCGTTTTGGGGTACTTTCCCCTACATAGATTATACAAGTGTCTGAAATAACTTTATTAATGAACTTTATCCGCCATTTTTAATAAAGTGGCGGATATCTTAAGTTAAGCGGGACCACTTGAAATCAGGCTACCACTTGAAAATTTAAAACCATGATAACTTTCGAAATAATACTCCAAATGGAACCAAATTTGAACAGTGTCTTAACTTATCTTATAAATAACTTAGATGAATTTGTTAACCAAGTTGCTCCACCATTTTGTTTTCAAGTGGAAACCACTTGAAAATTTCAAATTCAAATTGTAAAAAGCATATTCCGAATTTTTTTTTTAATTTTGATGCATACATAGATTATACAAGTGTCTGAAATAACTTTATTAATGAACTTTATCCGCCATTTTTAATAAAGTGGCGGATATCTTAAGTTAAGCGGGACCACTTGAAATCAGGCTACCACTTGAAAATTTAAAACCATGATAACTTTTGAAATAATACTCCAAATGGAACCAAATTTGAACAGTGTCTTAACTTATCTTATAAATATCTTAGATGAGTTTGTTAACCAAGTTGCTCCACCATTTTGTTTTCAAGTGGAGACCACTTGAAAATTTCAAATGTAAATTGTAAAAAGCGTATTCAGAAATTGTTTGAATTTTGATGTAAATACAGACCACATAAGGATCTCAATGAAGTTTATTAATGAAATTTATCCGTCATTTTTAATAAAGTGGTAGATATCTTAAGTTAAGCGAGGCCACTTGAAATCACTCTAGAACTTGAAAATTTAAAATCGCAATAACTTCTGAAATAATACTCCAAATCGAACCAAATTTGGATAGTGTCTTAACTTATCTTATAAATAACTTAGATGAATTTGTTAACCAAGTTGTTCCGCCATTTTGTTTTCAAGTGGAGACCACTTGAAAATTTCAAATTCAAATTGTAAAAAGCATATTCCGAATTTTTTTTTTAATTTTGATGCATACATAGATTATACAAGTGTCTGAAATAACTTTATTAATGAACTTTATCCGCCATTTTTAATAACGTGGCGGATATCTTAAGTTAAGCGGGACCGCTTGAAATCAGGCTACCACTTGAAAATTTAAAACCATGATAACTTCCGGAATAATACTCCAAATGGAACCAAATTTGAACAGTGTCTTAACTTATCTTATAAATATCTTAGATGAGTTTGTTAACCAAGTTACTCCACCATTTTGTTTTCAAGTGGAGACCACTTGAAAATTTCAAATTTAAATTGTAAAAAGCGTATTCAGAAATTGTTTGAATTTTGATGTAAATACAGACCACATAAGGATCTCAATGAAGTTTATTAGTAAACTGAATCCGCCATTTTTAATAAAGTGGCAGATATCTTAAGTTAAGCGGGACCACTTGAAATCAGGCTCCCACTTGAAAATTTAAAATCACGATAACTTCTGAAATAATACTCCAAATGGAACCAAATTTGGACAGTGATATTATCATATAATTATCTTGAATGTTTTCACTGGGCAACTTGTCCCGACATCTTGTTTCTAAGTTCCAGCCACTTGAAATCACACTGCCACTTGAAAATATGCCATCACGATAACTTTTAAAATACTAAACTGATTCTAATAAAAGTTGGATAGTGAACTAATGGTTCAAATATCTAGGATAAGTTCACTTGGTGACTTGATCCGCAATTTTATGTCCAAGTGGCTGCCACTTGAAAATTTGTCAATATGGTAACTGTAGTAATACAGAATCAATTTGCATTAAATTTCGGTAGTGGATTTATCCTTCAAATATCTCAGAAAAGTCCGATGGGCATCTCACTCCGCTTATTTTTCCAAGTGGTGCCACCGGAAAATTTCTTATGACGATAATTTTTGAAATACTGATTTAATTTGAACTAGAACTGGACAAGGAACTTATACAAGTATACTGGATGATTTCGCTGGGCAAGTTGTTTTGCCATTTTGTTTCCAACTTGCAACCACTTAGACTGCTACTTGAAAATTTGCCAAAAAATTAACTTTTGAAACACGGCACTGATTTAAACCACAGTTGGACAGTGAACCTCTGCTTCAAATATCTTGGATATGTTTGCTGGGCAACTTTTTCCACTGTATTGTTTCCAACTGGCGGCCATTGGAAAATTTCTTATCACGGTAACTTTAGAAATACTTAATCAATTCAAATCAAAGTTGAAAAATGGATTTATCATTCAAACAACAAAAATCTAGAAAATTCACGTAACTCGTGAACCAATCACGTTATTGCGTCCATCTTTGTTATATCGATAACAAGTATTTTCTCGCCAAAAGTCGCCAAAAAAGTCTCCATAGGGGAAAAGTCGCCAAATTTGGCGCCAAATCCATTACCTGCGTTGCTGGATCTTTTTAATGCGTTTTTAAGGAAAAATTAGTCTATTTTAATGCTAAAACAAGCTAGAAATGCAGAAAACTAACATTTTATCAACTTACTAAGCCTCTTTGAAAGAATTTCTACAAAAAAAAAAAAAAAAAAAAAAAAAATATATTTTCAAATTTGAAACAATATTTTAGATGAGGAACTTTCTCTGCCATTTTGATCGAGGTGCCAGCCACTTAATTTTTCAACACGATGACTTTTGAGATTTTGAATTAATTCGAACTATATGTGTACAGTAGACTTATCTCACAAATTCATTTCATATATTTGTCAACTTAACTCACCATTTTGTTTCCAAGTACCGGCCACTTGAAAATTTTAAATTCTCATAAAAATAAGCCGATTTGCTTAAAATTCATATGTGCATAGCCTACATCAATATTTCTACCAATTGCATTAATAATTTGTAGCCGCCATTTTGAAACAAAATGACGGCTACTTGATAAGGAAAAAGAAATCAACCTACCCTTCCGAATAAGCCGGAAGGACTTGTTATAATAATCAAATTACTTGGCATAGGACTTCGTTCAGTTCACCATTAAATATTTGTAATCAGATAGCATAACGATAAAAAAAGAGAGAGAGAGAGGGACAAGTCAAAATTTGGCTATTTCGAGTTTATGTAATTGAAAATTGCGTTTGAAGTTGCTCAATGTGTATGGGAATTGTCACATCTATATCTAAAAAATTATCAGCTAGAGAGGCTGTTATGTAAATTTTATTGCAATGTTATCCAATGGTTTATCGTTATCTTTGATTTTTCTCAAATATTGCGTTTTTTTTTTTTGTTGTTGTTGTTGTTTGTTGTTGTTGTTGTTGTTGTTGTTTCGTACCAGAATGCAATGTATTCGAAAGCGGGAGCTGTACTTGTATTTTTTATAGTGATTTCATACGATCAATTTCAATTTCTAGTAATTTGTTATAAACAGTAACCAAATTAAGCGTTTGTCTTCGCAAATTAAATATTAGTGGAGGGTAGGAGTAAACGGGTCTCGAATCTGCTGAAAAAGAAAAAAAATTATTTATTATTTCATGCCGCTCTAAACTTGGTACAGGGGATTCTTTATACTATATAAACAATAAAACAATAACAGCCAACCCCCTGAATAGGGTGTCTAATTTGTTTTAAAAATATATTTAAAATAATTTCACGTCGGTCCAGATTTTGTGTTAGGGATTTTAAATATATTAAATAATTAAAAAATAAATAAATAAAAAAGTTTATAAGATTGCAAATGGTGGATTAAGCATTATTCACTAATCAGAACCTGTAAAAAAATTTTTAAATGTAAAGTTATAAAAATAAAATTCCCAATGATAATATTAATTTAATTCCATAATCTTTTAAAAAGATAACGCAGCTTACAGTATGCAAAAATAGAAAAAAGGAAATTTGATTTTATGTTTGCGTCATACATATTCTGTTATTATATAAAGAAATGATACACAAATGAAAGATTTTGAAGAATTTTTTCTTACATGACTGCGCAATATTGCTTTTTTCCTTTTACACTTACATCTTTTTAAAATATTCCTTCATCTCTATTCAATCAATCTTATATATATTATAAATGTGAATGTCCGTTTATTTGACTGAGTTTCACGCTAAAACTGTTCGATGGATTTCGATAAAATTTGTTATGGAGATAGCTTATACCCTAACTTAGAAAGTTGGCTGCCTTTTATTCCGAAAAAAAAACTTTTTTTTTTGTTATTTTTATGCATAAAATAGCAATTTTGTAAGCTAATAATAGCAAAAAATTAGCCATTTAAATTTTAACCATAATTTAATTGTTGCCAAAATTAAATTTAATTATCCATAATTTAATTGTTGTCGAGTTTATTTTTTTTCCAACAGGAAAATAAATACATTTATCTAAATGTGAACAATAAAACATAAAATAAATAAATAAATTATGCTTCTCGCAAAAATTGACGTCATTTTAAATTTAAAATTTCTTTTACAGGGTGCTAATATAGTTTACGATGCTAATGTGTGTTGTACTAAAATCAGTTTTATTTATAGATCCTCCTGGGTGATTTTTTAAATTGTTGCGTTGAAGTACACCGAACATTTTTTGCCAAGAGGTTTAATTTAGCAACAGCGATTTTAATCTAGGTAGTTCAAGAAAAATATAAAAGAGGTTTAATTTAGCAACAGCGATTTTAATCTAGGTAGTTCAAGAAAAATGTAAAATTAATAAAGTTGTGTAGCACGATAATGTTTAGTTATTTATTTATTTTTTTATATACCATTCACTACGCTAATTTAACATACAAATAAATGAGCTGCTGTGTGTGACTGCACTTGCACGCTGTCGGGCAGAAATATGTGATTAATTCAAATTAATAGTTAAATGACTAAATAAAGATATGTTTAATAGAAAGCATAGTCTTGGAGACAAACTTGGCGAGTGGGCGACCAAATTTGGTGAAAAATGATAGTTTAGGGTTCCCGATGTTTCGAAGCTCTCCGACACACGGGAACGTAGACCTTGAGCTTACCAAGGGATTCTCGATGGAGTCATCTCCAAGCCCCATCGCCAAAAGTTATAAGTAGGTGTGAGTTGATTTTTGCGAAAGAGTATGTAGTCACTGTGATCCAGAGTTATTCAGAGACCTATTCTGAGTCATTGCACTTTAGGGATTGAGCTCTAAGCAACTGGACATTTTTCGTGAGTGAGTGAAATTTTTTGCTCTGGTGTAGTTGATGTTATTTGCTTTACTCCTGGGGAACAAGTGACTACTTTTTAGACTGTCCCAGAACATTCATCGAATAATGACTTATACTGTACAAGTAACAGCTTCAACTGTTTCCAGAATATTCGAAGAATTAACACCAGCTATTGGACTATTTTCGAAAATATTTATTTTAATAATAGTTTTTTTGTACAGATTTGAGAAGTTCAAAAAATGTTTGATATTGCCAAGGAGGTCCCATACTAAAGCTGTGACGAAAATAGTTGCCAATCGAAATATATTCAGCTACAAAGAAATCATTTAAATATAGTGTCCAGCGGAGCGGGCAAAGCCTGCTAGTATTTAAAATATGTAAAGCTAGAAAAATATTCAATATCTGATATTACTTTAAATTTAGTGAAGAGATTATCGTTTGTCTGTATTAGTTTATTTTTAATTAGTTGTAACGGTAATATGAGTCTAAAAAAAATCAATTAAATGAATAATACGGATAAAACTTTCAATAAAATAATTTTATGCTCAATTATTTTACAAAATTACTTTATTATGATTATAAGGAATTTTGATTATCTTTTTATTACAATTTTGTTAACACTTAATTAAAAATAATTGATTTAACAAAATTTAATATGAACACAAAACACTCTTTACAAAAATATCGATAATCTTTAATGATAAATTAAAGGGAAAATTTTATTACATTCGGTTTTAATATTTTTTTTATTTAGTTTACCTTATCAAAAAATCTTAAGAAAGTTTTTTAAACTTCTAAATTAATTAAACTGAAAGTAAAACCATTAAAAAATGCGTAACACATTTTTTAATAAAAAAGACATAATCGCATATTATATTATTATCATTATTTGAAAACGATGCAAAAGTAATTAAATGTCTAATTGGAATTTAGAAAATTTACACATATATATATATATATATATATATATTCTTTCTTTTTTTTTTTTAATGCTAACTTTTATTAATTGTCAATAATTAAATTTTATTTGTGTAAATAAAAATAAATTGTGCTTAGTTTATTTTTCTTTTTATTAGAAAAATATTTTAATACTCATATTAATATTTTATTTTTATTTATTTATTTATTTATTTTTAACATAATAGCTTTTTAAAATATTTCAACGAAGTAGTTCAGACTTTTCAATAAAGTTCAAAAGCATTTATGACTTCGGTTCGATTGTCTGTCTGTCCATCTGCCTGTACTCCAATTTCCGTATTTTAAGAAGTCCATAAAAAGATATACTATGTTATTCAGATATATTATAGCATGTTTCCCTTAGAAAATGCTATAAATAGCCTTACTCGCTTATGTGTAGGGACTCGCAAAATACTTCCAAAACATCACGCACAAGAGAGGTTTTTTTTTTTTTTTTCCCAATTGCTCAGCAATTGCGACTAAGCACTGGCTGGGGGGTTGCCAAATTGGTGACCATTTGTGAGGGGGTACCCGATGGGAGGTCATCGCCATGCTTAACATTGACAACACATTCATGCCTTATCCTGCATTCGAAGCCGGAACCAATCTTGGAGGAATAACAGACGCTAACCATTACACCGTCTGGGAAAATTGATATATGAAAAGTAAAAATATCGCTTTATTATTATTATTTTTTTTTTCATCCTGCGTGTTTTACTGACTAAGAACTTATTGCGCATGCGCAAGCGTTTTACGTCCATATCTCTAAATCTAATTACAATTTTTAAATTCCCGATAGATGTTATTTTACGTTAAGCCACCCCTATCCAATCTCATTGGATTCGTTCAGTTATTCCTACATGATATTCGGACAAAAGTACTGTTACAGGCATACAATACAACCAAGCACACACACAGGATATATTATGAGCACTGTAAAAAATAACGGCATTTTTTATAGAAACATGTGCCAGCAAAAATGAGTGCCAGCACATTCTGCTGTTAAATAGGGCAATTTACAGCAAAAATATCTGTAAAAAGAGGTTCTTTTGCAGATGTTTCTGTTGTAAAACTACCTTTCTTTAACAGCAGATTATGATGTTACATTCTATTGCATGCACATTTTGCTGTAAAAAACACTTTTTTTTTTTTTT